>CM077187.1:130000-165000 GCA_039654105.1 Coreius guichenoti
TTTTATAACAAAATAAACATTTATATGCTTTTTAACCTCAAATGCTTGTCTTGCTCTGCGGCACGCATGACGTCATCACGTTGGAAAGGTCACATGACCCAGTGTTAAAACGAACGTGCAAAGACTAAATCAAACGCCCTTTACAAAAATAAAGGTAAAACAACGATGTCGGACAATTTTAAAGTTGGAGGAGAACATGAGATGGAGTTTCTCGGCACTGGGTCGGTACTTCCACCTACGTCACGCTTGACCTTTCCGACGTGATGACATCATACGCCGTGAAGAAGAACAACACAGAAGTCGCACATTTGAGGTTAAAAAGTATATAAATGTTTATTTTGTTATAAAATGGCCGATGGTTTGTCTAGATAAGACCCTGTTCCTCGTCTGGGATCGTGCAGAGCCGATTCGGACCTTGGACCCGTTGGACCCGCTGAAGTCCATTATATGGAGAAAAATCCTGGAATGTTTTCCTCAAATGTAATTTCTTTTCGACTGAAGAAAGAAAGACATGAACATCTTGGATGAGATGGGGTTAGGAAATTATCAGGAAACATTCATTCTGAACTGAACTGACCCTTTAATGCCCAGAGAACTGATCAATGCTCAGAACTGCTGCTCCTCCTATCACATGATTCCTGATGGTTTCAGCAAACGTTACTCGTTTGAGCTAAAGAGAAGAGTGGAGAGTGATCATGGACACAATAATCCTGAAGCACGACCTGTTCAGTGATGTAGTGCCAAACTTAACCTTTTTGTCCGGTTTCTCTTCCAGAACTCGATTCGTCACAATCTGTCCTTAAACCGCTACTTCATCAAAGTGCCCAGATCCCAGGAGGAGCCGGGCAAAGGCTCGTTCTGGAGGATAGACCCGTCGTCCGAGGGGAAGCTCGTGGAGCAGGCCTTCCGTAAGCGCCGGCCGCGGGGCGTTCCCTGCTTCAGGACTCCGCTCGGCCCGCTGTCCTCCAGGTGAGCTTTACTTCCTCCCGCGCTTAAGCCTATGAGACAGCGGCTCATTCCTGTTCCTAGTAGGGATGGGGCGATTACCGCTTTCATGATAAAATGTCCTGACGGTTAGTATTATCATTTAAAATTTAATCATCATTAAAACCGTGTTTGATTATCGCGATTTTGAAAACTTGCGGTAAATCCTGTCCAGAGTCTGGAACGTTGTTTTCTGAACGAGGAGAAATGGTGGAAGGCGCTGACAGCGCTCGGCCTTCGAAAAGGACCAAATCTGAGGCGTGATCATATTTTGGCTTTTACAAAAGTCCCGAGGATGGTCACCCTGTCTGCAGAACGTCTGCAATAGGAGGAAACGCTTCAAATCGAGTCGTCTCATGACCATCACACACTGTTGTACAGCGAACGCAAGTTAACTTTGACCTCGATACCAAAACTACGCCTGGGAAATAATTGGACACAAAATGTTGTTTTGAGTTGAAAAATTTTCTCTCACTCGCTTGAGATTAACGTGAAGCTTTGAGCCAAAGACGAGCGAACACGTTCAGACAAGACTATTAAGGGATAATAATGTATATTCATTGAACGCTTATTACGCAGATTTATTTTAACCACATAAATAATAACGGGGACATATTGAACTGAGATGTTTTAAATCTTACCTGTTTATAAACAATCGTCCAGACAAGATGATCACAACAATATTATAGTCATATTAATAGTAAAGTCCTCTGATTTCATTTTCAATACAATCAAAAACGGAGACGCATGAATGAAACGCGTCCGGTGTGACGTAACGGTGTTATAATGCGTTGCTATTGACGACGCTCATAAGGAAGGAAACACCACAGAACAGAATCTTGCTTAAACGCTGCTTGTTTCATTTGTTGTTTGTTGATTTTTCAAATATAAAAATGTTCAGTGTGTGCATCAGTTCTTTTTGAACACTTTCATCTCATTTTAACAAAACCGTTGATAATATTGATAATCGTGATAATTTGGGTCACTATAATCATGATCATATCTAGCTCCCAGTCTAGGGTCAGCTCATGTCTGAGAAACTGCAACAGGCAGGGTCTTAAAGTCTTAAAGTACAACATTTCAAAATCAGAATTTTAGGCCTTAAAAGGTCTTAAATTCGCTGAAGTATTGAGTTCTAGGTCTTAAATCATTTTAAACAGGTCTTAATTTTCCAACACTACCTCTGTTGCTCATTGAAATGCTCCTGCAGCACTTTAGAGAGTGTGTGTGTCTACGTCTATTCCAGGGTGTTGTAGTTCTTTCTTTTGCTAGTCCAACTGTAGTTCGCTGTATTACAACTACAAATGAGACCAACATGCATCTTATATGGCAGCCAATCAGCTTTCGTGTTATTGGCGCGAGTCTCTTTCGGATTGTACCACAGACACATTAACGGATTTTATTTTTAGCGGTGTGTGTATATAATATATATATTTAATTTGAATAAATTAATTTGCTTTGCAAGTAATTTTGTGTTTCCGCATTTCCTTTTTTATTATTGCGTGATGTAGGTCTTAAATTTAATTCATTATAGTCTTAAAAAGGTCTAAAAAAGTCTTAAATTTGACTGGTGAAACCCTGAACAGGACACTATTCTCAGTCAAAGCTAAGAGCGCATTATTCCCTTCAGCCCTGCTCGTGTCTGTTGTGTCTTGCATTACTTTTTTAATCTTGTCTGTGGTTTTTATTGTATTTGTAACTTATTTAAACCATTGTTCAGCTCATTGGTCAACTGTCATTGTTTTTCATTGTGCTTTATAAATGAGCTGAGAATGAGTAAATGATGACAGAATTGTCATTTGTAGGTGAACTTCCTGTACTAACCCTTCCCTTCTTCAGCCTGACTGAGATTAGACTCCTGGTATTCTGAAGTAAACCGAGGTCTTTGTGTCCAGACTTGGATAAGTTTGGTTTATCAGAGTTTGAGATCAACAGACTGGCAGAGAATCGATGTTTCCCTGCTTTTAACCCTGTGGTGTTTCTTCCCTTCCTCTCAGGAGCGCTCCGGCGTCTCCTAACCACACGGGGGCGCTGTCGGCCCACTCCAGCGGCGTTCAGACTCCAGACAGCTTATCGAGAGAAGGCTCGCCTGTGCCCATGGACCCCGATCCGGCTCCGGCTCCGGCCATCCAGCCCAAACTCGCAGTCATACAGGAGGCCTGCTTCACACAGAACGCTCCAGGTACCGCAGAGAAACGCTGAGCCTGCGCTCGTGAGTGTCCGGAGATGCCTTTACGGTAGGGCTGGGTAAAAAATATCGATTTCTCGATTTTAATCGATTCTCATTTTTACGAATGTCGATTCTTAAATCCCAAGAATCGATTAGTCTATCCTGTTTTCGGATGAATGAACAGAACATTGCAGCGCGCCTCCCATTTATTTACCTCAGAAAAACCATATCCAGTGTCCATAAACCCGTCAGCAGAAACATTAACTCTGGAGAGGAGCATTTTGCTAAATATATGCACCATATTAGGCTACATATTCTTTATAATTTTTTATTTTCTTCAATATTTAATGCATGTTTGAATAAATATGGCAAGTTTTTATGACAGCCACCATTTAAATGTTTATATTTCATATAACTTTATTATTATAAAACAATTAAGTTTAATTTAAGTGTTTGCATACAAATCAGTTCATTTTTACCTTCAATATTATAGTAGGCTACAACTGACTCCCATAGTGTGCTAGTTAAGAGATTTGTTTTCCTTGAGAAAATTTGCCATATATTGTACCTGATATATATCCACAATAATCAATATTGAATCTAATCGAAATCGAATCGAATTGTGAAATTTGTGTCAATACCCAGCCCATACTGTTCAACAGTCGGTTTAAACTGAACCGGTTAACTGTTTAACTCTGTTTTTCCTTGACTTCATTGTAGTGTGTGTGTGTGTGTGTGTGTGTGTGTGTGTGAGTGAGTGAGTGATTACAAGCGACTTGTAATCCAGAAAATACAGTAACGCATCAGAGAGGGTGACGTGGGCTCTTTTTGTTTAAAACAGGCGTTCACTGTGGACGGATGTCTATTGTGGAAAAGCGTTCATTACTTTTGAGTATTTTGCTGCTAATTCCAGTTTGGCTTTAGTACTGAACAGTGCAAACACATGTGAGTTGTTAACAGTAAAGAAACACACTATAGTGTCACATGTTGTTCTCAGGATCAGAGCCTGTAAACACACAGCTTTACTGCGTCCTGACCCGATCTAACACACACAGGGTCACCGCTGAACGCCCAGCCCGTTCTCATCACAGTCCAGCGCCAGCTCCCGCAGAACATCAAACCCCTGACCTACGCCGTGGCCACTCCGGTGTCCGGCGCTTCCCAGCAGCCCGTCATGCAGACGGTGCATGTGGTGCATCAGATCCCGGCGGTGTCCGTGGCGACCGTGACCGGACTGTCTGCCAGCAACACGCGTGTGGCGGAGCCCGTGTTCACCCAGTCCAGCAGCGGCACGGCCGACACGCGTGAGAACGGAGAGCACCAGGAGGTCAAAGGTGAGCTCTGTGGAATACTTGATTCTGATTGGCCGAGGTCTGATTCCCTGATAGCGTTTTGTAACCGAGCGCTCATCCGGGTTTGTGTTTGTCCGGCTTCACTCAAACTCAGCCGAGGTCGTCTTTTCCTCCGTTGAGACTTCACGTCTTTAGCTCTGTAATATCGTAGCGTTGGACACTTATGGATTATAAAGTTAAAAACATTAATAACTGTTTCCTGGGTAAAGCTGTGATTAATGGCATGACTGTGAGTTACGTCAACGCTCGTCTTGTTTGAAGCCGTTTGATGAACAGGTTTTCTCTGTGGAAGCTTTGCGTTTAACTCATAGTAGTTATTGTGTGTGTTTGCCCAGTGTGTGTTTGCCCAGTGTGTGTTTGCCCAGTGTGTGTTTGCCCAGTGTGTGTTTGCCCAGTGTGTGTTTGCCCAGTGTGTGTTTGCCCAGTGTGTGTTTGCCCAGTGTGTGTTTGCCCGGTGTGTGTTTGCCCAGTGTGTGTTTGCCCGGTGTCCTCTGTGTCCGCCCAGTGTGTGTCCGCCCGGTGTCCTCTGTGTCCGCCCAGTGTGTGTCCAGTGTCCTCTGTGTCCTCTGTGTCCTCTGTGTCCTGTGTGTGTGTGTGTGTGTGTGTGTGTGTGTGTGTGTGTGTGTGTGTGTGTGTGTGTGTGTGTCCTGTGTGTTAGGGGTGTGCCATATCATACCGTCCACGATAACACCGGTATAAATTTTTACATGATAAAAAAAGTGTCATCTCGCGTAGAGCTCGACCGATATGGGTTTTTGGGGGCCGATACCGATATCAGGGAGTAAAAAAAAAGTCAGATATCGATATATACAGGCTATGAACAAAGGCTATAAACAAATACAGTGAATGTAATGTAGGCTATGCAATATATTATGTGCAAAAAGTGGGTTAAAATCACATCACGTTACATTCTAACATTGTAACATTACAATCTAAAAACAAAATTAATAATTCACTAAACTAAAAATGAAAATAAAAACAAAGCATATTATCCTACATTTGATTACCCCATTATAATGGTCACTTTCATACAAATATACTTGTAGGGTTAAAATTCTACATATGGCACATTTATTGTCCAACGACAAATATTTTAGAAATATGTATACTTTAGTCAGAATTATTGCGTTTCTATTCTATTGCGCTCCGCCTGTTTGCCGCGCATGCACGCGGCGGCGCTCGTTCACGGAAGCCTGAGTTTTAGCGGAGGTTCACATGCAGAAGGCTCGTCCTCTCCGGACAGCAAAATGGACATATTTGCATGACCTCCTAACATTTACAGATGGAGAATATACCTGTGAAATGTAAGTTATGCACTGAGGAAAGCACCACATCTCAAACCCATTAAACACCGCAAGTATTTATCTGATCTCTCAGAGCATCTGACAGGGCAAGCTGCTTTAAACTATACGTGTTAACTATATCTGACCAGTTATTTTGAAGCCCTTAATATAGAGCATGTGTCATGTTTAGGACAAGTTGTATCATGCACTTTCCCTGCATCAGCTCCTTCTACGTACTCCGCTATTTTTCAGATGCGCTCGTATCAATCTACTGTATATCGATATAAACGGTATTGCCTCATTCCATATCATTTCTAAACAATATATTGATATATTGTACAAACTCGATATACCGCCCAGCCCTAGTACTGTATATAGAATACAGTATTTACATAATATATATACATTATACATAAATACAACAGAACAAACATACAAATGAAAAAGTTATTTTCAGGTTTTTCATGTTGGTCTAAACTAGATTTTCAGGTACAGAAATAGTGATCAAATGTAAAATATCACTTTATAATCTTCAGTGTATAAACCCGATTCCAAAAAAGTTGGGACACTGTACAAATCTTGAATAAAAAAGGAATGCAATAATTTACAAATCTCATAAACTTATATTTTATTCACAATAGAATATAGATAACATATCAAATGTTGAAAGTGAGACATTTTGAAATGTCATGCCAAATATTGGATCATTTTGGATTTCATGAGAGCTACACATTCCAAAAAAGTTGGGACAGGTAGCAATAAGAGGCCGGAAAAGTTAAATGTAAGGTATGTAATCTAACCCTACGTATAAGGAACTGCTGGAGGACCAATTTGCAACTTATTAGGTCAATTGGCAACATGATTGGGTATAAAAAGAGCCTCTCAGAGTGGCAGTGTCTCTCAGAAGTCAAGATGGGCAGAGGATCACCAATTCCCCCAATGCTGCGGCGAAAAATAGTGGAGCAATATCAGAAAGGAGTTTCTCAGAGAAAAATTGCAAAGAGTTTGAAGTTATCATCATCTACAGTGCATAATATCATCCAAAGATTCAGAGAATCTGGAACAATCTCTGTGCGTAAGGGTCAAGGCCGGAAAACCATACTGGATGCCCGTGATCTTCGGGCCCTTAGACGGCACTGCATCACATACAGGAATGCTACTGTAATGGAAATCACAACATGGGCTCAGGAATACTTCCAGAAAACATTGTCGGTGAACACAATCCACCGTGCCATTCGCTGTTGCCGGCTAAAACTCTATAGGTCAAAAAAGAAGCCATATCTAAACATGATCCAGAAGCGCAGGCGTTTTCTCTGGGCCAAGGCTCATTTAAAATGGACTGTGGCAAAGTGGAAAACTGTTCTGTGGTCAGACGAATCAAAATTTGAAGTTCTTTTTGGAAAACTGGGACGCCATGTCATCCGGACTAAAGAGGACAAGGACAACCCAAGTTGTCATCAGCGCTCAGTTCAGAAGCCTGCATCTCTGATGGTATGGGGTTGCATGAGTGCGTGTGGCATGGGCAGCTTACACATCTGGAAAGGCACCATCAATGCTGAAAGGTATATCCAAGTTCTAGAACAACATATGCTCCCATCCAGACGTCGTCTCTTTCAGGGAAGACCTTGCATTTTCCAACATGACAATGCCAGACCACATACTGCATCAATTACAACATCATGGCTGTGTAGAAGAAGGATCCGGGTACTGAAATGGCCAGCCTGCAGTCCAGATCTTTCACCCATAGAAAACATTTGGCGCATCATAAAGAGGAAGATGCGACAAATAAGTCCTAAGACAGTTGAGCAACTAGAAGCCTGTATTAGACAAGAATGGGACAACATTCCTATTCCTAAACTTGAGCAACTTGTCTCCTCAGTCCCCAGACGTTTGCAGACTGTTATAAAAAGAAGAGGGGATGCCACACAGTGGTAAACATGGCCTTGTCCCAACTTTTTTGAGATGTGTTGATGCCATGAAATTTAAAATCAACTTATTTTTCGCTTAAAATGATACATTTTCTCAGTTTAAACATTTGACGTCATCTATGTTGTATTCTGAATAAAATATTGAAATGTGAAACTTCCACATCATTGCATTCTGTTTTTATTCACAATTTGTACAGTGTCCCAACTTTTTTGGAATCGGGTTTGTATGAATATAGATTAACCCTTATTTAAGTTATTCAATCAAGAGCCGTGAGTGAAGGGTTTTTTTTTTTTGGTTTTTCTTTTGTTATCTCGTCTTTTATAAGAAAACGCTTCCCTGCCATTGACGATTTTTCCGTGTTTTCCCTGTTATACGGCAGGAGGCGCTATTACACATCTCCTGAACGAGTGCAGAATCTGATCAAAACACAGGCGAAGGAGAGGCAGGAACGAGCGATCTCTTATCATATGCATATGTAAAATAACGTGATCATCAACATTAAACAGCATATAAATCAAAACTGCCTAATGTGACTGAATGAGATGTCGCCCCAGGACGAGCTTCTGTGAAGCTTTGAGGTGTTGATGGACTCGATCTGTGTTTGATCATCGCTCTGAATCACATCTGGATGTAAGTTAGTCGCGATTTTTCTCAGCTTTTTTCTCAGCTTTTTTCTCAAAATGTTGCTTTTTTTCATGAAACTTACTCACATTCAAGTGTTGATTAAAAAAAAGAATGCATGAAGCGAGAATAAAACAGAGGGTCTGCTCTTTCTTTTGATATTATATGTTCAGATATTCATACAACAAGATATTCTGTGGGCCATGAAACTTGTGAAAATGACCAAAAACGCTGGCGGTGACTGGCATATTTCATGTTTACATTCACTTAAGACATAACCGACTATGTTTACGATGATACTCGACAAGACCGGCATTTTGACATAATTTTGTGTGAATATTCGTGCGCTGTGAGACGTGTGTGTGCACGCGTTCATATCGGTGGCATATCTGCGGCATATACACCGATGCTGATATATCTGCAACAGGCTCATATCGGCCGATAAAATCGGCAGACCGATAAATCGGTCAGGCTGTCATCTCGCGATATCAATGATATAGCGATGCGATGACGTATGGCGCATTTACGTTCCCTAGCGCACATAACAGCAACACCTGAGAGTAAGAGCAGCGTGTCAGCCTCCGATGACGATTCAGTGCCTAAAAAGGGAGCGGTCAGACTCTTGACAACTGACAAAACATTGATAAGCTGTTATTGATGTTTGCAGCGCAATATTTGACCGGAAGGGTAAAAGTGACGGTTATTTTCGTCAGTTAGATCGTGAGATCCAGCATTCTGCCCGCTCTGAATCAGACACAGAGATAAAGTAGTGCGCAAGATTACATTTATTTGAATTAATTATCGAGAGAGAGAGATTTGTGACTGCGTCTGTTCAGCGTCGCTCTTAACAATGAAGATGTGCATTTATTACTTAAAAATAAATAGCGATGTAACCCCATCGTTGTTGAGAAATATAATGTGATCCAGTAGCGAAGCTATTTTATTGCTAAAAGTCGCGGGGCGGCGTTGATAAGTTTCTGTGCTCCTGAATGCGCAGCGCGATCTCCGCTCTCTCTCTGTGTGTGTGGGTGTGTGTGCAGCGCGATCTCCTCTCTCTCTCTCTGTATGTGTGTGTGTGTGCAGCGCGATCTCCGCTCTCTGTATGTGAGTGGTGTGTGTGTGTGTGTGCGCTTTAATGTAAACAGCGCATTAATATAGAACGGTGATTCATCTGACCTGGAACTACCTGTGCATTTAAATGATTTTATTGCACACCTTCCAGCCAATCAGAATCGAATATTCATGGCATAAATTACTTTAGTTGTTGTTAAACTAAAATGTTAAGGAGTTATGTTATACTTTTACTTAAGATTTCCAGTGAAAACACTACCAACTTGTACCAAGACTACTTTTTTACTTTGCTTCCATTTGTCTCGTGCTGTGACTGTAAAGCTGCCGCCGCCTTATGACAATACATTACACTTGGAATGAAGGATTCTCTCATCAGTGACAGGAGCTCACTGGGAATGGGAAATGCCCTTCATTTTGTTTGCACTAATAAATGCTGCTGCCTACCAGCTGCAATCACCAATTAAACAGTTCTATGTAGTTTTTTCTATATCGTCATAAATATCGTTATCGCAAATATTCTTGAAATATCGTGATATAATTTTGAGGCTATATCGCCCACCCCGTGTGTCTCGTGTGTGTCTCGTGTGTGTCTCGTGTGTGTCTCGTGTGTGTCTCGTGTGTGTCTCGTGTGTGTCTCGTGTGTGTCTCGTGTGTGTGTCTCGTGTGTGTGTCTCGTGTGTGTGTCTCGTGTGTGTGTCTCGTGTGTGTGTGTCTCGTGTGTGTGTCTCGTGTGTGTGTCTCGTGTGTGTGTCTCGTGTGTGTGTCTCGTGTGTGTGTGTGTGTGTGTGTGTGTGTGTGTCTCGTGTGTGTGTGTGTGTGTGTCTCGTGTGTGTGTGTGTGTGTGTGTCTCGTGTGTGTGTGTGTGTGTGTGTGTGTGTGTGTGTGTCTCGTGTGTGTGTGTGTGTGTCTCGTGTGTGTGTGTGTGTGTCTCGTGTGTGTGTGTGTGTGTGTGTGTCTCGTGTGTGTCTCGTGTGTGTGTGTGTGTGTGTGTGTGTGTGTCTCGTGTGTGTGTGTGTGTCTCGTGTGTGTGTGTGTGTGTGTGTGTCTCGTGTGTGTGTCTCGTGTGTGTGTGTCTCGTGTGTGTGTGTGTGTGTGTGTCTCGTGTGTGTGTGTGTGTGTGTGTGTGTGTGTGTGTGTGTGTGTGTGTGTGTGTGTGTGTGTGTGTGTGTGTGTGTGTGTGTGTGTGTGTCTCGTGTGTGTGTGTGTGTGTGTGTGTGTGTCTCGTGTGTGTGTGTGTGTGTGTGTGTCTCGTGTGTCGTGTGTGTGTGTGTGTGTGTGTGTGTGTCTCGTGTGTGTGTGTGTGTCTCGTGTGTGTGTCTCGTGTGTGTGTGTGTGTCTCGTGTGTGTGTGTGTGTGTGTGTGTGTCTCGTGTGTGTGTGTGTGTGTGTCTCGTGTGTGTGTGTGTGTGTGTGTGTCTCGTGTGTGTGTGTGTGTGTGTCTCGTGTGTGTGTGTGTGTGTGTGTGTGTGTCTCGTGTGTGTGTGTGTCTCGTGTGTGTGTGTGTGTGTGTCTCGTGTGTGTGTGTGTCTCGTGTGTGTCTCGTGTGTGTCTCGTGTGTGTGTGTGTGTGTGTCTCGTGTGTGTGTGTGTGTGTGTCTCGTGTGTGTGTGTGTGTGTGTCTCGTGTGTGTGTGTGTGTGTGTCTCGTGTGTGTCTCGTGTGTGTGTGTGTGTGTGTGTGTGTGTCTCGTGTGTGTGTGTGTGTCTCGTGTCTCGTGTGTCGTGTGTGTGTGTGTGTGTGTGTGTGTGTCTCGTGTGTGTGTGTCTCGTGTGTGTGTGTCTCGTGTGTGTGTGTGTCTCGTGTGTGTGTGTCTCGTGTGTGTGTGTCTCGTGTGTGTGTGTGTCTCGTGTGTGTGTGTGTGTCTCGTGTGTGTGTGTGTGTGTGTGTGTGTGTGTGTGTGTGTGTGTGTGTGTGTCCCGTGTGTGTGTGTGTGTGTGTGTGTCTCGTGTGTGTGTGTCTCGTGTGTGTGTGTCTCGTGTGTGTGTGTGTCTCGTGTGTGTGTGTCTCGTGTGTGTGTGTGTCTCGTGTGTGTGTGTGTCTCGTGTGTGTGTGTGTGTCTCGTGTGTGTGTGTGTGTGTGTGTGTGTGTGTGTGTCCCGTGTGTGTGTGTGTGTGTGTGTGTGTGTGATGTATGATCTCATCTCAGAAAGCATGGCTGGTCTTTAATGCTGTGTGTTTCGTGTGTCTCAGTGAAAGTGGAGCCGGTTCCCGCTCTCTCAGCCGCGTCTATAGGCGGGACGGCCCGTGTTCTTCAGACGCAGACGGTCACTATCGTGGGTCAGCACCAGCTGCCGGTCAAGGCCATCACACAGAACGGGACGCACGTGGTCGCCACGGGTGAGGATCACACAACACTTTCAGGAGTTTAGAAGCACTGGTTATTACAGTATTTATGAGGGCTGGGCGATTCATTGACGTTTCTCAGTTATAATTTTGACTTGCATTAATAATGAAAACGAGATGATTGTGAAAGGCTCTGTTTACAGCCGGTGTTCAGATGCGTTTGGGTGGATCGGATCACATGTAGCCGAGGCAGACACACTTTAACCTCCTGATTCCTGGAGCGGAGGGTCTACGGCCGGTAATCTGTGGGCTTTGTCAGATCTTCCGATCTAATGGATGAAAAGTAATTCACATCTGAGTACGGCGCAGAAACACACTCGGAGAGCAGCCGGTCTTCTGGCTCTTTGAACACATTCGATCACATGAGCGTTTACATTAGGAAAGCAATCCGGTGTTCTCGACTGCCTCTGGAAGTGGACGACAGTGGACACGCTCAAAGCGTTTAGAGCCGGTTCACACACACCTGTGTTTAGCGCTGTCCTCTTGTGATCCGATCAACCAAACCGCATGTCAACACCGGCTGTGAGCGCCTCCGTGACACACACACACACACACACACACACACACACATACACACACACACCTACCTGTGTTTAGTGTCGTCCTCTTGTGATCCGATCGACCAAACCGCAGGGTAAAAGTGACGGTTATTTTCGTCAGTTAGATCGTGAGATCCAGCATTCTGCCCGCTCTGAATCAGACACAGAGATAAAGTAGTGCGCAAGATTACATTTATTTGAATTAATTATCGAGAGAGAGAGATTTGTGACTGCGTCTGTTCAGCGTCGCTCTTAACAATGAAGATGTGCATTTATTACTTAAAAATAAATAGCGATGTAACCCCATCGTTGTTGAGAAATATAATGTGATCCAGTAGCGAAGCTATTTTATTGCTAAAAGTCGCGGGGCGGCGTTGATAAGTTTCTGTGCTCCTGAATGCGCAGCGCGATCTCCGCTCTCTCTCTGTGTGTGTGTGTGTGTGGGTGTGGGTGTGTGTGTGTGTGGGTGTGGGTGTGTGTGTGTGTGTGTGGGTGTGGGTGTGTGTGTGTGTAGCGCGATCTCCGCTCTCTGTATGCAGTGTGTGTGTGGGCGCAGCGCGATCTCCGCTCTCTGTGTGCGGTGTGTGTGTGTGTATGTGTGTGCGCTTTAATGTGATTCATCTGACCTGGAACTACCTGTGCATTAAACGATTTTATTGCACACCTTCCAGCCAATCAGAATCGAGTATTCAGACAGACCATGGCATAAATTACTTTAGTTATTGTTAAACTAAAATGTTAAGGAGTTATGTTATACTTTTACTTAAGATTTCCAGTGAAAACACTACCAACTTTATACTTCCATTTTATATATATGATATATAGATATGTAGATTTGCTTCCATTTGTCTCGTGCTGTGACTGTAAAGCTGCCGCCGCCTTATGACAATACATTACACTTGGAATGAAGGATTCTCTCATCAGTGACAGGAGCTCACTGGGAATGGGAAATGCCCTTCATTTTGTTTGCACTAATAAATGCTGCTGCCTACCAGCTGCAATCACCAATTAAACAGTTCTATGTAGTTTTTTTCTATATCGTCATAAATATCATTATCGCAAATATTCTTGAAATATTAAGAATAAATATTAAGTGTGTCCTGTGTTTATAATTTTGAGGCTATATCGCCCACCCCTAGAATGAACGGAACATTGTTGCACCTCCCATCCAATAAATCCCAATAATCTTTGTGCTTTGTTACTTTTGATATGAAACAAAGTGCCAGATTTCAAATTATGTCCATTATGAAATAAAAAAATTAAAGTGTTTTGGTTCTGTTTAATGTGGCGTGACTGATCGCTGTAGCACAGCTCACGTGATTTCCTCCGCTTTAATATCAGTTACAGCGCGAAATAAACACGAACGAACATCTGAAGGTACGATAAAAGAGACGGTACAACTTACCGAAATCTGTATCATATCTCATGTCTCCGTTTCAACCGCAGAAAGACGTCAATAAAACAGCTGGAGAACAATGTCACCATTTAAATGTTTATATTTTTAAAAAAACTAATAGGAGTAGAAACATTATGATGTATTTGTAAAGTTAGTATTATAACTTTATTATTATAAAAACTTCCTTGAATGTAATTTAAGTGTTTGTATACAATCAGTTAATTTTAACCTTCAATATCATAGAAACGTTTATAACTAATAGAAACATGAGTTGAGAGATTTGTTTTCCTTGAGGAAATGTGCCATGTACTATATCTGATATACAGTGGGGAGAACAAGTATTTGATACACTGCTGATTTTGCAGGTTTGCCCACTTACAAAGCATGTCGAAGTCTGTAATTTTTTATCATAGGTACTCTTCAACTGTGAGAGACGGAATCTAAAACAAAAATCCAGAAAATCACATTGTATGATTTTTAAGTAATTAATTTGCATTTTATTGCATGACATAAGTATTTGATACATCAGAAAAGCAGAACTTAATATTTGGTACAGAAATCTTTGTTTGCAATTACAGAGATCATACGTTTCCTGTAGTTCTTGACCAGGTTTGCACACACTGCAGCAGGGATTTTGGCCCACTCCTCCATACAGACCTTCTCCAGATCCTTCAGGTTTCGGGGCTGTCGCTGGGCAATACGGACTTTCAGCTCCCTCCAAAGATTTTCTATTGGGTTCAGGTCTGGAGACTGGCTAGGCCACTCCAGGACCTTGAGATGCTTCTTACGGAGCCACTCCTTAGTTGCCCTGGCTGTGTGTTTCGGGTCGTTGTCATGCTGGAAGACCCAGCCACGACCCATCTTCGACCCATCTTCAATGCTCTTACTGAGGGAAAGAGGTTGTTGGCCAAGATCTCGCGATACATGGCCCCATCCATCCTCCCCTCAATACAGTGCAGTCGTCCTGTCCCCTTTGCAGAAAAGCATCCCCAAAGAATGATGTTTCCACCTCCATGCTTCACGGTTGGGATGGTGTTCTTGGGGTTGTACTCATCCTTCTTCTTCCTCCAAACACGGCGAGTGGAGTTTAGACCAAAAAGCTCTATTTTTGTCTCATCAGACCACATGACCTTCTCCCATTCCTCCTCTGGATCATCCAGATGGTCATTGGCAAACTTCAGACGGGCCTGGACATGCGCTGGCTTGAGCAGGGGGACCTTGCGTGCGCTGCAGGATTTTAATCCATGACGGCGTAGTGTGTTACTAATGGTTTTCTTTGAGACTGTGGTCCCAGCTCTCTTCAGGTCATTGACCAGGTCCTGCCGTGTAGTTCTGGGCTGATCCCTCACCTTTCTCATGATCATTGATGCCCCACGAGGTGAGATCTTGCATGGTGCCCCAGACCGAGGGAGACTGACCGTCATCTTGAACTTCTTCCATTTTCTAATAATTGTGCCAACAGTTGTTGCCTTCTCACCAAGCTGCTTGCCTATTGTCCTGTAGCCCATCCCAGCCTTGTGCAGGTCTACAGTTTTATCCCTGATGTCCTTACACAGCTCTCTGGTCTTGGCCATTGTGGAGAGGTTGGAGTCTGTTTGATTGAGTGTGTGGACAGGTGTCTTTTATACAGGTAACGAGTTCAAACAGGTGCAGTTAATACAGGTAATGAGTGGAGAACAGGAGGGCTTCTTAAAGAAAAACTAACAGGTCTGTGAGAGCCGGAATTCTTACTGGTTTGTGGGTGATCAAATACTTATGTCATGCAATAAAATGCAAATTAATTATTTAAAATTCATACAATGTGATTTTCTGGATTTTTGTTTTAGATTCCGTCTCTCACAGTTGAAGAGTACCTATGATAAAAATTACAGACTTCTACATGCTTTGTAAGTGGGAAAACCTGCAAAATCTGCAGTGTATCAAATACTTGTTCTCCCCACTGTACATCCACAATAATCCATATCGAATCAAATCATGACATTTGTGTCAATACGCCTTTAGGAGTTTTCTGTAGGTTGTGGCAGTGCATCTTTATTTATATATATATATATATATATATATAATATAATATAATATAATATAATATAAAATGTTTGTTTATATATACATCTGTACGAAAAAGTATGTGAACCGCTTGCAGAATCTGTAAAAATATGAATAATTTTAACAAAATAAGAGATCATTCAAAATACATGTTATTTTTTATTTAGTGCTGTCCTGAATAAGATATTTTACATAAAAGATGTTTACATATAGACCACAAGACACAAACAGCTGAATTTATTAAAATGACCCGTTCAGAAGTTTATGAACCCTTGACTCTTAATCCTGCGTGTGTGAGAGTGTGTGTGAGAGTGTGTGTGAGAGTGTGTGTGAGAGTGTGTGTGAGAGTGTGTGTGAGAGTGTGTGTGAGAGTGTGTGTGAGAGTGTGTGTGAGAGTGTGTGAGAGAGTGTGTGAGAGAGAGTGTGTGAGAGAGAGTGTGTGAGAGAGAGTGTGTGAGAGAGAGTGTGTGAGAGAGAGTGTGTGAGAGAGAGTGTGTGAGAGAGAGTGTGTGAGAGAGAGTGTGTGAGAGAGAGTGTGTGAGAGAGAGTGTGTGAGAGAGAGTGTGTGAGAGAGAGTGTGTGAGAGAGAGTGTGTGAGAGAGAGTGTGTGAGAGAGAGTGTGTGAGAGAGAGTGTGTGAGAGTGTGTGAGAGAGAGAGTGTGTGTGTGAGAGAGAGAGTGTGTGTGTGAGAGAGAGAGTGTGTGTGTGAGAGAGAGAGTGTGTGTGTGAGAGAGAGAGTGTGTGTGTGAGAGAGAGAGTGTGTGTGTGAGAGAGAGAGTGTGTGTGTGAGAGAGAGTGTGTGTGAGAGAGAGAGAGTGTGTGTGAGAGAGAGAGAGTGTGTGTGAGAGAGAGAGTGTGTGTGTGAGAGAGAGAGAGTGTGTGTGTGAGAGAGAGAGTGTGTGTGTGTGAGAGAGAGTGTGTGAGTGAGAGAGAGAGTGTGTGTGTGTGTAGGGCTGGAACAATCAATCCATGCATCGCAAATCCAGAAATGATTCTGGATCGAGTCTGAGCTCAGTTTCTAGCAGCAGATGGCACTGTGTGCTTTAGAAACGGCTGTATCGGCTTCGCTTGCTTCCAATTCCTTACACACACACCACACAAACCTTCTATAAAATAATCATTCATAAAGTTCAAAAAGGTTGAAGTGGTCATAAAAGCGCTCAAGTACATCCTCAGACTCAGCCGAACACACGAGCGCTCTTCTCCGTGAGCTTTTGAGCGTGCGGTTAAAAACTACGCTCAGAATCGATTGTCCCAGCCCTAGTGTGGAGTGAGTGTAGCGATGGAGTTACTGTGATGCTAACGCTCGTGTCTGGTCGTCCTCAGCGAGTCCACTGCACATGCTGGCCACACACGCCTCGGCCTCGGCGTCCCTCCCCACCAAACGGCAGAACGGAGAGCAGGCCGAGCAGCCCGACGCCAAACGGGTCAAGACTGGAGCCGGCGTGCCCGTCACAGCAGAGAGAGACCAGCAGACCCACGCCGACTAGGCCAGCCGTCTCCTGACCTTTGACCTCAACACGTTTTTTTGTTTCTCCCCGCACCCGCTGCACCCACGTCACCCGTTACTGACCCCGCGGTGCCAATAGTGAGGTGAGATGAAGGTCAGTGGAGAGTACCCATCAGATGGAGGAGGGACACACTCACACATATATTAATATAGCCTACTTGAAGTACAGAATGAAACTGTTGTTCCTACCTGAGGTAAAGCCAGTGGAGACGAGGCGCTCGGGCTGAACGTGGATGAAGAGCAACAGCCGGTGTAGATGTGTATGTGATTGTCACGCATGTGTGGTCGCCGCTCCCCGTCAGACGTCCTGAACATTCGCACCCAATGGAGAAGACCGTCAGAAACTTGCCAAACATCACGGATGACCGATCAGCTCTTAACATGTGACCTGCTCACCGTTCCACACACACACACACACACACACGGAGGAGCGATCAGCTCTTAACATGTGACCTGCTCACCGTTCCACACACACACACGGAGGAGCGGTTCTCTTGGCGAAGGGAACTGTGGGCAGGTTTCCCAGTCTCATGGCAGCTAGCCTCCATCTCCACCTCCCGACGCAGTCTTGAGTAGATATGCAGTATTTTGTGGTGAACTTTAGGATCTGGTTTGTGTGTTCCCGAGGCACAAATACTCCGCGCTGAAGCACATTCGGCTTTTTTCCGTTCTGTTTTATTTTTAAAGACGTGGACTCGTGGTCATGGAAATGAATGTAGTCACTTCATTATTTTTATTTTTCAGAAGAAAAAAAGAAACACTATCGAGGGTTTGAGTGGCTCTCTATCACATCCGATCAAAACGATGTTTACTCGCATCCTCTTTTTCATATTTTAACCAATAACCTATGAGATAGATATATTTCCATTTGTACTTTGTTAAAATATATCAGCTTGCATGAACGTGTCGAGAAAATGTGCTGTACCCGATTCCTGACGAAAGATGAAAGGAAAAAAATAATGCTAAATAATATTTTATACGATTGGGATCATTACTGCACTTACCTTTCGTTTCTGATCTTTCCTTTCCTCCCGTTGTTTTCCGTTTATATTGAGATGTCGTTGGCTGTGTTTGTTCTCTTTGTGTTGACGTTGTCTCTTTGCCTGTTAATAATATTATTTTATTCTGTTCAAACTGAAAGAGTCCACACGGATAGTACATGTTCCACAGGAAAAATAAGTGGTAGATGTTGTTCAGCTTCAGTGGGTATATGCATTTTTTTTATAAATTAAATGAAAAACTCATAAGTTCTGTGGTGTGTGATTGAGTTGCAGTCTCTAGATGAACTTTTGTCACGTGACACGCCAGTTCAACAGCTCATGACCAAAGAAGAGCCACCATCATGTGCCCGAGCCGAGTGTGTTTACATCCATAAGCATATGAATGATTTATTGTGAAATACTCTAGATTTTCTCCCCTGATTACTCATTACAATCCGGTTTGGAAACGAAGAACAATGATTTCCGGATAAAGATTGTGCAATTAGTTTGTTGACAGAAACCGCGTCACTTCTCATTAAACCGAAGGGAGTGACGCAGTGACACTGTTAATTATGGTCTGGAGTTACTGGCTGAAAGCAGATTTAGGCCTGTTTATTGTCAGATTTCCCTGACGGTTCTGATCGATCACGCGCCGGATCCTGACGCACGACGGGAGAGGTGAAGAGTGTCCCTGACCCGCGTCTGGAGCCCGCCCCAGTGTGGCAGGCGTTTCACTTTTAATCATTCACAGGATATGACATCTTGATATCAACAATTCAGTTTACACTAGTTAAAATGCTTATTTTTGATATCAGGAATTACATTTACACTAGTAAAAACTACTTCTTGATATCTGTAATTGTATTTTCACTAGTTAAATGTTCAGTTGTTGATATCAAGATTTCTTACTAGTAAAAACCTTTGTTTTGATATCAAATTACTTGTTACTAGTAAAAATATAAATTCCTGATATCAATAATTGAATTGTCTCTAGTGTAACTTAATTCTTGATATCTGTAAATGTATTTCAACATGTTGCATTTGTTATTTCTGATATCAATATAATTTCAGATCTAAAATGGCTTCCTTACTAGTGACAATCGAATTATTGATATCAAGAACAGACATTTGCACTAGTAACCATACAATTATTGGTATCAAAAATAAAGGTTTTTAGTAGTATGAATTGTATTTCTGATGTGTGAAATTGGAATTTCAACTAGTAAGAAATCATCTTGACGTTTAACTAGTGAAAATACAATCACAGACATCAAGAATTAACATTTTTACTAGTGAAAATTGAGTTGTTGATATCAAGATTTCATATCCTGGGAATGAACCATGGGCGTCTGAACCATTGTATGTGGGCGGGACAAGACACACCCACTTTTTAAGACCAATGATATTGGACCCACTCACTTTTACCGTGTCTGTTCACCCCTAACCGATAAACACTTTATTATTAATCACACGTTAGATGCTTTTTCCACTTTTCGAATATTTCCTTCAGTTTTATTGAAAATGAATGCCTTACCGATCTGATATGTTAATGGGAAAAGGGAGTAGTGCGAGTTCGGCAAAAGGCGGATTCAAACCTCGGGTCGATTTGCATCAAAACTCTCTGTCGTGTCCTAACCCTACAATACAGTAACCCCTACTCTACTGTAACCCCTACACTACAGTAACCCCTACTCTACAGTAACCCCTACTCTACTGTAACCCCTACACTACAGTAACCCCTACACTACTGTAACCCCTACACTACTGTAACCCCTACTCTACTGTAACCCCTACGCTACAGTAACCCCACACTACAGTAACCCCTACGCTACAGTAACCCCACACTACAGTAACCCCTACTCTACTGTAACCCCACACTACAGTAACCCCTACTCTACTGTAACCCCTACACTACTGTAACCCCTACACTACTGTAACCCCACACTACAGTAACCCCTACACTACAGTAACTCCTACGCTACTGTAACCCCTACTCTACAGTAACCCCTACTCTACAGTAACCCCTACTCTACTGTAACCCCTACGCTACTGTAACCCCTACGCTACTGTAACCCCTACGCTACTGTAACCCCTACGCTACTGTAACCCCTACGCTACTGTAACCCCTACGCTACTGTAACCCCTACGCTACTGTAACCCCTACGCTACTGTAACCCTACATAACCCATGTGCGCGGACACCTCGAGGCGCCAGAACCAGGTCCGCCCGTGCGCGCGGACACCTTGTAGCGTCAGAACCAGATCCGCCCGTGTGCTCTGACACCTCGGGGCGTCAGAACCAGATCCGCCCGTGCGCGCGGACACCTCAAGGCGCCAGAACCAGATCCGCCCGTGCGCGCGGACACCTCAAGGCGCCAGAACCAGATCCGCCCGTGCGCGCGGACACCTTGTAGCGTCAGAACCAGATCCGCCCGTGCGCGCGGACACCTCGAGGTGCCAGAACCAGATCCGCCCGTGCGCGCAGACACCTCGAGGCGCCAGAACCAGATCCGCCCTACCGCGCAGACACCTCGAGGTCGCCAGAACCAGATCCGCCCGTGCGCGCAGACACCTCGAGGTGCCAGAACCAGATCCGCCCGTGTGCGCAGACACCTCGAGGCGCCAGAACCAGATCCGCCCGTGCGCGCAGACACCTCGAGGCGCCAGAACCAGATCCGCCCGTGTGCTCTGACACCTCGGGGCGCCAGAACCAGATCCGCCCGTGCGCGGACACCTCGAGGTCGCCAGAACCAGATCCGCCCGTGCGCGCAGACACCTCGAGGTCGCCAGAACCAGATCCGCCCGTGCGCGCAGACACCTCGAGGCACCAGAACCAGATCCGCCCGTGCGCTCTGACACCTCGGGGCGCCAGAACCAGATCCGCCCGTGCACGCGGACACCTGGAGGCGCCAGAACCAGATCCGCCGTGCACGCGGACACCTCGGGGCGCCAGAACCAGATCCGCCCGTGCGCGCAGACACCTCGAGGCGCCAGAACCAGATCCGCCCGTGCGCGCAGACACCTCGGGGCGCCAGAACCAGATCCGCCCGTGCGCGCAGACACCTCGAGGTCGCCAGAACCAGATCCGCCCGTGCGCGCAGACACCTCGAGGTGCCAGAACCAGATCCGCCCGTGCGCGCAGACACCTCGAGGCGCCAGAACCAGATCCGCCGTGCACGCGGACACCTCGGGGCGCCAGAACCAGATCCTCCCGTGCACGCAGACACCTCGAGGTGCCAGAACCAGATCCGCCCGTGCACGCGGACACCTCGAGGCGCTAGAACCAGATCCGCCGTGCACGCGGACACCTTGGGGCGCCAGAACCAGATCCGCCCGTGTGCACTGACACCTCGGCTGGCGAGGGGAACCTGACCCGTCCATCTGAACTCGCTCGTTACACTGCGTGCCTGATTTCTTAACACCGCTGATGAATTAATAATAGGAGCGTAATTGCTCATGCATTTCCATGGTGGCAGGAAACTTCTCTGTAAGGCGATCCTGTTCTGAGTTTATCCCGGCCGCATGGATAACTCGGTGAATTCACATTTAAGCAGATTTACATAAAATACTTGTTTCACGGTTATTATAGTATTGTCATCAATTAATGCTGTTCCCCTGGTTAATTCTACAGTATTAATGCATCAGTAGCGAGTCTGTGTGGATGGATTATAGTGTCTCTATCAGACGCTTGACCTGTTTCCAGTGTTACTGTCCCCTGTTGTGTGTTTGCTGTGATTGTGAAAGACGAGCGTTTAATGGCTCAGATATCCAGAGACACAATAGCAGGGTGTGTCTCTGCTCTCCTGTGTTCGTCTGGCAGGTTTGCCAGGGTTTGTAATGAAGTTAGAAAAGGCTTGTTTCAGTCACACTCCATCAGTGTTTGCTGTGTGTTCAGAACGCTCTGTTTGCAATGGAAACACACCGGATCTGGGTCTGGAGGAAGCGCTTCGTATTTCAGAATAACATGTTTTCCAGAAAAATAACAAAAACTGGCCAAATGAATCATTTTCAGACAACTCTTTATTTCATAAAGATGAAATGTATAAACCTTTCAGTATGTACAAGTTAAAAGTACAAATATATAAATCATGTATAAAGTGCTCATGAATTAAAAACTTCTCCCTGACGAGTGCCGTGTTCCTCAGCCGGTCCGGAGACGAAGGTTTGGGTCAGAACCGCTGCTTTTCTTCATCTTCATCAGACTCTTGAGTTTCAGAAACAAACATCATCAGGTCAGGGTTAGTTCTGAAAATATAAACTGAAAAATTATGAAGAAAAGAGATTCTAACTTTGTGAAAAGAGCCTGAATTCATACAGCAGAACATCAATATACATATATAAATATAAATCATGAGTGAATTCAGTAATTATTCACTTCTTCAGTTTGATGTGCTCTAATATCTTCTGACATGAAGAAACATGTTTAACTGGTAAAGAATGTATAGTTTCACTTTAATAAGCGTCAGTGTCTGAATAACAGCAGTACATCACACGAGATCAGCTGAAGTGTGTTCATAATCATAATCATATCTAACCCTACAGGAATACAGATCTCAGGATGGGACATCATTTCTGAACTATTCTGCGTTTGTCTCAAATATTCTATACTCTTAGATAAAATTACACAGCCTAAATCAGTATAATATTAGGCTATCCGAATGTCAAAAGATGTTAAATATATCTAAATATATTCAGGTAAACTGTCAATCATCTGTTCATTTTCTTGCCTTTGTGTAAATGAGCGATATTTAGTATATTTCTGAATCATTTATCGTTAAATCTACAGTCGCAGAGCTCGCGTTATTCTGCGCGTGAACTGGAGTCGGTTGATCAGATTGAGCGCGTACCGGTTCGGTTCCGGTCAGAGGGCTCGCTCCTGTCTCCCGAACAGCTCGGGGTTCTTCAGGATCTCCAGCTCCACCTGCTTCTCATCACAGCCTCGCTCGTACGCCGCGTTGACGCATCCCTCCGAGCCCGGGCTTTCCCAGGTGATCCGCGTTGTCCTCTTCTTCCCGGGCTCCGCGCTCTTCTCTCCGGGCTCCCGGGGCTTCCTCGCGCTCCGGGACAGACTCTCGGAGAGTTTCCGCGCCCAGTGCGCAAAGCTGCCCAAGCTCCTCTTCTCTAGATCCGCGGAGGAGACCGTCACATTCCCCGTGTACCACATCACCCACCAGAACAGGCTGAGGAACACCATTAATGAGCCGCTATAGATCAGGAAGTCTCCGTAAAACCTGCCGTCCCGGCGCAGATTGGCGAACACACCGACTAACAGCAGGGCGAACCCGACCGTGTCGAACGCGATCCCGATGGCGAGTAACGCGGCGCAGCCCATCCCGAGCCCGGCACACACCTGCACTAAACACACTCGTTCTGGCATTACTTCTGTACACCTGTGAAATACACCTGCGTGTGACGTCACCCAGAACGAGCCTGAGAATGCGCATGCGCGCTCGGACACGCGGAGTTGTTTTGAGAACACTAAAGCGTTCAGGTGTAGTTTTTGTACAGAATTATTAGTTTAGCAGTAACGCCTCGGTCCTGGGTTTGATTCGAACACTGATGTGACTGATGAAATAAAGAGTGAACTAATCATAGTTTCAATTTTGTGTAAAAATGATTTTTATCCACAAAATTTCCTGACGTGTTTCTTTCTCCGAGGTTTCTGTGGGCTTTACCAGGAGAAAACATGAGATGAATGTGTGAAGAAACAGAAATATGAAGGTAAAGTGTCATTCCTAATCGAGCTGGATTTATAAAGACACTTCTAACTCTTACAACACATTTGATCGTTAGCTCGGGTCCATCAAATAATACAACTTTTGATTTAATAATGTATTAGTAAAAATGAACATTACCTAAGATTAAAAAATGCTGTAGAAGTAGAGGAGAGCGGGACACAACCTAACACTTTCTCACTTTCTCAGTTTGTGTAAATTCACTTGCAGTTCAGAGTATTTATTTTTTCCCACATTAATTTCCCACGTCTAGTACAATTATGTGGTTTTGTTTTTATTAATGCAGTGTATACTTTTTTTCTTGATTTACCCCGAAAGAATGGAAGTGAAATGTGACAACATGCCCCATATCTGGGGTACATTATAACATGATCATATGACAGATTAAAATGTTATCTGATCTGATAGGAAAAATATACAAGATAAACTAAAATATTTTGTCAATAAAATAATCAACTTTTTCATATAATGGCATTTTTTAATAATTAAAAATAAACTAATTTTTGAGTTTGACAATAAACACACAGCAAAACACAGCTATACATCATAGTTCAAAACATAATAATAATTAATAATTTCTGAACATTGACACTCAGTCTTTATCTCATGGTTTCTCAACAGAATTCATAAAAGTATAGAATATAATATAATAGTTCTAGTAGGGGCAGTGTGACAACATGCCCCGCCTGCTCAACTGGGATTAACCCCGGCTAATGTTAGATCAGCACTAAAGAACCATCTCAACTATTAAATAACAGATATAAGATTACAATAATATCAGATTTGTCTTATTTTAAATAAACACAAAAAACAGAGATGACAAATTAACTTTTACTATGGTTAAATAAATGTTCAGTGATATCTTCCAAAGATTTTTTTAATTTTGGCACAATATTTTCTGTATGTAGTGTTGATATGGCAACGAGTAAATACACTAAGTTTCGTCTGGCATGTGTGGAAAGCTTTAAACCATGTGTGTTACAACTAACCCTGCTTTAAGTTGTGCCCGCTCACCCCTAGCTTTCATTGTTAGTTCATGTTAACTTATTGTTGGCATTTAATTGTATTGTTTTAGTCTATGCTACAAAGATGCTAGCCATTAAATTAGCTATAGTGAAACAAAGGACTAGGCTGTTTTACCTAAAATAATTTCCTGTTATACTGTCTGACTGAAGCCTGTACCGGAGGTTTGTTGACCGGCAGATGGCGCTAGAGATCTTCGCGAGCACCCGCAGACGTGCTCATGCGCAGTGTGATATAATCTCATCTCAAACATGGCACCACACAGTGAGCAGAATCATTCATTTACACATCGGTTTCCACTGTATGCGTAAATATTAGACATCTTAACCCCTTGTAACTGCATGTCTCAGTAATGTTTACAGAATATTGTGAGAGATGATGCAGCCGATCCAATCTCTGACTAGAGACGAGCGTAATGAGGCGTTGGAAATAATTATGTCCTGGGGGACCAAAGCTAGTAAAATCTTGTATTTTTCTAAACTCTTCATTGAATGCCTCCATGAGATGAACGCTGAACGGATCTTAGTGTGAAAGAAAGAGACACACAAGATGTTGAGCTTTTCCCCACAGCAATATTACAATTACAACAATAAACACAACTGTTAATGTGCGAGTGACTGATCCTAGAGTGAATACAGCAGTGAGAGAGGCTGTGGTCCTCACTGAAGGTAAACTCTCTGTCTTTGGCTTAGACCGCATTCACAGAGTCAGAGGCGTTTGTGAAGTCAGATTCACTGATATATGGTGTTGTATATTGAGATAATCACTGGTGTGAAGGACAGTAAATTATTCATCACTCAAAGAGGCTAAGCTGTACTTTTAATAACCTGAATCTACAGCCTGGACAAATTCTGTTAAAAACAATCCTCTGATGGCTTGCAGCAGCAATATACAGCGATCAGGCATAACATTATGTCCTAATATTGTGTTGTTCCCCTTTTTGCTGCCAAAACAGCCCTGACCCGTCGAGGCATGGACTCCACTAGACCCCTGAAGGTGTGCTGTGGTATCTGGCACCAAGATGTTAGCAGCAGATCCTTTAAGTCCTGTAAGTTGCGAGGTGGAGCCTCCATGGATCGGACTTGTTTGTTCAGCACATCCCACAGATGCTCGATTGGATTGAGATCTGGGGAATTTGGAGGCCAAGTCAACACCTCAAACTCGTTGTTGTGCTCCTCAAACCATTCCTGAACCATTTTTGCGTTGTGGCAGGAGCATTATCCTGCTGAAAGAGCCACAGCCACCAGGGAATACCGTTTCCATGAAAGGGTGTACATGGTCTGCAACAATGCTTAGGTAGGTGGTACGTGTCAAAGTAACATCCACATGGATGGCAGGACCCAAGGTTTCCCAGCAGAACATTGCCCAAAGCATCACACTGCCTCCGCCGGCTTGCCTTCTTCCCATAGTGCATCCTGGTGCCATGTGTTCCCCAGGTAAGCCACGCACACGCACCCGGCCATCCACGTGATGTAAAAGAAAACGTGAATCATCAGACCAGGCCACCTTCTTCCATTGCTCTGTGGTCCAGTTCTGATGCTCACGTGCCACTGTTGGTGCTTTCGGCGGTGGACAGGGGTCAGCATGGCCACCCTGACTGGTCTGCGGCTATGCAGCCCCATACGCCTTCGCTCCCCACGTGCATCAATGAGCCTTGGCCGCCCATGACCCTGTCTCCGGTTCACCACTGTTCCTTCCTTGGAGCACTTTTGATAGATACTGACCACTGCAGACCGGGAACACCCCACAAGAGCTGCAGTTTTGGAGATGCTCTGACCCAGTCGTCTAGCCATCACAATTTGGCCCTTGTCAAACTCGCTCAAATCCTTACACTTGCCCATTTTTCCTGCTTCTAACACATCAACTTTGAGGACAAAATGTTCACTTGCTGCCTAATATATCCCACCCACTAACAGGAGCCGTGATGAAGAGATAATCAGTGTTATTCACTTCACCTGTCATAATGTTATGCCTGATCAGTGTATTTTTTCCAGCATTAAAACATCTTGTAAGATCTAAAATTGTTGTACATTGTGATAAGCGTGTCGACCATCTCGTGAGCACACATCACATTCAGTCTCTGATTTCTCATGAACGATTTTACAAGATCATAAAGCCTATTAGAAATTTTGTCAAATATTTATTTTTCCTAGAACAGCTTTTGTGAAGAACAGATCTACACTGCATAATTCAGCGTCAGAAGATGAATGAAGACACGGGCGTTGATCTCATTACAGGAGAGACTCTCAGAGCCGAGCTCCAGACGAGGCCTCCGAACGGACCTCCGTTTACAGCAGGTGGTCCAAAACTTCACATTTCAAAATGTCAGATCTCAGTGCTTAGAGCCGGGGATCTTTCCAGAGAGTCTGCCTTGATTTCCCAGAGGATCTGTAGTCCTGACACGCTTGAGCTTCCCCGAGCATTTAAGCAGACATGCCTGTTCTGCTATCAAAGGCATCGTTGCTCCCCGCCTCGCTCGCTCTGCCTCTTACCTGCAACTTTTACAAACCTGGCCATATTTTCCGAAGCGAATGGCAGTCTCTGGAAGTATTCTGCAGAATCCGGTGATCCCCAGGACGAGAGCTGCATTAAACACCAGTGAGTCTGGGCTTCACATCAACGACATTCGAAGAGCAAGAATCATTTCTGGATCACACTGTTGAGACTGCAGGCAGTTTTAGGGTCAAAGTGCACCGGCTCTCAGTGTCAGTCCTTCTGCGTCCTCAAGATTGCTTGTTTATCGCGGATGACCGTGCGGCTCTAAGCGTCATTGTGGCTAATCACAGCTGAACGTTTCATCACCTTCAGTATCAGCCGTGCCACAGCACAATCGCTCAGAGGAAAGCAGTGGGAATGGACGGAGGCTCAGTTGTTTTTTATTATCCTTCTCAATGACGGCTTACTGGGTAGGGATTGTGTGGTTGTTGAAGAAATCCTTTAAATAATAATAACTCAAGTGTAAGTGTTGTACGTATAGATGCCAGAGCCATGTATCATATCTGACAGCGGCTGATGAACGTCACTTCTTCTCATGTTTCTAATCTAGCTGAAAGATGCTCTGGCGTCCCGTGACACACGTGTGTTTCAGGTAGACACGGTACGCATGGGCGTCAGAACCAAAAAAAAATGTGGTTGGGTCCTCCCCGAGAAAAAATTTACTAGAGTAGATGCCATTTACACTGAGTGCAAATAGCCCACCTTATTGGCAAATTACGGACGAACCTGAATAAATGAAAGCAATAATAGTGTAGGGGTAAGGTGTGGCGCATGACAGAAAGTTTTGACGCAAATCGACCCGAGGTTTGAATCCGCCTTTTGCCGAACTCGCTCTACTCCCTTTTCCCATCACATATCAGATCGGTAAGGCATTTATTTTTTAATAAAACTGAAGAAAATATTTGAAAAGTGGAAAAAAAGTGTCTAACACCATGTCCTAACTACACGCGACGCCGCGACACGATAAAAGGTGTCTTTTCCATGTCAATTAAAGTTTTTGTCCTAACCAGCCGCGATGGCGACACACGATGATTCCATTTAGAAACGGTTTCTATTTCTGCGACGTCGCGGCTGGAACAACAACACAAAACATGACAATGATAATCTCAGGTAGTGTTTATGTACTTTATTTAATGTTAAAAGTGTGTAATGTGACGTTGAATATCATTTAGTGCTCAGCTTTGTAATGTAAGGGTGGGTCGCCTACAGTGGTTCAGGCTGCAGGGTTGCCGAATGACTAAAGAAACGTTATCAGCGAGAGGATAGAAAACTGTACATTTCTCGTCTTTACCACCCACTGCAACTTATACCAACGACGGAAATAAGCGCAGTTACAATAGCAAAATATGTGGGAGAGCGTTGCTAGAATGTGACTATATTGTATTGCAATAGGTAGCACTTCAAAATCAATACCAAATCAAAACTAGTTAGCACATCATTTGTAATAGAAAGAATTTAATGACAATTTCTGGTTATGGGTACACTTAAAATAGTTTCAAAATAGATGTATGAGATGATGATAACTTATACCATTTATCGTACCCAGCATGAATAGAATGTTACCTGAGGGATAGAAAGAGAGAGAGAGGGAGAGAGAGAAAGAGACAAAGAGAAGAAGAGAGCAAAGAAGAGAAGAGCCAAAGAGAAGGCCCCCAAGAAGAGAGAGAGCCAGAGAATCAAGAGAGACAGAGAATAAAAGAAGAGCCAGAGCAACAGTTACATCTATTCCTTGACCATGTGACTGAAACCCTAATGTGAGACATTCAAACTGACCAATCAGACCAAACGTCCCCCACTGTACTAAAGGTGTGACACAGTTTGGCCTACAGGCCTTCAGCATCTCTTTGTCTTTAGGAATTCCAAATGGCCCTTTTGATAAGAAAGATGGGGGTTGAAAACAGTAAAGCAAATGTCTTTGTTCAATTTCAAATATCAAATATCTTTGATTATTTTCAATCCTACAGTAACATAGTCGTACTAAAAGCAACAATGATAATTCACCTCAGATCTTGAAATGAAATAAATGGAAACACGTGTATTCTATGACAAAGATTGTTTTAGTAACTCAGTATGTATTTTTAGTAATGTTTAAATGGTGTAATACTTGTGAATTTGATTATGTACTTATCCATTTCCTTGAGAGTGCCATCAAGATTAATCTCTGGTGCTGCGAGAGCCCGCCCACACGCTGTTCTGATTGGCTGTGGTTTTTGATTGATTTTGTCGTGTCGCATCTGGTGTGGACAGACAAATCGCTTGACGCTGGAATCTTATCGCATCGTGTCCAGTAAGGACACGGTGTAACGTGTGTTTAATAATAGTGTTTATCGGTTAGGGGTGAACAGACATGCGCTGAATTAGAGACGTAAAAGTGAGTGGGTCCAATATCATTGGTCTTAAAAAGTGGGTGGGTCTTGTCCCGCCCACATACAATGGTTCCGACGCCCATGTGTGTACGTGTGTTCGGTCCACGGCTCGTCCCGCACACAAGAGCTGATCCTCCGCAGCAATAAACACGAGGCCTGTAGCTCGAGGACAGACAGATCGTCTTATCTCGCCCAACAGATCCTCACACAGCAGGTTTATCTAAACACACACTGCATTCATCCATCTGTGCTGATTATGATTTGGTCGTCATTCCTGGCTATTCTTTTTAATGCTCTCTGTGAGTTGTTTAGCTGCATGTGCACTGATAAACCCCATCCGTACAACATGACAGATGTGATCTGTGTTGTGTTGCTGAAACCACCGCTTTCATCAGGAGCAAACTTCAGTTTACAACCTGTTACACGAAGAAAAGAGTCGGTTTATCAAGAGGACGGGGCGTTCTTCAGAGTCTCAACCCATTAGGGGAGGTGCATCCTCATTCCATTGAGCGTTTGATTGGACAGAAATCTGCATAATGCAGGATGAGTCATCAGTGTTCCTGCTCTTTCCGGAAGGGAACGGCTGTACATGTTTAATGCATATGTGTGCTGAAAGTTAATTTTACACGATTGTTACTCCAGCATTTTTTGATGTGCCCTGCATTCTAGCATATAGATGGCATCAGCGCTGTAGATGTGGACTAACACTGTAAATCTGCAGTCTTCAGTGCTGTTATTAAAGACTGCTCAGTCTTGCCTCTTCATCTTATTTCTCTGAAGTAAAGGAACCTTTTACCGTCTTCCAGCTGATGTTTTGTCAGGCGCTTGACACCGCATGGGTTCCCATGAGACATTTGCTATTGAAATGGCATTACATTCTTTATTATAATCTTTGTAATCTCAAAACGTCTTCCCTCAGAGACAATATAAGACAACTACATTAATTTTCCAATTGTCAGAAGTGAATTTCCTGACATTGGATGTTTTGTCATTTTGAGTATCGCAGTTATATTGTTTTATTTCTTTGTTGAGTCTCTGAACAAAACAGAGTTAGTTCCATCGCTTTAGGCCATGCTGTTATAAAATAATTCATACGTCTTCATTTCATGTGCTGGGGCTCAATAACCTGAGCATTGTGATGATGGTGTTATAGTTTATGTTTCACGTTTTCAGGATTCTTGCACTGACTTTCAACTTTTCATTAAGGACATAACGTCAAGTCAAGTCACCTTCATTTATATAGTGCTTTTCACAACACAGATTGCTTCAAAGCAGCTTTACAGTGATAATAGGAAATTAATTTTTAGTAATAAAATTAGTTTTAAAAATTAAAGAAATAAAATTAGAAATAAAATTAGTTTTAGATGAAAAGCTAAAGTAAGTTTTTGATTGATTAATTTCTGTTGTAAAAACTGATTAGTTATTTAATTTGGCGCCACTTAAAAAACACCATCCTCAACTAAAACAGAAAACCCCCAATGCGTTCCGGACCCCATCCGCACGGCAACAGCACCAACCATGGGGAACGCAAACCATGAAATAGGTTTGAAATAGTTTTGACACTATACCATCATCATCCCCGCGCAAACCCCAAAAAAGGCGAGTCCGTGAAAACGGCGACTGCATGTACGCAAGCATTACGTGTTCAGCCTATAGGCAAGCGCGTTTGAATACGTATGTGTGCATGTGTGTTTTTATCTGTACAGAGGGGAACGGAAGGGAAGGAGGCGTCACAGGGGAGAGTCTAGTTGACACGGTCTCTGCCGACACTTCAGGGATGAGTTGTGGTCGTGTCTAGGAGCAGGTCCACCATCTGATCCGGATCCGGCAGACTGCAGTAAACCTTGGGATAAACAGAGAGACTAACATTAGCGTAGATGCCATTCTTCTTATGATGTAACGAATACATCAGGTGTTATGGGAAGTGTTCCCGGTTCCGGCTGACCTAGTTAATGCAGCCTAAAACAATCATTTAACTGATTTGAATAATAGAAATTAAAAATGTTTTATGTGTATGCCATAGTAAAGAGATGTGTTTTTAGTCTAGATTTAAACTGACAGAGTGTGTTTATTAAGCGAGCAGGGCAACCACCCAGTACAGCATTACAATAATCTAGCCTTGAGGTCATGAACGCATGAACTAACTGTTCAGCATTTTGCATTGGAAGCATGTGCCGTAATTTAGATATATTTTTAAGATGGAAGAATGCAGTTAGAATGTGGTTTTCACATTCTAACTATGTAGAAGAATGTAGAAATGTGCTAGAAATGTGGTTTTCAAATGAGAGATTGGTATCAAAGAGCACACCCAGGTTCCTAACTGACGACGAGGATTTGACAGAGCAGCCATCGAGTGTTAGACAGTATTCTAGGTTACTACGTGCGGAGGTTTTTGGTCCAATAATTAAAAATTCTGTTTTTTCAGAATTAAGTTGTAGGAAATTACTAGTCATCCAATGTTTTATATCAGCTATGCATTCTGTTAATCTTGTGAATTGGTAAGTTTCGTCAGGGCGCGAAGAAATATAGAGCTGAGTATCGTCAGCATAACAATGAAAACTAACGCCACGCCTAATAATATCTCCCAGTGGTAGCATGTACAGGGTGAAAAGCAACGGTCCTAGCACTGAGCCCTGCGGTACTTCATACTGAACTTGTGTTCGGTGTGACATCTCTTCATTTACTGCTACAAACTGATAACGGTCAGATAAGTATGATTTAAACCATGCCAATGCAATTCCACTAATGCCAACATAATTTTCGAGTCTATTCAAAAGAATATTGTGGTCGATAGTATCGAATGCAGCGCTAAGATCGAGTAACACTAACAGAGAGATACAACCACGATCGGATGATAAGAGTAAATCATTTGTAACTCTAATGAGAGCAGTCTCAGTACTATGATACAGTCTAAATCCTGACTGGAAATCCTCACAGATATAATTTCTTTCTAAAAAGGAGCATAGTTGTGAGGACACTGCCTTTTCTAGTATTTTTGACAGAAAGGGTAGATTTGAGATTGGCCTGTAATTGACTAATTCTGTAGGATCAAGTTGCGTTTTTTTAATAAGTGGTTTAATAATAGCCAGCTTAAAAGTTTTCGGTACATATCCTAATGACAAAGATGAATTAATGATATTAAGAAGAGGATCTATGACCTCTGGAAGCATCTCTTTCAGTAGTTTAGTCGGTTAACGTTCAGCAATCTCTGGTTAGGGAAGCATGATATATTAATACCATACCAGTTATATACAACGATCAGCCATAACATTATGTCCACCTTCCTAATATTGTGTTGGTCCCCCTTTTGCTGACCCGTCGAGGCATGGACTCCACTAGACCCCTGAAGGTGTGCTGTGGTATCTGGCACCAAGATGTTAGCAGCAGATCCTTTAAGTCCTGTGAGTTGCGAGGTGGGGCCTCCATGGATCGGACTTGTTTGTTCAGCACATCCCAAAGATGCTCGATTGGATTGAGATCTGGGGAATTGGGAGGCCAAGTCAACACCTCAAACTCGTTGTTGTGCTCCTCAAACCATTCCTGAACCATTTTTGCTTTGTGGCAGGAGCATTATCCTGCTGAAAGAGCCACAGCCACCAGGGAATACCGTTTCCATGAAAGGGTGTACATGGTCTGCAACAATGCTTAGGTAGGTGGTACGTGTCAAAGTAACATCCACATGGATGGCAGGACCCAAGGTTTCCCAGCAGAACATTGCCCAAAGCATCACACTGCCTCCGCCGGCTTGCCTTCTTCCCATAGTGCATCCTGGGGCCATGTGTTCCCCAGGTAAGCCACGCACACGCACCCGGCCATCCACGTGATGTAAAAGAAAACATGATTCATGAGACCAGGCCACCTTCTTCCATTGCTCCGTGGTCCAGTTCTGATGCTCACGTGCCACTGTTGGTGCTTTTGGCGGTGGACAGGGGTCAGCATGGGCACCCTGACTGGTCTGCAGCTATGCAGCCCCATACGCAACAAACTGCGATGCACTGTGTATTCTGACACCTTTCTGTCAGAACCAGCATTAACTTCTTGAGCAATTTGAGCTCCAGTAGATCGGACCACACGGGCCAGCCTTCGCTCCCCACGTGCATCAATGAGCCTTGGCCGCCCATGACCCTGTCGCCGGTTCACCACTGTTCCTTCCTTGGAGCACTTTTGATAGATACTGACCACTGCAGACCGGGAACACCCCACAAGAGCTGCAGTTTTGGAGATGCACTGACCCAGTCGTCTAGCCATCACAATTTGGCCCTTGTCAAACTCGCTCAAATCCTTACACTTGCCCATTTTTGCTGCTTCTAACACATCAACTTTGAGGACAAAATGTTCACTTGCTGCCTAATATATCCCACCCACTAACAGGTGCCGTGATGAAGAGATAATCAGTGTTATTCACTTCACCTGTCAAGTCAAGTCACCTTTATTTATATAGCGCTTTTTACAGTGCTGATTGTTTCAAAGCAGCTTCACAGTGTTAAACAGGAAAATAATGCAACAGAATTTGATTTGGTTGTACAGCTGTCATAATGTTATGCCTGATCTGTGTATTTACTGGTATCAGCCAGATATTAATATCAGTCCATCCCTAACGCGGCTGAGATTTATTCAGAGACGAGAGACTGATCATCTGTAGAAAAATACAATGATCAATTGGCAGTCAAAAGAGCTGGACACCTCTTTAATAGCTGGACCACTGTGTAAAATATGTTTTTATTATGATTTGAGCTACAAAAGCAGCATCTAAAGCATTGTCGTCAGGTTTTATTGCTTGAAGACATTTGATATCAGGATGAAGTCCTGACAAACCGTCTTGCCCATTCAAGTGTGTAAGAGCAACACTTGCATGTGTATGAAAACAGAACGGCTGTCAAACACACGGACGGTGTGACTGTGATTTTCCTTTGAGCCACGCCGCCATAGATCGGCTGCAATTTATTTATTCACATTCCGAAAAAACAAAACAATGAGCAACATCATATTTGCCTCGAATGTATAGATGCTAATTTAATTGGACTGAAGTGTGCGATCTGTCGTGTGAAAGCATCAGTATGAGCTAGTGCTTTATTGATCTGTTATGAGTTGTTTTAGCTGTTGTCTGTTTAATGAGTCTGCAGAACTAAGCTCTTTTCATTTATTTGGGGACTAAGGGATCTGA
>CM077187.1:178485-198485 GCA_039654105.1 Coreius guichenoti
GTATTGTATAAAGCGCTATATAATTAAAGGTGACAACAGTGGATAAAATTCTGTATATACACTGATCAGGCTTATCACCTTCCTAATATTGTGTTGGTCCCCCTTTTGCTGCCAAAACAGCCCTGCATTATCCTGCTGAAAGAGCCACAGCCACCAGGGAATACCGTTTCCATGAAAGGGTGTACATGGTCTGCAACAATGCTTAGGTAGGTGGTACGTGTCAAAGTAACATCCACATGGATGGCAGGACCCAAGGTTTCCCAGCAGAACATTGCCCAAAGCATCACACTGCCTCCGCCGGCTTGCCTTCTTCCCATAGTGCATCCTGGTGCCATGTGTTCCCCAGGTAAGCCACGCACACGCACCCGGCCATCCACGTGATGTAAAAGAAAACGTGATTCATCAGACCAGGCCACCTTCTTCCATTGCTCCGTGGTCCAGTTCTGATGCTCACGTGCCACTGTTGGTGCTTTCGGCGGTGGAAAGGGGTCAGCATGGGCACCCTGACTGGTCTGCAGCTATGCAGCCCCATACGCAACAAACTGCGATACACTGTGTATTCTGACACCTTTCTATCAGAACCAGCATTAACTTCTTGAGCAATCTGAGCTCCAGTAGCTCGTCTGTTTGATCGGACCACACGGGCCAGCCTTCGGTCCCCACGTGCATCAATGAGCCTTGGCCGCCCATGACCCTGTCGCCGGTTCTCCACTGTTCCTTCCTTGGAGCACTTTTGATAGATACTGACCACTGCAGACCGGGAACACCCCACAAGAGATGCAGTTTTGGAGATGCTCTGACCCAGTCGTCTAGCCATCACAATTTGGCCCTTGTCAAACTCGCTCAAATCCTTACACTTGCCCATTTTTCCTGCTTCTAACACATCAACTTTGAGGACAAAATGTTCACTTGCTGCCTAATATATCCCACCCACTAACAGGTGCTGTGATGAAGAGATAATCAGTGTTATTCACTTCACCTGTCATAATGTTATGCCTGATCGGTGTAGTTTGTGTCTATGGAGAATGGTGCAAACCTGTTAGACTGACAGATCAGATTTGAAGATGTAAAGCCTCATTTTCCTTACATTAATGTACCAGCTGCTGTCCTGTTATTCCTTGAGCTCCATAGCATATGATTTTAAGATGACCATGATTTTCCAGCTCACGTGTCATTTTGACATGAACCGCATGTCCCGAATGAAGTTCTGCCTGTCTTCGGCTCCGGACCCGGGACACGAGGGACCGAGTTCATCTGAAGGGGCGGTTCCAGTGTCCCGAAGGTCAGTTCAGTGTCTTCTTGTGTGTTCAAATGAAGGTTTGGCAGGACGTGAGGGTAAGTCATTTTTCAGAGAGAATATGTACTCTTAAATGCTTTTCGGGTGCAAGGGATGGATGAACACATAATCGTGCCATTTTTTTAAATCTCTGAAGACGAGATCGATGAGCATTAAGTATTTCTCAGGGCTGATAAAAAGCAATCTTGACCCAGAGATGAAGGTCTGGCTGAAGTCAACCATGATTTTTATTCATTGGTCTGTCAGGAAGCAATGGTTTGTTAAAGGTTTAAAGACAATCTTTTGTATGAGAGATCCTGAGAAATTGTTTAAAGGATTAAATTATCTTGCAGAATCCTTATGGAGGATTTTCACCCTTATGGCTTTGTGACAGAGAATGGGCTCTTACTCGCGCTGTGTGAAGTTTCTTCAACTTGAACCTGAGGCCAAAGACAAATCTGAGGCGCTGTGAAGGCAATCTCCTACTTTAAGAATATAATGAAGTACAAGGACACTTTTAAGCCAGTACACTATGTTTTTGGATTTGTGAATTAATCCTCCTCTTTATTATGAAACAGAAGCGCCTGCAGGAGCCGGCCTGGGATTTCCGAGGTTCTCCTTAGACTCGTCCTGATATCTTTGAGCAGATTTCTGTCTGCGTGGCCTTGATAAATGACTGAATCCCTGTAATCTGTTTTGGTTTGTTCCTCTTTTCCCTGCCTCGCATCCATGCGCTCATATGAGGAACAGTCTGATGAAAGCTTTAAACCGCGTCCCCCATATATAACCTCACGACCAGCGGAAACACCTTCAGGTTTCACGTCATGGACTTGAGGAACTTTTTCGTTCATATTGACTTTGTTCATCCACCTTCTCATATTTCAAAGCATGAAATCCCACTTGATACTGTTCATCTTTCAAGTATCAGATTTTTATTTTAGGACGGCTGTGTGAAGATTCTCTTCTTTCCCTTTATACTGTTTATGTAAACATAATGTGCATATTTTATGTGAAGTAGTGAAGCCATTGGCCCAGAAATATGCACATTATCATGCCATAGGCCGAACAGGAACAGTGCCGATCGAATTCCGATGGTTTCACGCTCTGGCCAATAATTCCCTGGATAAAACATCATGTGACACAATCATGTGAAGTGCAAAGGATTCATGTAGTCTGGGTCATATTTTTGTACCTTTAGTTCAGTTCATGTTGCTGTGAGGATGAGGTCACGTCACCTGTCCATGTTCACATCTGTATAATTTGGCTGCTTCTACCGAGTGACCGATGAATACGCATCGAATTATGTACATCAGCAACAATAGATATGTGATATGACTCTGTCTATGACTAATTTAAGTTTTAGAGCTCTTTGATACACAGGCTGTCTTGTAAGAACTTCTGTTCATGATCACAAATACACAAGTGATTACATAGAAACGTTTGAATGCAGGACGCTAGCTGACCGATCTAAAGCTACTTTTCAAACCACTCATTGCTTAACTGACCCATTCCGTGCCGGTCCGACCCGGGATACGGATATGGTTTCTTTCTCCACTGTGGGAATGATATCGGAGCTCTTTTGAATGTAATACAAATGCATCAGTCGTTACCTTGGCAACAGAAGAGTTTGCAGACGATATGAGATGTAAATAGCAACCGCGTTATGGAGGATGATCAGATATTTATTTTAATTGTATTATTAACTTGTGTTTACTTCGCTCAAAACTGGCAGAAACTGGCATCCCGGCAACAGACAACTGACCAATCCTGAGTGGCGACGTCAGTACACGTTATACCGGCGGTTCGGCACGGAGGGAATTCTGGGAGCGGTTTATAATCCTGCCGAATCAAGCTCAAGTAGAAATATACAGTTATAAGAAAAAGTATGTGAACCGCTTGCAGAATCTGTGAAAATGTGAATAATTTTAACAAAATAAGAGATCATACAAAATCTATTAAAAAGCCTCAAACATTCACTGACGCGCCAGAAGGAAACACGACGCGTTAAGAGCCGGGGGTGAACACTTTTGAACAGGACGAAGATGTCCAAATTTTTCTTATTTTGTTTAAATATAATTTGTCTCATTTAGTCCTGCCCTTCGGAAGCAACAGAAGATACTCACGTTTCCCGCAAGACAAATTAAGTTCAATTTACCCTGATCTTCAAATTCAGAAAAGTGTTCACCTCCGGCTCTTAATGCGTCATGTTTCCTTGAACCTTGTTTAATAGTTGTGTTTGAGTCCCTCAGTCGTCCTCAGATCTCAGAATCACAGTCACTGCTGGAGAGGCTCAGATATACAGAAGATGCTGGAAACTGAAGAGTTTGAGGATTATTCTGGAGAACGTTGGTCAGTTTAACTGATCAGGACAAACAAGAGACTCAAGAACAACATCACAAAACACACACACACACACACACACACACACACACTCACACACACACACACACACACTCACACACTCACACACACACACACACACACACACTCACACACTCACACACACACTCACACACGCACACACGCACTCACGCACACACACACACACACACACACACACACACACACACACACACACACACACACACACACACACACTCACACACACACACACACACTCTCACACACACTCACACACACTCACACACACACACACACACACACACACACACACACACACACACACACACACACACACACACACACACACACACACAGACAGACAGACAGACAGACAGACAGATTTAAGAGTCAAGGGTTCATAAACTTCTGAACGGGTCATTTTAATAAATTCAGCTGTTTGTGTCTTGTGGTCTATATGTAAACATCTTTTATGTAAAATATCTTATTCAGGACAGCACTAAATAAAAAATAACATGCATTTTGAATGATCTCTTATTTTGTTAAAACTATTCACATCTGCACGCGGTTCACACACTTTTTCTTGTAACTGTAACCGTGCTTAGAAGCGTTCGGCCCGGCGGTGGAAGCGTGGCTAAAGTGGAGTACTCAGAGAGCCAGTGACAAACGAGGTTCTCTGGCCTTTTCTTTCAGCCGAATCTCTCCGAGTGTTTCTCTCCACCAATTCCTGAAAAAGCCCAGATACTAAAGTGATTTTTGATGGTGGGTAATACATTTTATTTCTTTTAAACCAAGCAAAGTTGCAGCTGCAACTTCACTTTGATCGTGTGGAAAAGAGTAACTTAATTATGACTTCATATATTTATACAATATCAATTATTCTACACTAGTTTGAAGAGGCCTATAGTTTTGTATTTACACCATCAACAGTTACTGAATCCTGAACTAGGGCTGTATGATGAGTTACCTTCACTGCGAATGAGAGCACGACTGGGGTTTTCACCACTGTTTGTCTCCAACGCTTCAGAAGAATTTGAAAGCACTGCTTTAATTAATAAGCTTCATTGCTATGGAAATAAGCTCTACACTGATTATTGACTTGACTTTCAGGCGCCGAGTCTTTGGCAGCCGACCAGATTCACGACGGAGCTTCCTTGAAAAATCAGCCGTAACTCGGCGCAAGGTCAAGATGGAAATGATCTGCTGTTCACATTTCATCAGTGACGGCTGCTAGTCAGCTCAGGCCGTTCAGAGCCTCGCTAAAGTCATTACAGGGCACATCTCTGTAAATAACCACACAAACACCTGAAACACAATCAAACGAGCCCATGATGTGCTCCCTGAATAGCTCTGAATCACTTTGCACTCGCTCACACCTCACAAGCTTTAGAGATGAAGTAACGTGTCTTTCCCTTGTCTAACTGAGATCAGATTAAACCAAGACCAAATGTAATGAAAGGCTCTTTCTGACCTCTGGAAATGTAGCGTCTCCACTGGAATGGTAATGATAAGATATGGCATTGCTTATGTCACGCTTCATAAGGCTCTACGACCTGCGACTGCTTTCTTCAGATCTGCTTCTCAGAGCTCAGATTCATTTATTGTGGTTTATTTAGACACTCTTCGGTAATAATTCATGTTTATTTCTCTACGAACAGCCCAATCTGTCATCGTCACACACTCAGAGCTTCACACACTGTTAATGAAACGCTCTGTGCTTTTCCACAGAGGAACATCAGTCACTGTTATTTGACAGAATTGTTCTCAGATTTAAGAATGAAAGGAAATTACTGTTTTTAAGAAAACAATATAGTTCAGTTAAGTTACTTCAGAAAGTTCCCATATTGTTTCTTTTCTTTTCTTTTCTTTCTTTTTTCTCCCTTTCCACACACACGCACATTCACACACTCACTCACACGCACACACACACACACACACACACTCTCACACACACTCACACACGCACACACTCTCACACACACTCACACACACACACACACACTCTCTAACACACACACACACACACACACATTCCCTCATCTTACTCTTCCTGTCTTAACCTGAGTTACTAAAATTAACTTTCAGCATGGATGTAATTTATTAAATGCCACAGCACACGTTTCCACCAAGAGTTGCTTTGACATTTCACAGATTTTGCTCAAACCTGAGGTTTGTTAATGAATATGTTGTAGTGTGTTTTAATAAATTATATTTGGTGAAGCAAATGGGAGTGAATCTCTGGAGTGCGACTGCGTTAGTAATGAGAAGAAAAGCCAATCAGCCGTAAAACACTGAAGCTCCAGTCAGAAGCCTGAGATTAGAGAGCGAAGCGATGCGTGCACTGAATCTCCAGGGCTCTCCGGCGTCGGCTGGAATCTCACTTCTTTCCACGAGCCCCATCTGCCCGAGACGAGCAGAGGAAAGTTTCTGTCTTAACTCGGCGGGTGTCGGACAGATCGAGCCGTCTGTGGAGAATGAGAACGGAGAAATCACCCTGAACAGTTGCAGCATCCGAACGCTTCCCAAAACCTGACAGGCCAGGAACACTCCGGCAACACGTCCGTCTGAAAGAGCTGGCCATCACACAACGGCAGAGAGGCTGACATCCAAACCCAGAGGAGCGCAGAAAACACTCCACAAGGGCTGTGTGTGCAGTCCTGCGTCAGGGTTCTACAACAGCCGGACTCTCACTAATGGTGTATTTTTATTATTATTATTATATCAAATAAGAGAGAATGAGGTTTTAAAGGTTGTTGGTATGTGTATTCTTTCGAGGGAGAGATAGAGAGGTTTACACATCATAGCCAATTAAAGTGTTTCTCATATCACCACCTGTTTACAGGCGGCGTGTGTAGGCAGCGTTTGCACTTCCTCCACTGAAGAAAAGGCAAGATCTGCATAAGTTAAAAAGACTTCATCATTTCTGAGTTAAGTGTCATTCCACGTTATGTAAAATGCCTCGGTTGCATCATCCTTCTTTCTGAAATAACAACAACAAGGCCTTTATGTTATAAATCTTATTTTATTGCTCAACCAAATCCCATGCTTATCTTTGCCAGAAGGTGCCATAGCGATCACTGAAAGAGTGAATTATTCTCCACGATCTTTATATTATTATTCAAATGTTTCATGCATTTCGGCAGCAGAGTAACCGATCGATGCCTGTTTTTCAATAATGAAGAGTGTAACTTTTAATCAGTAAAAGCTGAAGGAACATGTGCAGTTCTCATTGTTTCTCCAATAAAACTAGTTTTTCAAGAGGAAGAAGAAAGCAGTTCATGTTTTTCACAGCAGTTTTTATGTAACTTCACTAACATTGTTGGCTCCTTTATGCTCAGTTTTGAACAAAAGCATCTGCTAAATGAATAAATATAAATACTGTCCCAGTAAATGTCTGCTCATTATTCTGTGACATTATGCAACAACATTTGGCAACAATACTGATAAACTATCAGATTATATAGTGAGGGTGGATTTCTAGTTTTAATATACACTATTTTGCCAAAAGTGTTGTGACGCCTGCCTTTACATGCACATGAACTTTAATGCCATCCCATTCTTAATCCGTAGGGTTTAATATGGAGTTGGCCCACCCTTTGCAGCTATAACAGCTTCAACTCTTCTGGGAAGGCTTTCCACAAGGTTTAGGAGTGTGTTTATGGGAATTTTTGACCATTCTTCTAGAAGCGCATTTGTGAGGTCAGGCACTGATGTTGGACGAGAAGGCCTGGCTCGCAGTCTCCGCTCTAATTCATCCCAAAGGTGTTCTATCGGGTTGAGGTCAGGACTCTGTGCAGGCCAGTCAAGTTCCTCCACACCAAACTCACTCATCCATGTCTTTATGGACCGACGCTTTGTGCACTGGTGCGCAGTCATGTTGGGACAGGAAGGGGCCGTCCCCAAACTGTTCCCACAAAGTTGGGAGCATGAAATTGTCCAAAATGTCTTGGTATGCTGAAGCATTAAGAGTTCCTTTCACTGGAACTAAGGGGCCAAGCCCAACCCCTGAAAAACAACCCCACACCATAATCCCCCCTCCACCAAACTTTACACTTGGCACAATGCAGTCAGGCAAGTCCCGTTCTCCTGGCAACCGCCAAACCCAGACTCGTCCATAGGATTGCCAGACAGAGAAGCGTGATTGGTCACTCCAGGGAACACGTCTCCACTGCTCTAGAGTCCAGTGGCGGCGTGCTTTACCCCACTGCATCCCACGCTTTGCATTGCACTTGGTGATGTAAGGCTTGGATGAGCTGCTCGGCCATGGAAACCCATTCCATGAAGCTCTCTACACACTGTTCTTGAGCTCATCTGAAGGCCACAGAAGTTTGGAGGTCTGTAGCTATTAACTCTGCAGAAAGTTGGTGACTTCTGTGCACTGTGACCCTCAGCATGCGCTGACCCCGCTCTGTGATTTTACGTGGCCTATCACTTCGTGGCTGAGTTGCTGTTGTTCCCAATTGCTTCCACTTTGTTATAATCCCACTAACAGTTGAGCGTGGAATATTTAGTAGTGAGGAAATGTCAGGAATGGACTTATTGCACAGGTGGCAACCTATCACGGTACCACGCTTGAGTTCACTGAGCTCCTGAGAGCGACCCATTCTTTCACAAATGTTTGTAGAAGCGTCTGCATGCCTAGTGCTTGATTTATACACCTGTGGCCATGAAGTGATTGAACACCTGAACTCAGTGATTTGGAGGGGCGTCCCAATACTTTTGGCAATATAGTGTATAAATAGGGAGCCAAGATCCAATTCACTCCAGTCTCTCTAAACAAAGAAAACATTGCTTAATTCAGAATAACATACTAGCGTATTATTGTTGCATATGCTACAACGCTATTCTGAATTCAGCCTTTGTGTTTTTCTCATATTTAATCCTCATATACTGCAGGATTACAGTCCATATTTGCATGTAGTGTGCATAACTGCGTATGGTTGCCTTTATTTATCGGTCCGATAGCTGCAAATGAATTATGTTGGCGGTATAAAATGAGCCAGTGCTGAAGTCGCTATCACTTGAACAGCCTAGATAAATGTAATATTAAAAAGTGCAATGATTCAGAGTTCATGAATAATACAGTGCTGAGTGCTCTGCTAACACTCCTGAACGCTTTAACAAACATCCAATTGTATTAGCATGCTAGGCGCCAGTCAGCGTGAGAACTCTGCAGAAGGAAAATAAAAATATGTCATGGGTGCACGGCGCAAAACCCGTCGCTGGAAAGAAACTTTCATGTGTTTTCTTTCTTCTTCTTCTTTTTTTGTATTGCAGGAGACACTCATGTTATGAAGAACAGATACACCGACCAGGCATAACATTATGACCACTGACAGGTGAAGTGAATAACACTGATCATCTCTTCATCACGGCTCCTGTTAGGGGGTGGGATATATTAGGCAGCAAGTGAACATTTTGTCCTCAAAGTTGATGTGTTAGAAGCAGGAAAAATGGGCAAGCGTAAGGATTTGAGCGAGTTTGACAAGGGCCAAATTGTGATGGCTAGACGACTGGGTCAGAGCATCTCCAAAACTGCAGCTCTTGTGGGGTGTTCCCGGTCTGCAGTGGTCAGTATCTATCAAAAGTGCTCCAAGGAAGGAACAGTGGTGAACCGGCGACAGGGTCATGGGCGGCCAAGGCTCATTGATGCACGTGGGGAGCAAAGGCTGGCCCGTGTGGTCCGATCAAACAGATTGGTTTGGAATGGTTTGAGGAGCACAACAACGAGTTTGAGGTGTTGACTTGGCCTCAATCTCAATCCAATCGAGCATCTGTGGGATGTGCTGAACAAACAAGTCTGATCCATGGAGGCCCCACCTCGCAACTTACAGGACTTAAAGGATCTGCTGCTAACATCTTGGTGCCAGATACCACAGCACACCTTCAGGGGTCTAGTGGAGTCCATGCCTTGACGGGTCAGGGCTGTTGAAGGTGGTCATAATGTTATGCCTGATCGGTGTATAAACGGATTTATTTGTGCAGGATTTGTGCTCAGTTTTTGATGTTTCTGACGATTGTAGCTTAATTAAAGTTTGGTGTAACAAACAAGGTGACCGACACCACCAGCTCTTTGAAATGCATCCGTGAGAGAAGCAATAAGCAACTCTTCTATCTAACAAAAGGAAAAAAACAACATCATTATCGTGCCAAGACATTAAACCCAAGCATTGGATTTCTGTGTGTTTGTCCAATAAAAACAGATGGTCGGATTTGGCAGTCTAAGTAAGGTGGCTAATAAATTCCTCCTCGATTGATTTGAACATTTTTCACATATTGTTGGAGAAGCATACGAAGGGGAACCAAGACGGATGGAGAAAACGGTGCTTTACGGTGGCAATTTGTTTTGAGCCATCTGTTTTCATTAGAGGTGTTGCAGCCGTAAGTTCAGATGAACCTGGAAGGAAATTCCAAGGTTAGAAAAAGCATTATTTACATCACACGGCTCCAGTGAAGTACAGAAATAACACTGAGAGCTAACTTCATGTGCCAGTCAACTCCAGCAGATACTGGAGAAACAGAACTTTGTCTTTTCTTCTCCGTATATCCGAGTGAAACGCTTCTCAAACAAGAACAAATGTAGGGCGGGGTTTGATTTTGTCCGTGGGGAATTGATTGGATGGTTGTGGTTTGCTATTGGTGGATCTCATGTGAGTGACAGGTTGTCCCGCCCTCGCTCCAGTAGAGTTGAGTTGTAAGATGAAAGGCCCACCTTTACATGAAGAAGCCCTATATTACTGAAGGGACAGCGATCAGTTTGTGTCCGAGTCAAACCGAACCAGCACCTTTACTTTAAACATTAGCTTCTTGATTAAAAGTGACAGTGGATACGCTTTGACTCTTTTAGTCTCTAACTTGCGATGGCAAAGTAATTGAACCGCAGTGGATTCTGTTTAAATTAGTCACTCCAGAGGATGTGTTTGAATGAAGCAGGACCGCCGTACCGAACATCAGTGAGGACGCACACACATTCATATAGCTGTGTAAATTTACATCTGTTTCTCACACAAAGAGACAGCTTTGAATATATAGTGCGAGTCATTTGGATTGCTTTGAGTACACTTTTATGGTGCTTTTGCATCATTTTTGAAGCTTTAAATCTTCAGTCCCCATTCATTGCATTTTGTGGAAAAGAGCAGCAAGAACGTTCTTCAGAATTCCTCCTTTTGTGTTCACACGAGGAATGAAGTCATGTTTGGAATGACATAAAGATGATTAAATGACGTTTAATATTATTCTTGAATATTATTTTAAATATCAATGGAAGCCTTCGCTGCAAAATAACGCAGATCTACAGCATCATGGTTATTACGGCTTAATCATACTCGATTAATCATATTTTAATGATTTCTGCTTCTTTCTATTGATTATAAATAATCACTGCGACATTGGCCCACTGGTTCATTATCCTTTTTTGTAATTTGACATTTGCGTTATTTTGCATTGGTAACAAGCCTCCGCTATCGTTCCTGCTTGGGTTGCCAGACGAGCTTAAACCCCCCAAACGGAGCTTTTCTCGGATACATTTTCTTCCCAGTGATTCACCTAATCTTCCCAACCTGGCAACCATGTGGACGCGCTCTTAGACACGTATGTCCACCGTGAAGTTCTGCGTATAGCCAGTCTGTGTTGCTTCACGAAATCGGTGGCGCCAAACGAACCTTCTCACTGACAAACTGTAATAAATACAAACATAAATCTTGACCGTACTGTTTGCGATTGTGGTTGGTGAATAAATCTGTGAACTTTTGCACCAACTAAATTTAACATAATTTAACTTTTGAGAGAAGCTTCTTAAGGTTTTACCAGTTTTTATAATGTAAAGTGGTAGAAAACTACATCTGTTTGCAGTGTTTAGCCATTTCAGAGAGGAAAATGACTAAAAGAAAAAAAGATGACGAGTATCATTCTTTGCAGTCCGTCTGTACAAAGTTGCAAATATCTAATATTTAATGTGAAGACAAATTACAAAGCACTCACCGAAACGTGCCTGTCGTATTGATGGTAAGTAGTGTTCAGTTTATTCTTATCAATACAACTGTAGTCGATGCTAGTTTTTGTATTGATTTTCCGTGTGATGAAGCGATCATAGTTGGTTAAAGGGGACATATTATGCAAAATTCACTTTTATAAGGTGTTTGAACAACCAGTGTGTGTAAACAACCAGCCTATAATGGTAAAAATCCACCCAATACTTTTTTAATAATCTCCATTAATCATCAATCTCTCATAACGGGCTGTTTCATATTTCCCTCTACTCTTGCGTAAGAGTAGGGAAGCCCCGCCCATGACTGTTGATGATTGGCCCTTTAGCATAGACACGCCCCTGAATGAGAAGCACAGAGACGCCATTTCTGTTTACTCGCTGTATCAGCGCTCGAGTATTACAATGTGTGCACCAAAAACATTACTAATGTTCTGTTGATGAACCAGCGAACACACGAGTCTCACAGACTCCAGCATCAGAGCCACTGAGGACACCGCGGGTGAAGTTCATTGATGAAGGAAATATGCGGAAGAATGATGGTAAAATGTTATATATTTGAGCAAATCATTTTACGCATGACTGCTTCACCAACGCTTCGTGCTCTAACTTCATATCCAGAACAAGTGAAGATGGCACTTCATATTCTGTGAATGTTTGCACATGTCCTTTCTGAATGAGCTGAATGCTGTACGGCTAATATGGCTAAAGTTAGCATCGTCTCTGACTGTATTCACAGAGACTAGAGCTGTGCCGTTAGTTTGATCCTGAAAACATTCACCGTCTGCGTAATTCATAAACACACATTTATTACGCATTGTATAGTCGGGTGACGGACGTGTTACGTTCCCACACGAGCACCTATACAACAATTTATAGATTAACATGATGGTACATGCTAGTCGATGAGTTGAATCAGCGTAACTCCACAACAACTAACGTTACATAAATGATCCACTAAGCATTCAGTCTAAAAGTGTCGAGCTCTTCCTGAGTCTCTCATCTGTGTCGACTCCGGCTCAAACATGTACGGCTGCTCCACAACTGCTCATTTCTGACATTTTGGCTGAGTGTGATTCGCCTGTTTTGTTGTTGACGGAGTATCCGAAGCTCGTGTAAAGACTCCGCCCTCTTCTGGAAGGGGCGGGGAGCAGCAGCTCATTTGCATTTAAAAGGACACACACAATGTTTTTGCTCACACCCAAATAGAGGCAAATTTGACAAATTATAATAAATGATCTGGGGGTATTTGAGCTAATCTTCACACACACATTCTAGGGACACCAGAGATTTATATTACATCTTGTAAGAAGGGGCTTAATATATCCCCTTTAAATGAATTAATACTCGTAATTATTTTTTGAGCAAAAATAATGTTTATTATCAGATCAACCCGTATCTCTAATGGTTATTCCTCCCATCCAAATGATCCACCAGTCACAGGCATTTGAGTTGTTTCTTTGTAACGTTTTCTCCTCAACCTTGAGAATGATTTGAGAAGACACCAGCGGATTAGTATTGTTGTGTCAATCCTGTTTATGGCTGAATATGCTCTGCTGTACATAAAAGAGACATTGATCCTTCTGAGTTCAGTGCAGCGTCAGCTTTATGCAGATTGATGAAACACACCGAGTTCTGCATTCCTGAACATGTTTTATGCCCTATTGGTTTCCTTTAGGTGTAAACAAGTGCAACTGTTTTCCTCTCCTCTTCACCTACTGTGCGTCTGGCTGATGATAGCGCTCATGTTGAATCTGATAGGAATTATCCGTCTTGTGTCATTCCACAACTGGCCGCAGTGTTTAACGTGTTTCCGCATGGATGCGCAGAAGGACGCCATCAATTCAGAACGCAGCTCGGACACGACAGGCTCCTACAATGCATTTGATCATAAGTGATGTCTCACTTGAGCTGCTGTTTAATGGCTTTTCTGTGCTGGAGTAAAGGAGCCGGGCGCGTGGCCTTGCTCTCCGGAGGACTGTGGTCACGTGGAAGAGGTCGTGCTCCGGCCGCTGATCAGAGATCAGTGATGTATATGAGCCTGGTATAACACCTGTGCTGGGGGAAGTCAGATCTGCAGGCCTCAAGAGACACAAACACAGGCTTATTTGCAATAAACAGTTAGTGTGTTATCATTAATTAGGGGTAAATCATAATTGTGAACTGGGACAGAATTCGAGATCTCATCGATTGTCTCTGTGGTGAAAATGCATGAGACTAAGACTCTAGACTATAGATGAAACCAGAAACAAAAGAATTGTGTAGGAAAGGACAAAAGGCAAAGCTGTGGCTGGTTAGTGTGGCTCAGACGGACTGACTAAACAATATAAACAAACGCAGCTTCTTCATTGCCGTTTCATCAAAAGCAGTTATAAATCTCATCCGTAACAATCAGCCTGACCAACCAAATGTAAATTATGAACATGCACTGTAGTCATTTAATATCTCTGTTTAATAGAAGCTCAATGTTATGATATACAATAGAATGTAATATTGCACTGAAGTTATGAAAATGTATTTCAGTTAATGTATTTCCTCAGTGCTGCTCTGTTTACTATAGAACTTCATCTCGACTGTAATATGAAGAATTGGAAACCAAATCTCATGAAGTTCGGCTGGAAAAGACGGTTGGTCGGACCGTGTCAGCCTTCATTTGTTGGGTTAGCAGATCCGGACGTTCATCCAGACATATTGTTACAATCCACGCCTGTCCCGGACTCCATTTCCCATGATCCTCCCTGTCCCACACCTGAACTCACTCCTCATCTCTCCCGCTCTCCCTGGATTCCCTGCACCTGGTCGTCTTCGTTAGCACTCCCTTTATATTGACTCACTCCTCTGCACTCATGGTCCGTTCTCATTTGCATTTCCTGGTTGTTTGGTTGTGTCCTGTGCTTGTACGTTACTATTATTTGAATTAAACCCATCTATTATTTGAAGTCCGCATCCTGTTTTCCCTCGCTGCACACCAACTGTAACACATATCGTGAAAATGTCTTTATATTAATGTCAGAAAACCATAAAATAACCCACAGGCATTACTGTATGTGTAACACAACCAGATGTTCATCCTGTAGAAATGTTCCCCTTCCTCCTAAAGGATGGTTTACAGCAGACAACAGTTCACATGACAAATGGGATTGTACTGAATAATTCAAGATTTCACATTTCTGGTTTCAAACCCTGCAGAACTGTGGCCCGGTCCGGTGTTTGACTCTCACTGTCTGTGATTATCAACATCACACACACATGCTGCTGATAGCACTTGTTTCACCTGGAACATGCCTTTAAATCCAGGCACAAACACGGAGCGATGGGAAGAGGACGTGGAAGCATTGTGTAAATGAATGATTTAACACTCTGTCTCATGGAGAGAGAGAAAAAGAGAGGCTAACATGCATTTTCAGTCCTTCGGAAAGCCGCTGAAATATGTGCTCGTCTTCGCAGCTGTGACCCACTTAATTCATTCATGCACAGTCGACGTCAGGGAAGAGGAAAACAGTGGCAGCTGTAAGAGTATTCCTCTGAGAGACTCATGATTCATGTTCGCCCGTAGCCATTCCTATAACTCTAATGCTTTGCGTTTCTCTGGCTCTCGGTCACTGATGTGAGGGAATGATGGATGTTGTGAAAGGCTTTAAATAAGGAAGGATTGATGCCGAGCTGTTGCGTCGTCTGATTTCAGAGCTTCAGTTGAACTGGCTGATGTTTGAGATCATCAGATCACCTTCATCTTCATCAGTTCAGACAGATCTCTCCATGTTTGTATATTTGTGTGTATTGTGATTCTAGCACACATTCATTATGTGTTTTCATATAAACGTGTCACAGTTACATCACTCGTATATGAACGATATTACAGACGCGCACGTTTACAAATTCTGTTAATATTGAATTGATCCAATTATTGGATTTTTTTTTTTTTTTATCTATGTGATTAACATATGTTCAGTGTAGTCACATTTAACACATTTAATTTTAATTTATTTTTTCATGTTTAATTTGACATCACCCAAGCCTAATCTTTACAACTGTTAATATAATTTATATATCTAAATAATATATAATTTATATTAATGTAGATTTTTTGGGGCTTGGTAAGATTTTTTGAAAGAATATAAATGTTTCTGAAAGAGTCTCTTCTGCTCATTTTATCTGATCATAAATACAGTAAAACAGTGAAATATTACTCCAGTGTAAATCAGCTGTTCTCTATGTGAATATATAGTAAAGTGTAATTTATTCCTGTGATCAAAGCTGAATTTATCATCATTACTCCAGTTTTCAGTGTCACATGATCCTTCACAAATCATTCTGATATGAGGATTTGATGATCAACAAAGATTTATGATTATTATCAGTGATGAACAGTTCATATTTCTGTGGAAACTGAGATACATTTTATTTCTCAGGATTCTTTGATGAATAGAAAGTTCAAAAGAGCAGTATTTATTAGAAATAGAATCTTTTGTCACATTATAATTGTCTTTACTGTCACAGTTTGTATCCTTGCTGAAAAAACTATTAATTTCTTTCAATATATACACGATCAGGCATAACATTATGACAGGTGAAGTGAATAACACTGATCATCTCTTCATCACGGCACCTGTTAGTGGGTGGGATATATTAGGCAGCAAGTGAACATTTTGTCCTCAAAGTTGATGTGTTAGAAGCAGGAAAAATGGGCAAGCGTAAGGATTTGAGCGAGTTTGACAAGGGCCAAATTGTGATGGCTAGACGACTGGGTCAGAGCATCTCCAAAACTGCAGCTCTTGTGGGGTGTTCCCGGTCTGCAGTGGTCAGTATCTATCAAAAGTGCTCCAAGGAAGGAACAGTGGTGAACCGGCGACAGGGTCATGGGCGGCCAAGGCTCATTGATGCACGTGGGGAGCGAAGGCTGGCCCGTGTGGTCTGATCAAACAGACGAGCTACTGGAGCTCAAATTGCTCAAGAAGTTAATTCTGGTTCTGATAGAAAGGTGTCAGAATACACAGTGCATCGCAGTTTGTTGCGTATGGGGCTGCATAGCTGCAGACCAGTCAGGGTGCCCATGCTGACCCCTGTCCACCGCCGAAAGCACCAACAGTGGGCACATGAGCATCAGAACTGGACCATGGAGCAATGGAAGAAGGTGGCCTGGTCTGATGAATCACGTTTTCTTTTACATCACGTGGATGGCCGGGTGCGTGTGCGTGGCTTACCTGGGGAACACATGGCACCAGGATGCACTATGGGAAGAAGGCAAGCCGGCGGAGGCAGTGTGATGCTTTGGGCAATGTTCTGCTGGGAAACCTTGGGTCCTGCCATCCATGTGGATGTTACTTTGACACATACCACCTACCTAAGCATTGTTGCAGACCATGTACACCCTTTCATGGAAATGGTATTCCCTGGTGGCTGTTCCCACGTTTCCTGTAGTTCTTGACCAGGTTTGCACACACTGCAGCAGGGATTTTGGCCCGCTCCTCCATACAGACCTTCTCCAGATCCTTCAGGTTTCGGGGCTGTTGCTGGGCAATACGGACTTTCAGGTCCCTCCAAAGATTTTCTATTGGGTTCAGGTCTGGAGACTGGCTAGGCCACTCCAGGACCTTGAGATGCTTCTTACAGAGCCACTCCTTAGTTGCCCTGGCTGTGTGTTTCGGGTCGTTGTCATGCTGGAAGACCCAGCCACGACCCATCTTCAATGCTCTTACTGAGAGAAGGAGGTTGTTGGCCAACATCTCGCGATACATGACCCCATCCATCCTCCCCTCAATACGGTGCAGTCGTCGTGTCCCCTTTGCAGAAAAGCACCCCCAAAGAATGATGTTTCCACCTCCATGCTTCACGGTTGGGATGGTGTTCTTGGGGTTGTACTCATCCTTCTTCTTCCTCCAAACACGGCGAGTGGAGTCTAGACCAAAAAGCTCTATTTTTGTCTCATCAGACCACATGACCTTCTCCCATTCCATTTCATCCAGATGGTCATTGGCAAACTTCAGACGGGCCTGGACATGCGCTGGCTTGAGCAGGGGGACCTTGCGTGCGCTGCAGGATTTTAATCCATGACGGCGTAGTGTGTTACTAATGGTTTTCTTTGAGACTGTGGTCCCAGCTCTCTTCAGGTCATTGACCAGGTCCTGCCGTGTAGTTCTGGGCTGATCCCTCACCTTCCTCATGATCATTGATGCCCCACGAGGTGAGATCTTGCATGGTGCCCCAGACCGAGGGAGACTGACCGTCATCTTGAACTTCTTCCATTTTCTAATAATTGCGCCAACAGTTGTTGCCTTCTCGCCAAGCTGCTTGCCTATTGTCCTGTAGCCCATCCCAGCCTTGTGCAGGTCTACAATTTTATCCCTGATGTCCTTACACAGCTCTCTGGTCTTGGCCATTGTGGAGAGGTTGGAGTCTGTTTGACTGAGTGTGTGGACAGGTGTCTTTTATACAGGTAACAAGTTCAAACAGGTGCAGTTAATACAGGTAATGAGTGGAGAACAGGAGGGCTTCTTAAAGAAAAACTAACAGGTCTGTGAGAGCCGGAATTCTTACTTGTTGGTAGGTGATCAAATACTTATGTCATGCAATAAAATGCAAGTAAACTGAGTTGAGTTAATGATGTGATGATAGTTTGCTAAAGATGCTTTTAAGAAACGCAGCCCAGGTTTGTTGGAACTTTACGGGACTAACTCTTAAATAAGTTACATTTGTTCAGCTGAGCAGAAACACCACAGCATTACACTGACACACACACACACACACACACACACACACACACACCAGCCTTATACTGCCACTCTGACACAGATGGAATGGCTGAGTTTTGAGATGTTTGCATTAAGCCTTGTGTTTCTGCACCCAAGCCTTTCCTTCCAAACGTTTCCAGGTTTTTTTCTTCACACAGTGTCTAGAGCAGGTGTGATGTTCTCCGTCTGTGTGGAGACACTGAACCTGTGAATGCTGTACATGTGGATGTTTTGGCAGTTTCTGAAAGTCTGTCAGTGTTTCAGCTGCTCGTGTCTCTTTCTCCAGCCGCTCAGTTTGCTCTCAGATGTGTCTTGTCTTTTCCATTTTGTTACGCCGGTCTACGTTTGAGCTCCTAGTTTGAGCTCCTACTGTTTCAGGTCTTTCTGTAAACTTAATTATTTGACAAACCTCAGTACAGTACAGTACACTCTTGCGTGATATTGCTGAGTCCAGACAGGTGCGTGGTGACTGTGAAACCACAACAGCTAGAAATCACAAAGATGAGATTATATTATCTCGGGTTTGTCTTTAAATAGTGCTTTCAGTCCTGCCAGTAACCCAAATGCTAAGTCACTCAAGCAAGACACAAAGCTACAAATTATGAAATTCTGTCCACAGCTGAGGCCGAGTTGCCTTGACAACACCTGTGTGACTCAGAGAGATTGTCCTGGACGGCGAGAGAAGGGTTTCTGTGACGCTGGAGCCTCCATCTGTGTGAACATCACTCATGTCATGCTGACCGTGCTGGACATCTCTCATGCTTCATAATAACTTTACACATGTATTGATCTGAGAACATGTCTCCACTGCTCTAGAGTCCAGTGGCGGCGTGCTTTACCCCACTGCATCCCACGCTTTCCATTGCACTTGGTGATGTAAGGCTTGGATGAGCTGCTCGGCCATGGAAACCCATTCCATGAAGCTCTCTACACACTGTTCTTGAGCTCATCTGAAGGCCACAGAAGTTTGGAGGTCTGTAGCTGTTGACTCTGCAGAAAGTTGGCGACTTCTGCGCACTGTGACCCTCAGCATGCGCTGACCCCGCTCTGTGATTTTACGTGGCCTATCACTTCGTGGCTGAGTTGCTGTTGTTCCCAATTGCTTCCACTTTGTTATAACCCCACTAACAGTTGAGCGTGGAATATTTAGTAGTGAGGAAATGTCAGGAATGGACTTATTGCACAGGTGGCAACCTATCACGGTACCACGCTTGAGTTCACTGAGCTCCTGAGAGCGACCCATTCTTTCACAAATGTTTGTAGAAGCGTCTGCATGCCTAGTGCTTGATTTATACACCTGTGGCCATGAAGTGATTGAACACCTGAACTCAGTGATTTGGAGGGGCGTCCCAATACTTTTGGCAATATAGAGCATTTCACACACGCATCCTCAAGATAATCACAAGCTCCACAATGACATAACAGAAACTCTTCTAAATCCCTTCCATGAACATTAAACTCTAACAAGTCTTTCCCTTCTTCATCTCGCTCAGAGACGCATTTAAAATCACTTCATTTCAACATTTACTCTCCCCATCCAGTCCCATGCAAAGCATGCTGGGAACTAGAAATCCCCTGTCCATTTCAGCAATGCTGCAATAACACAACAGAAATTATTAATGTAGTTCCAGGGCAAACCTATTATGTA
>CM077187.1:203485-240985 GCA_039654105.1 Coreius guichenoti
CTGTATATAGTAGCTCTTAGTAGTCTTCTGGGAGTTATGAAAAAAATAGTAGTTATTGATTAATAGTGAACTACCACATTCAGCTGAGCACTATTACTAACTCATTTATTAATCAGAGTTTCTTGTTAGGTAATAGTAGTTACTAGAGTGTTAATATTGCGTTACTCATTTGTTCCTGTGTAGTTACTCATTAATGATGGATCAGTATTATAAAGTGTTTTGGACTGATTGGTAACAGGACAGAAGTGCTCTGGCCATCTGCAGTAGGGGAGAGTAGGGTAAGATGAGCCATTTAAAGGGGGTGGGTCAACTTACCCACTGGCTCATCTTACCCCACTCTCCCCTATCCGCTGCTCTTTTGATCATCACACATTCTAACAGGGCGGCAGAGTTTTAATGTGCACCAGTAGCACTAGTGCCAAGCCCTTCAGTTCTGTGTGTGGGCGAGAGGGTTTAGGGTTCGTTACAGACGCTCCAGTTTTCCCCTTCGTTTGGTGGGCACAACAAGCACAGATTCACGACAGTGTCTCACGACGGTCCGTGCTCATTGGCCAGTGGGTTTATGATGCGCTTCAGAACATTTTCATTGTGCTGTAGAAAACTCTTCCCTCAATCTTGGATATATTAGATGTGAATGTAAAATCACTAATCTGCGGTTTCATAATATCTATTATCTCACATCTTTTTTTGGGGGAGGCCAAAAAATGCTTCTTTTGTTGCATTGCTGCACAACCACCGATTGAAACCTTTATTATTAAGAGTGTAGAATAATGTGGTGATATAATTCAGAATTGCAACGTTTTGTCCTTCATCCCATGTGAACAAAGAGCTTTTGATTCACATTACACAAACAGGTGAACATATAAAACCTCATTTGTGGACCACAAAACCAGTCATAAGGGTCAATTTTGATCTGAAAGCTGAATAATAAGCTTTCCATTGATGTATGGTTTGTTAGCATAGGACAATATTTGGCCGAGATACAACTATTTGAAAATCGGAGGGTGCAGAAAAATGTAAATATTGAGAAAATCTCCTTTAAAGTTGTCCAAATGAAGTCCCTAGCAATGCATATTACTACTAATAATACATTTTTTATATATTTACGGTAGGAAATTTACTAAATATCTTCATGGAACATGATCTTAATATTCTAATGATTTTTGGCATAAAAGAAATATGTATAATTTTGACCCATAGAGTGTATTGTTGGCTATTGCCACAGATATACCCGTGAGACTCATGACTGGTTTTGGGTTTTGGTCTTGCTCTTGAGGTGAGAGCGATATCTGCTCAAACCTGGCCTATGGCCTGCATTACAGTCTGCGATGGAATAAACACCAACAAGCACACAAACAAACTAAAATGCATGTATTATGAAAGTGTGCTGTTGACTCTCCTGTCAGCTCAGATACTGCGGGGTAACGAATGCAAAAATAATAACAGTAAACATGAACAGAGCGAACAGTGACTTTCATAATGCAGCTGTGGGTTCAGATCCTCTGGGCAGGTGCAGGATTGAAACGTGGCTCACTGATGATTAAACACTTGTGCTCTTTCTTTATTTCTCTACAAATCCAGTCAAATCCGAGTATGGAGTAGCTGGAGGTAATCTCTCACCTGAACGTTGTTGTTGTCTTCATATTTCTCCAATTTTCTCCACAGAGCCCTTGCAGATATACTTAGACAACAAGGACCGATTCCTATTTCTCAGTACGACTGTGAGAACTTTGCGGCGATGAACAGCTCCTCCAAAGACAACACTCCACAGCGCACGGGCTCCAAGAACCACTACACCCCCGTCCACAGCTCCAAATCCAACCATGGTGAGTGAACATTCCCAGGGTTTAGTGTCTGATGGAAGGGTGACTTTAATGACACACATGACTGATTTACCTGAGCTCTGTCCCAAAGGCTAATGATCCCAGCCAGCATCTGTAAGAATCAGAAAATCAATTCAGGGTTTCCACTCGTCCTGGAAGACCTGGAAAATTGATGACAGATTTTCCAGTCCTGGAAAACACAATGTAAAATGTTCTGGAAAATCTTCTTGTTGTCCTGGAAAATAATTTTTTTAGCCGAGTACAAAGAGTTTATCATTGGCCCAAACTATCACCGCTAGTTGCAGAAAGTGGGAAGTTCAGGAATGAGTTTTGACACGTGAATGTTTTAGTGATGATGTTTAGTGTTGTGTTGCAGTTTAATAATGTTATTAACGGCTCAAATGTGTGCAGTGAATGTTAACGGGTTAGCAGCTACCAAATCACATCATTTTATATAAACTTGTGAGTTATAAAGTCAGAATTGCGTGATATAAACTCGCAATTCTGATGTTTTTTCACAATTGCAAGTTTATATCTCACAATTCTGTTTTTTCTCGCAATTTACTTCTTTCGCGCAATTGCGAGTTTATATCTTGCAATTCTGACTACTTTTACAATTGCAAGTTATAAAGTCCAATTCTGAGGAAAAAAGACGATTTTCAGAATTGCAAGTTTATATCTCACAATTCTGACTTTATAACTTGCAACTGCGAGAAAAAGTCAGAATAGCGCGATAAAAAGTCGCAATTACCTTTTCTTTTCTTTTTATTCTGTGGCGTAAACAAGCTTCCATAGTCATAATGTCTGATTAAGACAGGGGTAAATCGCTAGGCCGACGTCCCGGGGCTATGGTATCTTCCAGCCAGGCAACCAAAGCGCATCACGGCCTGTCCGACGGGCTATTTTAAATAGTGAATAAAATTATTTGCGTTGTTGACTCTCTTGATTTGTTATCTGAAGGAAAAATATGATCACGGATGTTTTTGATAATGCTGATTTGTGTGCGTATGTGTGTGTGTGTGCGAGTGTGTGCGAGTGTGTGTGTTTGTGTGTGTTAGTGATGAGTGGATCACGGTTATGTCGCTGGTCAGGCAGACCAAATAATAAAATATAACATTGTAATTAATTGAGGGTGGATGAGAGATAAATAATGAATGTGTTGATTTTATTAAAGACACGGAACTCTCATTTCACTGTAAAACGCAACGAACGTGCATCACTCTTTCACTTCCGTTTTCAAAACCAGTGTCTCTTCAGGGAAAACACATCAAGGATAACATATGCCTCCTAGTGGACAGTGTATAAAACACAAAGGAAAAACCCTACATGAGATATTGCTTAATAACTTAACAGTTCTGTCAGGACCACTATCGTCAAAGATGATTGATTGACTATTAGCATCAGTTACTTTTAAAAAGTAGTGTTTGCTCGTTACTCGTTACTTCTTAAAAAAAGTAATCCGTTACTTTACTTAGTTACCCCCTATGTAGTAAAGTAACTTTTTACGTTACTCGTTACTTTTACGTTACTTTTATGTTGCTTGACTTTGGGCAGAACCCAATATCTGTTCCTAAATGTGTAGGCCTACATAAAGTTCTACTATGGAGGACATAACAGGTATTTATTTTGTGCTCTTTATTATCAAAAATAGTATCAATAGGCTACTTAGGAACAACATGGTAACCTCAAAATAGGTCATATGTCTCAAAATAAAACATGCCTCATCTAAATCCAACAGAAAAAAGAATAACTTAAAAATGGCTTGATGTCGATGGCTTGTGTAAATAAAATAAAATGGCATAATACAGCTTAGAGGCAAAGACATTTTAGCCAAAATAAAATCAAGCACAACTTAAAGCATGACTAGCCTCAGAATTAAAAAGGCTAAGTTAACTGAATATGCTGGCCCTTCTTCACAGTATGATGGCAGATAGAAAAGAGGATATTAGGCATAGGCTTGAGCTATGTCTATAGCATGGGTGGCAGGCAACCTATTCCACATCAGCACCAATTGGGTGATTATACCTCATCAGGAGCAGTCTTTCAAAACGTTTATCTGAAAGTCTGTTTCTTCTGGGGGTAAGCACAAGACCTTTCAGGCTGAACAGCGTTTCCACCTGTGCACTGGATGGTGTGGCAGTGTTGTATTTCATGAACACAGCTTTCCCTTGGGGGAATCGGTTGAGAACTTCTAACTCTGAGCCTGATCTCATGTACTCAAGTACCTCTGAGTCTGCGCTAAAGGACATTGCGTCTTCCTCCTCCTCATCAAAAGAAAAAAAGTCCTCCTCATTGGCGCTGCTGTGTGCGGCAACTTCTCGGTTTTTATTCGCAGCCAGCTCTGCATCATGGGGTAGAGTGCGACACTCCGCAGTGAGCAGCGCACGCGCTGCTTCTCTCCGCTCCGCTCCCCCATCCATCGAACTTTAAATTTCGGCAACGTCAAGGCAGCCAATAAAGCTTCCCTTCTCTCCAACACCGGTGTGAATCGTGTCTTGATAGCCTAGGACAGAACGACTCACTCTATCAAGGGAGGCATTATGCATTTATCAAAATTTTGAATATTCATGAAGAAATGCCCGTTAATGGATAGGCATATACAGTGGGGAGAACAAGTATTTGATACACTGCCGATTTTGCAGGTTTTCCTACTTACAAAGCATGTAGAGGTCTGTAATTTTTATCATAGGTACTCTTCAACTGTGAGAGACGGAATCTAAAACAAAAATCCAGAAAATCACATTGTATGATTTTTAAATAATTAATTTGCATTTTATTGCATGACATAAGTATTTGATCACCTACCAACCAGTAAGAATTCCGACTCTCACAGACCTGTTAGTTTTTCTTTAAGAAGCCCTCCTGTTCTCCACTCATTACCTGTATTAACTGCACCTGTTTGAACTCGTTACCTGTATAAAAGACACCTGTCCACACACTCAATCAAACAGACTCCAACCTCTCCACAATGGCCAAGACCAGAGAGCTGTGTAAGGACATCAGGGATAAAATTGTAGACCTGCACAAGGCTGGGATGGGCTACAGGACAATAGGCAAGCAGCTTGGTGAGAAGGCAACAACTGTTGGCGCAATTATTAGAAAATGGAAGAAGTTCAAGATGATGGTCAATCTCCCTCGGTCTGGGGCACCATGCAAGATCTCACCTCGTGGGGCATCAATGATCATGAGGAAGGTGAGGGATCAACCCAGAACTACACGGCAGGACCTGGTCAATGACCCGAAGAGAGCTGGGACCACAGTCTCAAAGAAAACCATTAGTACACACTACGCCTTCATGGATTAAAATCCTGCAGCGCACGCAAGACCCCCCTACTCAAGCCAGCGCATGTCCAGGCCCATCTGAAGTTTGCCAATGACCATCTGGATGATCCAGAGGAGGACTGGGAGAAGGTCATGTGGTCTGATGAGACAAAAATAGAGCTTTTTGGTCTAAACTCCACTCGCCGTGTTTGGAGGAAGAAGAAGGATGAGTACAACCCCAAGAACACCATCCCAACCGTGAAGCATGGAGATGGAAACATCATTCTTTGGGGATGCTTTTCTGCAAAGGGGACAGGACGACTGCACTGTATTGAGGGGAGGATGGATGGGGCCATGTATCGCAAGATCTTGGCCAACAACCTCCTTCCCTCAGTAAGAGCATTGTGTAACAAGATGGGTCGTGGCTGGGTCTTCCAGCATGACAACGACCCGAAACACACAGCCAGGGCAACTAAAGAGTGGCTCCGTAAGAAGCATCTCAAGGTCCTGGAGTGGCCTAGCCAGCCTCCAGACCTGAACCCAATAGAAAATCTTTGGAGGGAGCTGAAAGTCCGTATTGCCCAGCGACAGCCCCGAAACCTGAAGGATCTGGAGAAGGTCTGTATGGAGGAGTGGGACAAAATCCCTGCTGCAGTGTGTGCAAACCTGGTCAAGAACTACAGGAAACGTATGATCTTTGTAATTGCAAACAAAGGTTTCTGTACCAAATATTAAGTTCTGCTTTTCTGATGTATCAAATACTTGTGTCATGCAATAAAATGCAAATTAATTACTTAAAAATCATACAATGTGATTTTCTGGATTTTTGTTTTAGATTCCGTCTCTCACAGTTGAAGAGTACCTATGATAAAAATTACAGACTTCTACATGCTTTGTAAGTGGGCAAACCTGCAAAATCGGCAGTGTATCAAATACTTGTTCTCCCCACTGTATATGCCTAGGCTTCTAACTTTTAGTTTTATTTATGCATTCTTTTTTTATCAACACTTGAATATGGGTAAGTTTCATAAAAAAATTTACATTTTGAGCAAAAAGCTGAGAAAATCACATTTTTGTCAAAGACTACATCTGGATCTGATTCAGAAAAATGATCTGAACACAGATGGAGTAGATCGAGTCCATCAACACGGTCAACATTTCATTCAGTAACATTAACAGTTTTGATTTATATGCTGTTTAATGTTGATGATCGCGTTATTTTACATATGCATATGATTACATATGCAATCGCTCCTTTCTGCGTCTCCTTCGCCTGTGTTTTAATCAGGAGATTCAGTACTCTTTCAGAAGGTATAGCGTATAACAGTGAAAACACGGAAATTCTGTGTTTGGCGGGGAAAGAGTTAAGAATTGGCTTACCTGTACAATTACACCCGGTAGGTCTGCTGTCATCCTCGACAGTCCATTTTGAAGTGCCAGCGTCCTGGACATCAGGGTCTCCAGGGTTGGTAGAAGACTACCATAGTAACAGTTATCTTCACCTTGCAAGATATCCAGTTCTACTATCAGCGGTTTCAAAACACTGCAGTATTCCTTTCGGAATAGATGTTTGCGCTCTGTCGGTGCTCTGATGTCCAGTCTAGTACAAAGCGTATTCAAATCTTGGGTCGGGATGTCACTGATACGGGACAAGGCATCGTGGTAGGAATTTCACCTTGTTGATGTAGGCACGATCATTTTTTTTCCCACAGATTTCATCGACAATCTCAGAGGCCACAGTATAACGGCTTGCCTTTGTCCAAAGACCAGCGCACTTCGCCGTTGCACTCCTGTACACAAATTTTGAGTCACTGTTTGATGACAGCCATTTGTCGATGTCATTGCACGAGATCAAATTGAGCGTATGCGAAGCACACCTAAAATGGGGGGAAGAGAAAACTGTCCTTCTGTGGTCCCAAGCAAGTCTTCCACATCTGTGAAAGCTACACCTTGCTCTTCATCCTCCTCCTCAGGGGGTGCATACATCTTAAAAGCTCTAACAAAATTCGACCCGTTGTCTGTAACGGTGGCGGTGATCCTATGTGAAAGGCCAAACCCTGAGTGAATCTGTTTCAAAGCCTATAACATCATATGTATGCCTGCCCTTTATTCTTTTTCATGCGATAGCAGCTTTCTCACGATTAAAGTTTGCGTGGATTGGTCCAGTGCACAGTGATTCCCAAAAAGCTTCTGTTATGGCTACTCCATATATCCGCAGTGGTTGACACATACTGCAAACTCTCAAAAATTTTCTTTAATTCACTCTCCATTTTTAGATAACATTCATCCAGATAGCCCGTGAAAGTTTTACGATCTAACTATGGGCGCCTGTCTCCTGTTATTGGTATCTTGCTAAGTATCTTTCTGAAAGTGGGAGATTCGACAGTATTGATGGGCAACATTTCTTCGACGATGAACGAAGCGACAAGTTTGTCCAACTCTTGTTTAGTTACCTGGTGGTGAAAATGAAGTTTTAGCTGCTTATTTGGGCTTGGACTCGACAAATCATCATTTCCCCGGGGATCTTGAGCTACAAACTTCACGTTAGCATGTTTTCCTTTCAAATGCTGGGTGAGGTTGGCAGTTGAGTTAACGGCAGTGGACAAAAGTTTCTCGCCAGGACACAGTGTACACCTTACACTCACATTCCTCCCATTAGTTTCAACGAGTTTGAAGTAGTGGGAATACCTCCATCCCTCAAAAGTTAGCGTTGGCTGCTTCTCGCTTGCCATGATTGCTCTGCTACCAGCCTTTGTCACATACCGTGTGGAGCTATTGCATAAGCGCGCAGCTGAGAAGTCAGTGTCACTGTCAAATCTGTCCCTGGGAAAAGTAACGTTGTGCCGAATTGAAAAAGGAACTATGTTTCATTACCAAATTTTCAGTAGTAGCGCGTTACACAATGTCAATATTTAATGTACAAAATAATTCGGGAATTTACTCTGATTCAAGGGGAATCAGAATACCAGATCCTGACTGACGAGAGGAGGAGCTGGGGATGGAGGAGGGTAAATGAGCTCTGGAGAGCACGACAGCTGCTGATAGTCCTGAAGGAGCTTATATATGTGTGCTGTGATAGTGAAGGAGCTTATATATGTGTGCTGTGATAGTGAAGGAGCTTATATATGTGTGCTGTGATACTGAAGGAGCTTATATATGTGTGCTGTGATACTGAAGGAGCTTATATATGAGTGCTATGATACTGAAGGAGCTTATATATGTGTGCTGTGATACTGAAGGAGCTTATATACGTGTGCTGTGATACTGAAGGAGCTTATATACGTGTGCTGTGATACTGAAGGAGCTTATATATGTGTGCTGTGATACTGAAGGAGCTTATATACGTGTGCTGTGATACTGAAGGAGCTTATATACGTGTGCTGTGATACTGAAGGAGCTTATATACGTGTGCTGTGATACTGAAGGAGCTTATATACGTGTGCTGTGATACTGAAGGAGCTTATATACGTGTGCTGTGATACTGAAGGAGCTTATATACGTGTGCTGAGATACTGAAGGAGCTTATATACGTGTGCTGTGATACTGAAGGAGCTTATATACGCGTGCTGTGATACTGAAGGAGCTTATATACGTGTGCTGAGATACTGAAGGAGCTTATATACGTGTGCCGTGATACTGAAGGAGCTTATATACGTGTGCCGTGATACTGAAGGAGCTTATATACGTGTGCCGTGATACTGAAGGAGCTTATATACGCGTGCCGTGATACTGAAGGAGCTTATATACGTGTGCCGTGATACTGAAGGAGCTTATATACGTGTGCCGTGATACTGAAGGAGCTTATATATGTGTGCCGTGATACTGAAGGAGCTTATATATGTGTGCCGTGATACTGAAGGAGCTTATATATGTGTGCCGTGATACTGAAGGAGCTTATATACGTGTGCCGTGATACTGAAGGAGCTTATATACGTGTTCTGTGATACTGAAGGAGCTTATATATGAGTGCTGTGATACTGAAGGAGCTTATATATGTGTGCTGTGATACTGAAGGAGCTTATATATGAGTGCTGTGATACTGAAGGAGCTTATATATGTGTGCTGTGATACTGAAGGAGCTTATATATGTGTGCTGTGATACTGAAGGAGCTTATATACGTGTGCTGAGATACTGAAGGAGCTTATATACGTGTGCTGTGATACTGAAGGAGCTTATATATGTGTGCTGTGATACTGAAGGAGCTTATATATGTGTGCTGTGATACTGAAGGAGCTTATATATGAGTGCTGTGATACTGAAAGAGCTTATATATGAGTGCTGTGATACTGAAGGAGCTTATATATGTGTGCTGTGATACTGAAGGAGCTTATATATGAGTGCTGTGATACTGAAGGAGCTTATATGTGTGTGCTGTGATACTGAAGGAGCTTATATATGTGTGCTGAGATACTGAAGGAGCTTATATATGTGTGCTGAGATACTGAAGGAGCTTATATGTGTGTGCTGTGATACTGAAGGAGCTTATATATGTGTGCTGAGATACTGAAGGAGCTTATATATGCGTGCTGTGATACTGAAGGAGCTTATATATGTGTGCTGTGATAGACGTCGTGCTCCTATAGGTAGACGTGATCAGCTGACAGTCAGCTGATGCGAGCTTGACTAACGTGACCTGCCAGAACTGACGCTACGCTTGATTTTTACCTAAAAATATACACTAACTTAGAAATTATTAAGAATTTTCCAACATAATGATTGGAAATATTAATGTTTAAAACTTATTTTATTTATTTTTTTACCTGTAAGAGCTCATATTAAAAACTGTTTTTATAGTTAAGTCCTGGCAATAAACTGTACATCTTTTAAAGACTTAAAGCAATATTTGGCAGTAGTAAAATAGAAAATGTCCTGAAAAAAGTGCTGGAAAATGATTGCTGAAAAAGAGTGGGAACCCTGTCAACTGTTTTAATAGATACTTTTTAGCATGACGTTTTATTTTGTATTATTTGTAAAGCATTTCTCTTGTCTCATCCGCCATCTTGGATTCTTTTTGCTTAAATGCATGCACTCTGGGATTGCACGCTCAGTATTTTGCCAAAGCGAGACATCAGAGTTGGCAGCTTAACGAAACAAGCTTTAGGAACAGCGTCTGTCTCTGTAGGCTCGCGTGGCTTTGGAACGGAGCGCTGGACAAGCTTCAGTCACAGTTATGATATTGGCTAATTTGAGCTTATACATCAGGGGGCTTGTGATGGATTGCGTATGTTGCGCCGTAGACCGTGTGCCAGATGCCTGTCAGTCAGATGGTTTACATGTCATGTTGAGCATGTGTGCTTGCCGTGTGATCCGCCAGGTTGACTCTTGGTAATCTGACTTCCGCACGCCATATTTACATAGGAGTCAATTAGAGATGAGCCGAACAGATCCGCAGCCTCTCCGCCGTGTTGGGATTGAAGGCTGTGCTGAATTTCATTATGTTCAAGGTCGGGAGGGACTTTGTTGGGCGTTCTCATGAGTTATGATCACACAAACAGCAGTTTTGACTTAAGGGAGATAAATGTCACTCATATGGCAACAACACCAAACCGAAGGAGATTTATGTCGAACACCAATCCGTCCAGAAGATCCATAGCTCTTGAAACCCCTTATAATGCACTTTAAGGGAGATTTATACTGCCTTTTTTTCTTATCCTCATTACAAAGTGACCTTGCGGTGCAGGATGACGTAAATGAGAGCACTTGACCCCTGACCTGGGATCAGGGTCGATATGGCAGCGGAGGTCAGGAAACGAGATCTTCCCTCCATTCATTGGCTCTCTTTTCCAGGTCCAATACAAGTTTGACAGCATGTGTGGCATCACTGGTGTGTTTTCATTTATAAAGTCCTGTTAGGTCTATTACCCAAATATCTTCAAGAGTTGCTGCTACCTCACATTAGTACGTATACAACCAGATCATCTCATCATATTCTTTTAACTATCACAAAAAAGAAAACTGTTTATGGCCATTCAGCTTTTGGTTTTGCTGCCCCAAATGACTGGAATTTGCTACAAAAGTCATATATTGTTTTTATTACAGCATGTAAATGTATTAAATGAATGTATATGTGTGTGTACTGCAAAATATGTTTGTATGTTTTTCAGGAGATCTAATTCTCCTGCCAGGCTGTTGTTGAAAATAAGAACTTGTTCTTAAGTTCTTAAGTAACTTGGCTGGTTAAATAAAGGTTAAAAAATAAAAATAAATAAATAAATAAAAAGTGATGCTTCTAATTATAAAACAGCACTCATTCTTCTGCGTGTGTTATTTGAGCTGTAAAGTTGTTCTCATCATTTTCATGGTTGTTTGGGGGTTTTAGTCGTTATGTTGTCAAGTTATGATTGGGATGTTCTGTGAATTAGTAAGCAAGTCAGAAACCAACCCAAATTCATGGTAACAGGTGTATTGTTTATGTGTTGTGAAACCGTGTATATAATTGTACGTTTACAGATTGACCCATGATCACCTTCTATCGTACGTGGCTCAGTGTAAGACAGATTTTTGCTTTTTCAGCAGCTGTTCTGTTCTGGGTGACTTTGTGTTGTCAGCCATGACACAGTCCAGCAACATCTCGTTCCCAGGCAGCGAGGCCAGTTTTTCCCCAGAGAGCCCCGGTCCTGTCCCGGGCCGACGTTAAGGGCCAGTGACGGCCTCTACACGAGCATGTGTAAATGGATTGCTGTGTACTGAGAGCATCCACTGAATCAACTCAAAGAGAAAATGCATGTTCACACATCCTGATGCACAAGAGCGTTTACTGAGGGAGAGACTTTGGTCCAAAATGATGTTTATGACAATAATTAGAGTTTTTATACTATGAAACACAACTGGACCCTCTTTATCGAATCATGCAGAATGTTGTTATAAAATGGCAGCCGTGACGAGAGGGATGCACACTGAGTCTCAAGTGACTAAAGAAACATGCATGCAGAAAATATTTGATTAGAAATATCCCTGAACAAATAATAACACAGCCTTTCTCCCGAAATAAGGAAAGAAATAAAAAGAAGCGCAGTGAATGTGTTTCTGTAGGCGTTTGTGTGTATTTGCTCAAATATTGCTTTAAGAGATCAGCATTGCATGCATAAAATTTGTCTGGCTTATTAAACTATGATGTAATTAGTTTAATTAAGATGTGAAGTGCCAATGGGCAATTTCATAATGATACAGCGCTACACATTTTTGAACTTATAGCCTCCTCATCGCTACTCTTGGCAATTAATATCAAAGTTGGACGGGACAGAAAATCTGTGATTTCTCCCTGCGGTTTGCAAGGCGTGTTTCTCCTGGAGCACACGCGTGTCAGAGCGCAGCGCCAAGGACTCTCGCTAATGCTTTCCGGCTCTCATTTAAACTGCATCTCAGATTCTCGCCCTTATGGCAAGGTTGAGCACTTTTTGGGATTTCCTTAGAGGGGCAAAATAACAGCCTGTTAAATTCAGCTTCATAGTCAGTAACGGCACGGCATAATGAATTCTGGGCAAGACGGCTCACCTGTGTGCGAGATGGGCTTTGGGCTTCTTGGGGTTTGGAGTGAAAGAAGTTTATTGTGGCTTTATTGCATTCTGAACCCCTGCCTCATGTTCAGTTATTTGACTCAGACTGTGTCAGATCTTACTCTTACCTCAGCGCTGTGTTGTTTTCTGTTTGTCCAACTGTTCCTAGTGATCCGAAGCAAACGCGTCTTTGAGGCTCTCAGTATGAGAATCTGACAGTTTCTGTAAACAACATTTTAACTCCGCGTTTCCTACAGCTCAACCTTTTCATTCTTCCTGTTGTGCTTCTCATTTAGCTATGAAAAGCACACATTATTGATTTAAATAGTGGTGGGGGTAGATTAATAAAAGGGGTCATGACATGAGAGATCAAACTTGCTTTGATCTTTTGACATATAAGAGATCTTTGTAACATTAAAACGTCCTCCTCATTATAAACAAAGCATTTATTTAATAAAGCTCCAAAAATGGCTCGTTTTGATATTGTGGGATCTGTGATGTCACACATGCAAACACATTTGCATACGCCCCGCCTCCAGAGCAATACACTGACGAATCGTTATACACCATAGGCCACGCCCACTGCCGTTCAGTGGCTTAACGACTGACATTTGCCTCTAATCTGTTGGAACTATTTTATTTATCTATTTGAAAAAAATATTAAATTTAATGTATTATTTATGTTTATTATTTATGATGGTAATCATTATAAGTAAATAATAGGCTACATATAAACATTTTAAGGCTACATGCTGTTTAAAAGTAAACATTGTTTATAAAAAAGATCAAGTGAAATGGGCAGGGTTTCCGCGGCTCTTAAAACATTTTCAGACCTGTAGATCCTCAAACAGGGACTTCATTTGTTACAATGTTGCATTTTCTTCTGGGTTCGGTTCACTTTCACAAGGCACCATTTTAACGTGTACCAAAATGTGTTTAAGTCAAGTCACTGTTGCATAATCTGGTATAAATTTACTATACCAAGATGTGAGGCCCAAGAATGAGCGCAGTGAGGCAGAGTCATGAGGCGCAGGTGCGTGCACGACAGCAGCTACGTTATCAGGGTCTGGATGCAATCCCTCTTTAGAAATTGTGTGCCCCAAAAATTTCAGGGTTTGCAGCTTAAATTTACATTTCTGCATATTTAGTTTCAGACCAGCCTTATTCAGACAGTGAAGTACAGCATTTAAACGAGTGTCATGGATGTCCTCTGTGTCTCCATAAGCGATTAGGTCATCCAGGTAGGCTTGAACACCTGGCAATCCGTGCAGTATAGTCGTCATCATCTTCTGGAAAGCATAAGCCAGTCCATATGGGACACGTTTATAACGGAACAGCCCGTCCTGGGTAATAAATGCTGTTAAATCACGACGTTCAGGGTGCAATGGAACCTGGTGATTTGCTGAGGCCAGGTCTATGGTCGAGAATACTGTCGCCCCACGCAGTTCAGCCAACAGTTCCTCTATATGGGGCAAGGGGTGGTTATCTTCCACTATAGCCTTATTAGGCTCCCTTAAATCAACGCACATGCGAATTCCACCTCGTTTTTTTTGTGTCACACATTTGTGGAGTCCCATGGAGATGCATCAACCCGTTCAATTATGTCATGCTCCAACAGGTTTTTAAGTTCATCTGAAACTGCTTGCCTAACTGACAGTGGCAGTCTTCTCAATTTTTGCTGAACAGGAACGAAGCCCTCTTTCACTTTCACTTTGTTTATGAATCCACTTGCGCAACCTACAGTATGCACTGGAAGTATCGCCTTCAATACGGCAGTGAAGAGCTTTCAGCAGATTCATTCCCAGCAAAGGTGAACCTGACTTTACTATGTAGAACGTGCCCACCGCTGTACTACCATCATGGAAGACGTTTGTAGAGAAACAGCCCAGCACTGGAATAGTCTCTTTGGAATAGGAAACTAATTTTACTTTTGCTGGATTGAGGGTACATGAAGCTAAATGTTTACCGTAAATGCTCTCGGGCAGTATGGATACCGATGAGCCTGTGTCCACAGTTAACTCCACTGGCTGACAATGTCCATCATTGGTTTTAATTTGCACTGAACAGAGAATTTTGTCTGTCACAGTCTTAAGATCATTCATGTACAATACAGTGAGCTCTGGTATAACAATCTCACGTACCTGTTTATGTGATGAGCGACAAACTTTGGCAAAGTGCCCAATTTTTCCACATGAATCGCTGGACATGAAGGTTTGTTAGCCAGATGGTTGTTGGATCCGCAACGGTAACATGAACGTCGTTGTCTCGCGACTGGCCGATCTGATGAAGAGGAAGGTGTTATCTTTCTGTCCCGTTGTTTTACATTCCGGTGACTTTGTATGGCTCGTACTTGTGAAGTATCTGAAAGAATCTCCGAGTTCTTTAATGCAGTCTCCATTTGCACTGCTATCGAAACAGCTTTATTCAGAGTTCAAGCAAAAGTCTGTCCCGAACGTGTGAATTAGCTGCTCGCTTCACGAGCTGATCACATAGCACTTGTTCTTCCATGCCTCCGAAATCACATGCAGCCGAAAGTTCCCGTAAAGCAGCAAGGAACTGATTAACAGTTTCATCAGTCCGCTGTGTTCTTAGTCTGAATCTGTGTCTCTCTGCGACAACATTAACTGCAGGAACGAAATATCTTTTCAGTGCAGCTACAGCCGTAGTATAAGTATTGCCCGTGTCTGGTAAGTTATAAAACAGTCTTTGTCCTTCTGTGCCTAGAGCACTTAGCAGAACAACTCGCTTTCTTTCCTCCGGCCATGCGTCACCAGTAGCATCGATTAAAAGTAGGTCATTTTCAAACATTTTGAGCCAGACTGTAAAAGTAAGTGAAGGCTCACCAGGGCATGGCAGGAATGGAGCCGATAAAGGAACTGTAATCCCATCCTCGTCGCCAAATGTGATGTTCGTACGTTTTGTAATAAAATAAAGAAGCAAGCACAGACAGGAGTGTATAGTCTCTTCCTTTACTTTCCTACTTCTTTTCTCTCCTCTCCTGCCATCTAGTGGCTACACAATACCTCTGCAGACACAACCGAATCAGACACTGCTGCTTTTTATAGAACACATTTCCGTTACGAGTTATGATACCGTTGGTTCGTTGGTCCGTTGGGTCGGATTGCTTTCTCACCTCAACCGATCCGCTCCAGAGTTTGTTTCCCATCAGATCGAGACCACCTCGTTCAGCCGATCTCGGAGCGATTGATTTGGTGCGGATCCAAGAGTGATTGCTGTGTTCACATATTGCCTAAACCAACTGAACTAAGAGAGAAAACACACCAGGGTCCGAAACAAACGCTCCAAACGAGCAGGATATGAGGATTATATGTTTGTTCAGAGAATTTTGTTTTGTAAACGAGGCACAGTGTAATGGAGAGTTCGCAAAGAAATGTTTGTTGACAGATGAAGCAGCGACTGTACGACTGTACTGCTGCATCGCAAACCGCGAGTAAAGGATTTCATAATGCTCTGTCTGTAAATGACGGTTTTCAAAACTCTTACTCACGGGCAACAGCGAGAAGCCGTTGATACTGTTTCCTGTGCAATGACGTTAGCCAATCACAACAGTGGCTGTGACCAGCCTTAAAGCCACAATATGTAATTTTTCGTCTCTTATTCAACACAAAGGCGTGTCTTGACTCCTTGATTGGGCGGAGCTTTTATTCTGTTAGACGAGCGCTTCCGCTTCTTCCGCTCATGTGTGTGTGGGGGAACGCAGCGCTGTTTTATCATATCACACACATTTGAGTGTGTTAAAGTGATGTTATAATGCTACTCTGTGCGTTTGCTCGGCGCTACTATGAGACACTTGTTCACACTGCAGTGAGCGAGATCATATTAGGCATGGTAAAACATGGTACTCGCGGTAAATCAAGAACACCAGATCTAAACAATAAGACTAACTGTGTTGAGCTGGAGAACAATGATTAGTTTCTGTCCATGAATGATCCAAACAGTTGCTCACCTGTCTAATAAAACATCTTTGGTGTTTCCATGGTTTCTACTAAATAAAACCGGAGGGTAACGCGGGTATGATGTCATTGATAGGCGACGCACACACGGTCCGTGTCCTGGTTAAAATCGATGATTTCTCTGTATTTATAATTTATAATATTTCTTTGGATATTTTAATCCAAAAATCTTACATATTGTGCCTTTAAAGGACCATTAAAAACAGATCGTTTCAGACAGAGGCTCAGAATGAGGGTTGAAAGTAATAATTTTCCCACATATATATTTCTTTTTTTTTTGTTGTATTTTTTTGTGCAAAAAAAGATTAACATTATTAGTGAACCTCAGTGAACAATAAAATAATTGAAAAATCTATGTCATGACCCCTTTAACAGTCTCTAAATGATCAGAACTTCACTGATAAACCTGTCGCACTCGATTATCAGGTCTTTAGTATCGTCCTTCAGCTCGAGCTTCACGTGTCTTTCTGCTGTCAAATCTGACCTGATTATTATCAAGTAAATCCAAGAATAACTTTGATATTGTTAGTAATATTTCAGCTGGTCTGAAGCTACTCAGGCCAGTCTCATTATTGCAGATACAGAGTGACGACTGATATTTAAATGCATGTTATGTCAGTATCTGCTCTACTGTTATAAAGATCTCATTGATTTACATTACAAGCATCAGAATTTCATCTTACATTTTGGCCATATAAATATCAGCATCTGCAGCAAAATGCATTTGCTCAGTTTGAGCTTCTAAATAAAATCCTCCATATTCTCATTATATCAAGACTATATGAGCCATAAAAGCCTGATGGATCAAATATGATCCCATAAGACAAATATGCATTTAATTTTTTTAAAGATTTAGTTTCAATGAAACGTTTTTTTCTGGACTATTATTGCATACGTCAGGCTTTTCAGGGTTAAACTTGCATTTGTGACAGTGTACAATAGTATTGTAATGTCAGTTTTCAAAACATCTTGTTTTGTGTTCTACAGAAGAAACATCATGTCGAATTTTCATATTTGGGTGGCCCGTGTGAAGAGAGTTGAGTTCTGCTGGCACTAAAGCCCAGAAACACGTAGATCTGATGCCTGCGTTCAGTGAAGTAAACTCCCAGATGGCGCTCAAGGTTATTGTTATGCTGTTATTTCATTGATAATTAGAACGTCAGGAATAAATATAAGACCTAGGACAGTGTCAGCGTGTAATATTCTCACGACAGACAGCAGCGTGTGGTGTGTGGACAAGGTGACTTTACCTCTGAGTTATGGAAAGTCATAAGTCTTGAAATGCACTGGGAATTTGGGTTGTTGTGCTGCGGTTTACCGTGGAAGGAAGTGCGTCTTCTACATGTGATCTCTCTATCGTTCACAGGAGCACATTACTCGAAGGAGACCACTCGCGGAGGCGGCCATGACCTTCACAACTTCATCTCCTCTGGCTTCGTGACGCTGGGCCGAAGTCACGTCAAAGGTAACGTCGTGCTATTTCTATTATCGCTGCTTAAGGACTGAAAACATTTGTCTGTAACAAACAAGGTGTACAAAAGCAAGCATCAATTTAACATTTTATTTCTCACTGGCTGGAAATTCACAGTGCACTGAATCTGAAACTCTTGTTTTTACTCTTTCAAGAGCGCCGCTGTACTAATTCAATAAACAAGAATTTAAAGGGTCATGAACTGCTTTTTAAGGGGAATAATGTGCAGTCCTTACTTATCAAAACAATCACTGATCACAGATCAGGCATTACAATGAACACGCTTACATGTCGGGTCACATCTTTTCCAAGCATTAGGATCCTTTAGAAGGTCATGTGTTTTAGTCTTGTGATTAGTTATGCTGATATATGCATTTCTATTACGTAATAAAAACCCGGAAGAGTCGCTCTGTAGAGTCGTTCCGTAGTCCGCTCCACTGCTCCGTGTTTTCCGTAGTCCGCTCCACTGCTCCGTGTTTTCCGTAGTCCGCTCCACTGTTCCGTGTTTTCCGTAGTCCGCTCCACTGCTCCGTGTTTTCCGCAGTCCACTCCACTGCTCCGTGTTTTCCGCAGTCCGCTCCACTGCTCCTTGTTTTCCGCAGTCCGCTCCACTGCTGTTTTTTCCGTAGTCCGCTCCACTGCTCCGTGTTTTCCGTAGTCCGCTCCACTGTTCCGTGTTTTCCGTAGTCCGCTCCACTGCTCCGTGTTTTCCGCAGTCCGCTCCACTGCTCCGTGTTTTCCGCAGTCCGCTCCACTGCTCCGTGTTTTCCGCAGTCCGCTCCACTGCTCCGTGTTTTCCGTAGTCCGCTCCACTGCTCCGTGTTTTCCGTAGTCCGCTCCACTGCTGTTTTTTCCGTAGTCCGCTCCACTGCTCCGTGTTTTCCGTAGTCCGCTCCACTGCTCCGTGTTTTCCGTAGTCCGCTCCACTGTTCCGTGTTTTCCGTAGTCCGCTCCACTGTTCCGTGTTTTCCGCAGTCCGCTCCACTGTTCCGTGTTTTCCGTAGTCCGCTCCACTGCTCCGTGTTTTCCGTAGTCCGCTCCACTGCTCCGTGTTTTCCGTAGTCCGCTCCACTGCTCCGTGTTTTCCGTAGTCCGCTCCACTGCTCCGTGTTTTCCGTAGTCCGCTCCACTGCTCCGTGTTTTCCGTAGTCCGCTCCACTGCTCCGTGTTTTCCGTAGTCCGCTCCACTGCTCTGTGTTTTCCGTATTCTGCTCCAGCTCTTCACCTTCCACAATAGAGTCTTTTGTTCTCGATTCATTTTTTATGAGATGTGCAAGTTTTGCAACCCTGTTGTCAAAATTTGGGGGATGATTAAATGCACATTTAAACCTTAAATGTTTATATTTAAATAAACATTAAAATTACGTTTTATTGGAATATCAATAGAAGTAGTCCGCTCCACTGTTCCGTGTTTTCCGTAGTCCGCTCCACTGCTCCGTGTTTTCCGTAGTCCGCTCCACTGCTGTTTTTTCCGTAGTCCGCTCCACTGCTGTTTTTTCCGTAGTCCGCTCCACTGCTCCGTGTTTTCCGTAGTCCGCTCCACTGCTCCGTGTTTTCCGTAGTCCGCTCCACTGCTCCGTGTTTTCCGTAATCCGCTCCACTGTTCCGTGTTTTCCGTAGTCCGCTCCACTGTTCCGTGTTTTCCGCAGTCCGTTCCACTGTTCCGTGTTTTCCGTAGTCCGCTCCACTGCTCCGTGTTTTCCGTAGTCCGCTCCACTGTTCCGTGTTTTCCGTAGTCTGCTCCACTGTTCCATGTTTTCCGTAGTCCGCTCCAGTGCTCCGTGTTTTCCGTAGTCCGCTCCACTGTTCCATGTTTTCCGTAGTCCGCTCCACTGCTCCGTGTTTTCCGTAGTCCGCTCCACTGTTCCATGTTTTCCGTAGTCCACTCCACTGCTCCGTGTTTTCCGTAGTCCGCTCCACTGCTCTGTGTTTTCCGTATTCTGCTCCAGCTCTTCACCTTCCACAATAGAGTCTTTTGTTCTCGATTCATTTTTTATGAGATGTGCAAGTTTTGCAACCCTGTTGTCAAAATTTGGGGGATGATTAAATGCACATTTAAACCTTAAATGTTTATATTTAAATAAACATGAAAATTACATTTTATTGGAATATCAATAGAAGTTCTATATTCTAAACACAGACACTGAACAGGACAAAGTCCCAGTGGTCGATGTCAGCTCGCTCTGAGGGGTTAAAAATAAATGAAATAAGACTTTTTACTGACACTGTTTTGTTTTACATGTACACGGCTGTTCAAAAGATTTTTAATGTTTTTAGGATAAGTCTCTTCTGCTCACCAAGGCTGCATTTATTTTATATTTAAAACAAATGCAGTAAAACAGTGAAATATTACTCCAGTGTAAATCATCTGTTCTCTATGTGAATATATAGTAAAGTGTAATTTATTCCTGTGATCAAAGCTGAATTTATCATCATTACTCCAGTCTTCAGTGTCACATGATCCTTCACAAATCATTCTCATATGAGGATTTGATGCTCAAATCAGTCAAAACCAGTCATAAGGGTCCATTTTTAGACATCAAAGCTGAATAAATAATCTTTCCATTGATATATGGTTTGTTGGCCTTGGTGAGCATAAGAGACTTCCTTCAGTGTACATGTGTCCTGTTCTAAAGGCTTCTCCTGAAGCGCCCATGTGAAGGGTGTGTGTATCATCAGCTCAGCATCTGCAGTCTGACGTGACTCATGCTCTGTAAGCAGAATGTGGAAGGTTTGCACCAGCTCTGTGATTTTTAACACGTACATAAAACATTAAGCTTCATCTAATAGCCGGCGGTGAGTTGACTGACGTGGAGCCTTTCTTCATCCCACACGCAGGGTCGCTCCTGTAAAACCTTCCACATGTGTCACTTCTCCATTAATATTCATGCACTCTCTGCTGACTCAGACCGGGAACAATGAGCCTGCAGAAGAATCATGAAAACCTGACGATATTAATGGCGTTTCCTTTAACGGAAAGGGAACAGAGGTGAGAAATAACACGTATTGGCATCTTTTGGAGAAAGAGTTATCATTGCGCTACATGATAAGCGTGTCGTGGGTTAGTATCTGAGCATCTCTTAACCAGCGCGGTCCAGGGAAACCGACCAAAATAACTACGAGAGGACAATCTCCATTAGGCCTGCGATTTCATTTCCTCCAGCACAATGCATTGACCTAAAATCCATTTATTTCCCCTGTCTGTTTGCCTCCCTCCAACCTGCTGGAGACGTTTGTTTTTTTGGGTTACGTGTCTTTAGTGCCCTTTTCACAATGGCCTATTCAGCCATCTCGTCATGGCTATTTTTGTTAGTCATGAAGTATGAGCAGAAAGGATCTGGACGCTGCTGCAGGGCGAATGCTTTCCAGACGGCTGCGTTTGAACACGACAAAAACACCTTTCATTCCTCAGACGGCTGCTGCAATACGGACGGCCATGATTGCAATGTTTTCTTATTGGCATTTTGTTTTTTACTCTTGCTTTATCTCATTTACAGGGACCATATTTACTTTTCTTGGGGATTTTTCTGACTAATGTTTAATGCATATTTAGGCGTGCACTTGCATATAGATGGCTTTAAAGATGCATGGACTGTAACACACACTTTGATATGAGACGGTTTCTCAAGTCAAGGAAGACGCCATGAATGTTTAACTTGCCATGGATGAAGACGAGGCTGTGCTGTCAGACATATTTTCAGTGTCTCGTTTTATCCATATTAAATAACTCGACAACGATTATGTTTGAGTCCTTCCAGCCAAACCTTTGTCTCATCAGAGCGAGAGCGGCGAACACATCTGTCCTCTAAGAGCGATGGTTTTCCTCTGTCACGATCAGCCGTGTGTGTCGGATGGGCTGGCGTTCCTCTCCGTAACACAAACGGACATGTCGTGGAATGCTATCCTGCTTGATAAATTGCTCTATCTTTCTCTCTCTGATTGTTGCCATGCTACCAATTCTCATCCTCTGCATCATCCTCACCCCTTGTGTTCCAGAATAGTCCAGGTTTTAAGATTCACCATGGTGATTAAAAGGGTCGTTGAGGAGGTGAACTAATAATCACATCCAGGCTCTTTGAATGGCTCTCTCGGTCAAAAGTTCAGTCATGCGTGTTTGTGTCATCATTTAAAGCCTTGAGTTCTGAGTCAGTCGAGTTGAAACTGAGTTTCTGAAGTTCTTCAATCAGAATATGATTTTCTTTTGCATTAAAGGAATAGTTCACCACAATCATTATTTGCACACGTGTGCACTTCTGTGGAACACAAAAGGAGAAATTGCTTTCTAACATGTGTTAAGAATCACAAAAACACTACAAGTCTTCCATATGATGTCTTTGTCTCAGTGATGATCTTCTCCAGAGCCTCATTTATCAAATGTTGCGTAGAAACTGTCCTGCGTTTGATCTAAGATCACTTCTCAAATGTGTGTATGTGTGATTCCGGAAAACGTGTGTGCGCCTCTCGTTCGCATGTGAAATCTATAAATCGCAAATGATCTTGAAATTGCGCGCAGCTGAATGCTTTCAGATCTCCACCAATATCATTAATATCATTTTATAGCCTATATTAGATAATTTAACTTTAATGCTGTGTAATTATGCTGACAGGGTTTTGAAAAACCATGCAGGCTATATGTTTTATTTTGAAGGGTATTCTTCTAATTGATTAATTAATTCAGGCTATTTTTAAAGCGTTGCATGGTAAAGGTTCACTAAATATCAGTCAAAACTGCGTTGAGAAAAAACCCGAAACTGCTGGTTTACTTTTATTTGTGTACACTCACAATAAAAACAAAATATTGTGCTTTAATTTGTAAAAAATGTCCTTTATCTTGTGGAGCGCGTCAGTCGGTGTAGCTACACTTTTTTTTTCTTTCGTTTTGTTAATGTGTTAATTATTTAAGTGGAACATATTTCATGTAAGCCTATTTATTTTATTCCTTATATATATAATTTGATTGTGTTTGTCTCCTTTCACAGAAGCGCTGCAGGTGCGTAATGTGACGATATGTGAAAACTCATGTTCTGTTGTCCATATGCTGATATTTGCACATGTAAAAATAATAATAATGGGTGACAGACATTTATCCATTCTAATTGAGTTAGAGTAGATTTATCTGTCAGGATAAATAACCAGTGTTGGGGAAAGTTACTTTGAAAAGTAATGCATTACAATATTGTGTTAGTCCCTTAAAAAGTAACTAATTGCGTTACTTAGTTACTTTTTAAGAAAAGTAATGCGTTGAGTTACTTTTGCATCACTTTTGCGTTACTTTTTCTCACCTGGGCTGGGCTTGTTTTTTTTATAATATAATTGTTCTATTTTGGGGCAAATGTAAATACCCTTTCACACCAAAATTAAAATAATAAGCCTCAGGCTGAAGGAAATGCAGATTCGCGCGTGTACAGTAGAGGACGCCGGTCTGGATAACGGAAGAATAGGACGCAGGAGGATTTACTTCACCAATAAAAACAAAAGAAAATGTCAATTATTTTTTGCTTATGGTTTAACTGAATCATCAAAGGTCAGCAGCAAGTAATAAATTGAGATTAAATGCATAAAAATATTTGTTTTATTTAACATATTTAATTATTGGAGGTTCTGATTTAGCATTTGACAGATTTTATTCATTTTGAGAAATATTGAATCTTTTTTGTGCAAGTGAGATGAGTAAATGCATGCTCACATTAGTCTAGAACTACAATATCTAGGGAACCGAATCAGTGATTGAATCATTCTTTCAATCAACCAGTTGATTTGGTTCACAAATTGGATTGAATGTTTTGCTAACCCTCACACTTGGCATGTTTGGTTAGATTGAACCGAACCCTGAAGAGATTGCTCTGTTAGTGCGGTTCATTTGAACATGTGTGAACGCTGCCATCCGAAACAAACAAGTGGACCGAGACCGATGAAAAGATGAGTCTCGGTCCGCTTCCAAACATACTCTGATATGAACGCAACACAGACCAAAGACATGTAAATGAAACAAAAACAGGAAGATGAGACCCTAAAAAGGACAGAATGCTCATCACAGTTCAGTACAGGATCAGAACCGCGTCTCCTCGCAGCAGATCGTGTGTGTGTGTGTGTGTGTGTGTGTGACTGAGGGATTCCTGCCGCTGTTTGGACTCCTTTACACAAGTTCTTCACGTTCTAGCTGGTCAAAATACCATCATATGCACTACACACAGACAATGAGCACATTTAATAAATAATAATAATAATAAACATTTATTTGTATAGCACTTTTTTTAATACATGAAATGCAACTCAAAGTGCTTCACAAGCATAAAAACAAATCATAGGAATACGAATTCACACAAAGTCAATATAAAAAGATTCAACAACAGAAAGGATCAAAATGTAAAATAAAGAAATTGGCAATACAATGTCACCTCAATATTAGTGATAAAACTGACAAAACAAAAAAGAAAAACTTCACAGCATATTGTTATACACACACAAGTAAAGACTCATAACTCCAAAACTATAGCAAGGAGAGTCAAAAGGTAGTTTGATAGAAGACTTTTAAAATTTTTAGAAAATATAAATTACATTACATTTGAACATTCTTGTGTTGAGAAACTACTGATTAAAGACAAAAAATATATAATTTTTATTATAGTTTTACATATTTTTTCTTATTTGACACGCAATAACTCAGGAAGGAAAAATTCTTTTTTTGGTGAAGCTTCCCTACATGTGAGCTGCATCTGGATCAAATTTTGTGGTGATAGCATAAAATAATCAAAAGGTACAGCATTTGGAACCAAGCTAGCCGTTTTGTTTAGCCCTTAACGCCTCTAATGGGCATTTTTAAAATTGCTCCTCCATGGGGAATATCTTGTGATCAATGCAATGCATTTTAATCGTGAGAATCTGCTGTAAATAATGCTGTGCCATTTTCTACGATCTGTGCATGTTTCATGAAGTTATGAGCGAAAACACCTCGTGAAATCTATATTTGTTTTTAGTTAGTGCCTGTGCACATATTGAGCAATCTGTGCAGACTCATCAGAGGGTGAAAACAGCCCAACAGGAGCGTGTTGGAGGCGTGATCTGAACGTGTAACGTCTCTGATTTTGTATGCATCGTATTTGGTTTCAGTTTCTATTGGCTCTTAAACAGAGACACGCAAATGGGAGCGCGGCGTAGGTCATAAAGGGTTAAAAAGATATGTCTTAACCCACCTTTTAAAAATATGAATCAATCCTTTGATGAACTGGTAACCAATGTAATTCCATTAAAACCGGTTTAATATGCTCTCTCCTTTTTAATTTCATTAGTACTCTGGCTGCTGCATAACTTCGCTATAGAACCCTTACAGTGTACATAGCATTACAATAATCAAGATGAGAGAAGATAAAAGCATGAATGACTTTTTTAGTATCATTCAGGGATAAAAAAAAAGGACGAATCTTGGCAATATTTCTCAGATGATTGTCACTTGATTAATATGACACTTAACCCCCCCAGGTCTGCACAGTTTTGGGGTGCTTTAGAAGTTTTGACATGCTCTGACATTTGTGCTTTTTTCAGTTGCTTATAAACATATTAATAGCAAAAGTGTCATTACACTGTATTCAGCACAAACCGGCTACCATTATATGTGAGCAACATGTATGTACATGCTTGTATTTTTGAGAGGATAACGTTTATGCATGGTTTTTGAAAAAACAAAAAATGTAAGTCACTGAAATAAGGCCACAAAACACAATAGATATGTGTCCACAAGACTTTTGACTAATGGGTGTTGTTGCCTGGAGTTTTTGCTTCAAACTAATGTGAGAATCTTTGTGCCTGCTCATGCACATAAAAGAATATATTGATTAAAATTTTGTAAGACACTTTTTCTTTACAAAGCCCGTATGCGAAGGGGTGTGAACGATCATGAATAATGCTGGGCGTGGCCGCATTAACACTAATGAAGAACGACTGACATCTCTTTCTTTTCAAACAGATTACATAAACAGAGAATATTTGTTTTCGATTTGATTTACATGATTTAAAACCTGACATTTCAACGTTTCTTTAGACATATGTCTCATGTCTGTGTGACAAGTATTCACTAAGTTACAGTTCATTTTCTGAAGAGTATCAGAATGGACTTCATTGAGAGAGAGGCTGCAGATCGTGCATCATGTTTGTTTTCTTTATTTTGCAAAAAGCACAACATTTTGTTTTTATTATGATTGTACACAAATAAAAAAAAAAACTTAACAGATTATAATGATGTATAACACTTGCCTGAATGACCAAAATCGACTGAGTATTTTGAGTCTCTTTCGCACTGATAAGAAAAAACACGAGGTGAGGTCGCCGGCGACTTTGCCGACCTCAGAAGGTTAAAACTCAAAATGACACCCAGATTCTTTACTTCTTTCTTAGATTGTAGGGCTAAGGTACCCAATCCAGCTTCTTTCCTCTCCCGCTCATCTTTTGGGCCCACAATAAGAATTTCAGTTTTTTCTTCGTTCAGTTTTTAAAAAAGTTGTGTTCATCCACTTTACAATGCAACCTCTCTAATACAACAGTGTCTCTGAACTCAGCTGAAATATATAACTGTATTTCATCAGCATAAAAATGATAGTTCATGTTGTATTTCTGAATTATGCTACCCAAAGGGGGCATGTATAATGAAAATAAGACAGGCCCAAGGATTGATCCTTGTGGAACACCGTGCAATATTTCATGTCTTTGATATACAGTCACCTATATTAACTAAAAAGTTCCTTTCTGTAATATACATTTTGAACCTATTTAAAACATTTATCCCAGATCACAGCATTGTTTTGGATGTTCGGTAAGTTCCATCTTAAATAGGCAATACGTCATAAAAGCCGACCAATCAGGTTGTGAAAGTATTGGCCTTTTGGTTCGGTGATAAAAATGGCAATGTGAATGCTAAGCGGACCAGGACTAAATGGTTTGGGTTTTTTTATGGTCCGGACCAAACGAACTAAGCAAACCGAACTACAAGTGCGAACGCACCCACAGATTCATTCCCAATGTTTCTCGAGTTCCTATGAAGATTTCCTGTAAACTATGACTTACATTTATATGGAGCACATGCTTCTTTTTTGCTTGTTTTTGGCAGACGTGGTCACTATAAACGGTGTGTACCTGTATAAAGATTCTGTTTTGTCACACAGTGGGTAAAAAATAGAACAAATATGTGAAATACTAGAAAATCGTCTCTCTGCAATGCTACACAATCAATGCAGTGCTAATAATTATTCATATCCATATGTATCCCAAAGTCACTGTTGATTCCCACGGCTCGTTCCTGGAGAGGGACGGATATGATTGGTTTTCAAGGCTCTGACCTTTGGTTCTGTTCGGCTTGAATATAGAGCAGTTCTCCGAAGACAGTCCTTTCACATGAACTTGTTAATATGCTAGTCCTCATGTCATCTTTCAATAGAGCCTCCGTGAGTTGGGAAAAGAAGAAGTGGTTGCATACTGACCCAGTAGCATTGGGAATTCAACAATCGTACCGTCGGTTTGCAGCACATTATATATATATATATCCTATCTCCACCTCAGAGTAAAACATTTATTTCTCACGACTGTATATTATTTCATGAGTAATTGTGACTGTTTCTCATCATCTCTTGAGTTGTGTTAGATGAGTCTGTCCACGGGTTCCGTCGGGCCATTCATATATATAACTCTTTACATGGGATCATTTTATGGACTTAGTTTTTAATCCATTCATTTTGTTTTATTTTCATAAAATGTTATGAATTAAACAGCTTGTTAACATACTTCACTAGAAAAAACATTGAAAAAACTCATTAAAGGTGCAATATGTAAGATTTTTGCAGTAAAATATCCAAAAACCACTAGGCCAGTGTTATATATTTTGTTCAGTTGAGTTGTTCAGTTGTTTTCTTACAATATCCCAAATCGTGAGAAAATTGTGATTTTAACCAAGGAACCGGGACGTGTGAGGGAGTCGCCTGTCAATGGCATCATATCCGCGCTACCCTCGGTTTCCTTTTACTGCCGTAGAAACCATGGCAACAGACGTGGACGACTGCGTAACATCTCGCGCTGTTGTAGTTTCGTTCAAACATTATGGACCATGGCAAGCAGACTTTGGAACAAAATGATAAATCAAAAGAGGACCAGTATCGACGAGGAGTTTTCGAGATGGCGAAAGCTTCGCTTCGCTTCGACTTGACAGAGATGCCGTTCTTACATGTGCTTTATTAGACAGGTGAGCAAATGTACATAAAGAATCAATGTTATGTAGCTCAACACAATGAAATATCAGAATATCATCAGTATGATGTAGCTTATACTGCTAGTCTCATACAGCCAACAAACTAACACACATTATAACTCTCAACACACTCAAATGCAGTTTAGATCGTGTAGAACAAGTCAAACAGCATTGAGTTTCCTCACAGTGTTAATTGGTCAAATAAACGGACCTGTATGAGCAGTAATTCAGCACTCGCGGGTCGTTCGGTAGAATGAAATGTCCTCATTTCTTTATATCCGCCGGGACTCGCGTGTGGCGCTGATATCTGTCTCTTATAGTAATCGCGCCCTGCTTCATACCACAGTCATGTTAAAAACACTCATCCAGAAACATGATTAGATCCATCGGTATGATTCCACGCTCATTCACTGCGTCATCAATCTACACCTTTGTTATTGTTTTGAAGAGGTTAGCGACCCCTAGTGGCCAAAAAATACATAGTGTAGCTTTAAACATGAAAGTATTATGCAAACGTTTAAAACATTTCTCCTTATATAGAACCTTTTTGGCGTTTTTGGGGATCTGAACCCCATTGAAGGTTTATTTCTGAGTGTTCTTCTCTGAATGAGGTGCATCACATTTTGGCCATCCATAAATGTTTAAGTACTCCTCAAACTCAATCCTTTTTCCTTCTGTTTTGAAAAACAATCTTTTGAAATATCCATTCCAATAGAGAAAGTCAGTCCGACTGATATTAAAACGCTCTGAAATGCTCTCATTATTCTTGAGCTGAGAACTCATTGGTGTTTCTCCCATGATATGTTAAATATTGTCGATTTGCATATCAGTTTTGAAATATATTTCGGAGTGCACGCTTTGATTGACGGCATCCAAATCAGATGGAATTTTAAACGAGCCATTTTAACATTATCACGGTTTGAGTTAAGACCACAATTTACACGGACGCTGACTGGTTTAGTCTCGTCTAACTCCACCAGGCGATCCGTGATTATTCTGATGTAGGGAATGATTATATCAGAATACATGCTTTGCTTTGATTGACATGACGGCATAACAACTGGTGGGTGGAAAGATTGGATTTTAAGTGATTTATCCGTGGCTGAAAAGTTATTAACACACACCTCCTTCACGCATATAAGCAACATTAAATCAGCCCGACTGATGCCCGATTGCAGTTTATGATGTTATGGAAATACGGTGCCATTCAGACCGAAGCTGTGTGCCTCAGTGCCTCCGGTGGGTTTATAGCCTCTGGACGTAAATGTTTGTCCTCAAACGGAGTAGATTTGTAATGTAATCGGCTGGTGCGCAAACACCACTGCAAGCCACAACACCAATGGTTTTTTAATAGTGTTGAGGAATGTGCAATTACGCAAACGGAGGTAAACACATTAACTGGGGAAATAAAAATGAGAGAAACAAGATCCTGTCGATCCTGCTTGGTTGATAATACCTAGAATATCAAAATCAACTGCAGGCGGTCGATCCTTTTCCTATTTAGCACCTAAACTCTGGAACAGTCTTCCTAGCATTGTTCGGGAAGCAGACACACTCTGTCAGTTTAAATCTAGACTAAAAACACATCTCTTTACTATGGCATACACATAAAACATTTTTAATTTCTATTATTCAAATCAGTTAAATGATTGTTTTAGGCTGCATTAACTAGGTCAGCCGGAACCGGGAACACTTCCCATAACACCTGATGTACTCGTTACATGAATGGCATCTACGCTAATGTCCTTCACTTCACTTTCCCTCTGTACAGATGAAAACGTTATCAAAACTATAGGAAACGACTAAAAACGCTGTATTATGCATGCCAGGCAAGTAATTTGGCGGTCATTTTGTAAAGAAAAACTACACACCTGTGCACATGCGGACTCAAACGCTCTTGCCTATAGACTAAACGTGATGCTTACGTGCATGTCGTCACCGTTCTCACAGATTCACGTTTTCTGAAGTTTACACGAAGATGATAACGGTATCGTTTCAAAACTATCTCAAAACCTGTGTCGGGGTTTGTATTCTCTAGCGCCGGTGCTGTTGCCGTGCGGATGAGCGGCTGGAACGCATTGAGAGTTTCTGTTTTAGTTTAAAATGGTGTCGTGTAAGTGTCCTTAAAGTAAATAACTAATGATTATTTACAACGGAAATGAATCAATGAAAAACTGACTTTAGCTGGACAATAACTTTTCTCTAGAGCTGATGTACACAAACAGTCTCGCTTCCATTAATCTCCTGTTATCACTGTAAAGCTGCTTTGAAAGGATCTGTATTGTGAAAGAGCTGTATAAATGAAGGAGACTTGACTTATATTTCTGCGGCTTCATGCTGGATAGCCCCGCCCACGAGAAATCTGATTGGCCCGCTCCATGCTGTCTTCTGATTGGCTGTGATTGAGTGTGGACAGATAAATGATTTGTCGTGTCCTGCAGAGTTGAGCTCCAGTCCTAATCAAACACGGCTGAAAACACACACAGGCTGGAAATAAACTTTGCAGAGCTCGAGTATGTGCAAGATAGAGGAGAGTCTGTAAGTAGTGATGAACGTCAGTGGCCAGGTGACCCGTCTGAGCCGTCACAATCCTGACCAGCAAATTCATTAATGTGACAACAAACAGGAAAGGCCTCCCACTGTGTCCATAAACAGCAAAGTCTGTAAATGTCAGTGCAGTCGTCCTCCTGCTCCTCCGCTCGCTCCATATTCCCTGAGCTCAGAGAAAGCCATGTTTCCAGCTCTGTTTTGTGTGCGCTCACAGAGGAAAGATGACACAAACTAACCGTGGCTGGTAATGAAGGAAGAGATTCTGCTTCATTTTCTAGAAACCGAAGAGCAAAATTCTGTACCTGACGGCAAAAAACACGATAAGACTTTTATTATCCTGTATTATCCCATATTTTATCCGTTTATCCTTAAAGGATTAGTTCACTTTAAAATTAAAATGTCCTGATCATTTACTCACCCCCATATAATCCAAGATGTTCATGTCTTTCTCTCTTCAGTTGAAAAGAAATTAAGTTTTTTGAGGAAAACATTCCAGGATTTTTCTCCACATAATGGACTTCAATGGGGACCAACGGTTGAAGGTCCAAATCAATGCAGTTTCAGAGGAAGGGCTTCAGAGGCTCTGCACGATCCCAGAGGAATAGGGTCTTATCTAGACAAACCATCTGACATTTAATAACAAAATAAACATTTATATACTTTTTAACCACGAATGCTCGACTTCTGTGTTGTTCTTCTTCACGGCGTGTGACGTCATCACGTCAGAAAGGTCACATGACGTAGGTGGAAGTACCGACCCAGTGTTAAAACGAACGTGCAAAGACTAAATCAAACGTCCTTTACAAAAATAAAGGTAAAACAACGATGCCGGATGATTTTGAAGTTGGAGGAGAACATGAGATGGAGTCGGCACTGGGTCGGTACTTCCACCTACATCACGCGTGACCTTTCCGACGTGATGACATCATACGCCGTGAAGAAGCACAACACCGAAGTCGAGCATTTGAGGTTAAAAAGTATATAAATGTTTATTTTGTTATAAAATGGCCGATGGTTTGGCTAGATAAGACCCTGTTCCTCGTCTGGGATCGTGTCGAGCCGATTGAAGCTGCGATTCGCACCTTGGACCCGTTAGACCCGCCGAAGTCCATTACGTGGAGAAAAATCCTGGAATGTTTTTATGAAAGATAAAAGTCTCCATTAAAAATCAAGTTTTCTTCATGAAGTGTCATGAGACGATGTGAGGAGAGATAATATTGCTAGACTTTATTTGAAAAAAAAAAAAAAAAACAGTAGTAGGAGAATGGGGACATTCATTTATAATGCAAGAGAACATTTGATCATATACTTTTACACATATTCAGACCTAGAAACACTATTTGAGGTTAAACTACCCAAGTGTTTTTCTCTTTTTCATCTTCTCTTGTTACACGAATCCTTTATTTCATACTGATGTGAAAGTCTCACTCCAGATATGTGAGAGAAATCCTACTAGACCTTTCAACTGTGAAAAAGAACAAAACCTCTCGCCTTTCCGAATCGTTTATGCGTTCATGCTGTTTTTCAGCGCTAGGAGAAACACACAGGTTTGTTCGGAAAGTGAGGACGAGAAATGAACGATGGCAGATTGTGATGTTGGTTTGGCTAGACTAATATAATGTACAGGACACTGTTTTAAGAGAGCTCGTTACAGTAAGTGCTGATGTTTTATGCATCACTTGGAGTTTTTCGTGCACATGATCTGTGAGGAATCCGTACATCACGAGGGGAAAGAGACGGTTTTCGGCTTCGGTGTTGGTGTTGTTGAGACGAAGCCACTCGGCATGTCATTGAACTCCAGCCAGATGCTTCATAGCAGCAGATTATTCACACGTAATGGAAATGAATATCACACTGTGCCATACTGATTAATTTCTCCATTTGATAAGATGCTTCCTTGTACTCAGTAAATAGCACATAATGAAGAGGCTTGATTGTGTATCTCCTCAGCTAAATTGGTGACATATGGTTTATTCATAGCAGGACACATCAGCCATTTAGATCAACTGGTTTTTCTTCTTCTCTTATATTGTACATCAAGTGGCGACTTCATACAGTAGCAAAACTGTTCTTTAAAATCCAGTGTGTACACACACAAACAGGCCCGTCGCAAGGGGGGTGCTATAGTGATGAACAATTTGTTCTTTGTGTTGTGAATATTTAAGAAAAAAGTTAGCTTCGCTTTGTATATTCAGTTTAACAGCATTAGGTTAAAGAAGTTAAACTGTGTTACATATATTTTTGATGCAGTTAAATTGTGTTCTAAATTATGAATTGATCAAACACGTTTGCACAACGGTCTGAATTATAGACTGTAAAAAAAGATGGACGACGCACCTTCACGATCTTTCATTGTAGAAAAGCCACCAATGTCCGAATATGGCGCTGACATCTTGCGCTGATTTGGGACCTGCGTCTGCGCGGTAGAGCTGCGATATCAAGACCCCGCCCCACTCACGCAGGATCTGTTAGTACAGTTTACTGCAGAACAACTCATGATGTTGGTGTGAAATAAACAGTTATGGAAATGTAGAAATTAAAGCTAAAGCTACAATCTCCTCTCGAAAATGTTCAAAAAGAGTACATTAATGCCTCAGTGACTACTTCGCTCAGAGAAGCTGTCAATCATGACTTCACACCCCCGTTTTTATAGCATCAAATAACTAAACCCAAACTTATTTAAAAAAAAACGAACACTTAAACTTACATCAGCGTGATAAAAACTACCTAAAATGACATTCAAAACATTCATTTGAAGTGTATTTTGATTGTTTAGTTTGTCTCGCGTCCCGTTAGAATACATGAAGAGGGCGGGGTTTATGAGCTATACCGCATCCAGCCACCAGGGGGCGATCGAGACGCTTTGGCTTCACTTTTCAGGACCTGTGCAGCACGCTTGATCTGAATCCACTCACATTCGTTTGGACTGCTCTTTTTAGTGCGCAAGAATCACTGTCACACACACGCGAGACCAATATTGTAAGTTACTGCATAACAGATTTTTAGCAAGCAGAATAGTACAGCATCACGAGACATATAGTCTCACTTTTAGTGATGTCTTTTAACTATTAATAGTATTTTTAAAGGACAAAAACATGAACTTTAACTATTGGCTTTACATCATCAAGTCAGCTGTCACTTTAAAGGCCCTGTGCACACAAACCATTACCAGCCTAAAACCATCATGGAGCGTTGAGTGTGTAAGTGTGTGTTAGTATCAGCTGGTCAATCTGAGCCAAAATACTGCAGAGAACCAAAGATTCAGGGACAGTTTTCTCCTGCAAGTCATTTTATTTTGCTTCACTATTACACAAGTATAGCTGCAGTTTATTTGTGCGTGTATCCTTGTGTCATCCCATTCTGCACGTGATCCGTAAGAGAACTGATCTGAGATCTTTCTGGGTTTTTGAGGCATTTGAAAAGCACTTTACCAACTCATGCTCACACACACACACACACACACACACACTCACACACACGCTCACACTCACACACACACATACACACGCGCACACAAACACGCGCACACAAACTCACACTCACTCACACAAACACACACACACTCACGCACACAAACACACGCTCACACACACTTGCACAGACACACACACACATGCTCACACTCACACACAATCTCACACACGCACACACTCACACGCACACAAACACACACACACACACACACACGCTCACACACGCTTACACACACACACTCACACACACACACACTTGCACAGACACACACACATGCTCACACTCACACACACACACATTATTTAGCAGCGAGCTGTATAAGCGCAGTGAAGTGGTGTGTGTGTGTGTGTTGTGAATGCAGTCACGGCTGGCGGGTCGCAGCGCTGCATGTCGTGCCTCTCAACGCTCTTTATCCGTGACTGTATTCACAATATCACAGTGCTTAAATATGATATTCAGCGCTGATTAATGTACTGGGGCTGTCACTGCCAGGCTATAAAGCCACATATAGTATTTAAAAAAGCAGTGTATTCAACATGACAGACAATAAATTATGGCTTGATCATTCGTCTCTTTTATTTTATTATGGTAATGCAGTAACACTGCCCTCACTTCCCGATGCCACAAATTGAATTATAAATTGTGTCAGTTCATATTGAAAGATGACTTTCTCTCTCTCTCTGTCGGACGGAAATAAAATGGACACTAATCTCATTGTGGCTGTATGTGGATCTGCTGGACTCTCGTCTGAGCAGGAGAAATCATTCACAAACCCCCACCAACAATGCCTTCATGAATACATTAGAGATGAAAGAAGAAGCATGAGCTACAACACCGTCCGCAAAGACGTGTGTGTGAACGTGCGTTTATGTTCTCATTTGAACCGCTCAGCTCAGTCCTGTTTCTGAACTGTTGACTTTTATATGAAACGCTGGCACAAAGGAGATGGATTTATGTGGATTACATGCCATCAAGACTTAATGAGCTCATTCCAGATTGAATAAGCCGCAGCCACACAAGGTGACGTTAGCCTCTTCATGCCTAATGGAGCTCTTGATTTCTCAGGAAGCAAAACACAGATGATAAGCTAAATCTCGAGCTCACGTGCGCAGCGCTCGACACCTGCGAGGCAAACGCTGCTTTAGGTTTGTAATCTATTATTCATATGAAGCTGAAGACAGAGGAAGGAAGAGCCGATGCGTTTCTCACCGTTCGCTCTGGAATCAGAACTAGACTCACGGCTTTAGTTCTGTGTGTTTCGGTGGAAGGGAATACAGTTTCAAAGATTTCTGTGTCGCCATAATAGTGATGGTTGTCTCTGTATAGAGTTATATCAAAAAATATGCAATTCATACATAGTTATTTGAATACAGCTCTTTTTTGATCAGCATGTTTTTAATTTCTGAATTAAAAGAAAAAATGTCAGGGTGAAACTGTCCTGATATCATAATGAAGAAAAATCAAATTCTTGAAAATAAAACCGTTTAACTGTCAGTGTTTCTGTTTTGCGTGACACTTTGCACATTTTTTATTGCCTTTTATTCACATATTTTAGTAATCATCATAAATTAGGTATTATTGGAAAGCTTAAACACTCAAAATTCATCCTGTGAAAACTGTTTTGAAATTACTTTAAAACCTTTTAGCAGCTCAATTTTTGTGATATCAACTTCAAATATGTACACAACTTGGTTAGACATACGGCTTTGATTTTCTAGCGATTTTAGAGACCAAATTATTTAGTGAAACTTTATTTTTTTTTTTTTATAAAAGAAAAATGTATGTCTCAGTTGTTGAATCTTTTTTATGTTCATACAAATATTTACACATAATAAGAACTTTGCTGGAAAAAAGCAGTTGACAGTGTGATTTATATCTGTGTTTGTGTGCATGTACAAGAGCAGCAGTGTGTCTGTGAGGCTTTTCCGTTGCAGATGTGTGTGGATAATTGCCTTATTGCGGTTTTTATTGGTGTCCATTTTAATATTGCACAAAATGTGTGAAAGAATCACTTCTACGTCATCTCTTTGGTAAATATATAAATAAATTATCATGTAGTCAATGCGGGCAGATCAGTAATATAGTTGAAATTTAAGTGTCCCCAACTGAGCAAGCCAAAAGACAAAGGCGACGGTGGCAAGGAACCAAAACTCCTTCAGGGCCAGAATGGAGAAAAAAACCTTGGGAGAAACCAGGCTCAGTCGGGGTGCCAGTTCTCCTCTGGCCGACGAACAAATAGTGTATGATTATGATTCTGGCAACATTACAGGTCAGAAGTCATATTAGATCAATAGATATTCGTAGGATTATTCGAAAGATTGGAGTCGTCACGCCGGGGACGGGTTTAATGAGGATGTCGTGTCGATGCGGCATTGGCATTGTCGATGTTCAGATGTTGTTCAGGTGTTCATTTATTGTTTAGGTGTTCAGATGTTGCTCAGGTGTTCAGATGTTGCTCAAATGTTGTTCATGTGTTCAGATGTTGTTCAGGTGTTCAGATGTTGTTCAGGTGTTCAGATGTTGTTCAGGTGTTCAGATGTTGTTCAGATGTTCAGGTGTTCAGATGTTGCTCAGGTTTTCAGATGTTGCTCAGGTGTTCAGATGTTGTTCAGATGTTCAGGTGTTCAGATGTTGCTCAGGTTTTCAGATGTTGTTCAGATGTTGTTCAGTTGTTCAGGTGTTGTTCCGATGTTCATATGTTGTTCAGGTGTTCAGGTGTTGTTCAGATGTTGTTCTGGTGTTCAGGTGTTGTTCAGGTGTTCAGATGTTGTTTAGGTGATCAGGTGTTGTTCAGGTGTTGTTCAGATGTTGTTCAGGTGTTCAGGTGTTGTTCAGGTGTTGTTCAGGTGTTGTTCAGGTGTTGTTCAGGTGTTGTTCAGGTGTTGTTCAGGTGTTGTTCAGGTGTTGTTCAGGTGTTGTTCAGGTGTTGTTCAGGTGTTCAGATATTGTTCAGGTGTTCAGATGTTCAGATCTTGTTCAGGTGTTCAGATGTTGTTCAGATGTTGTTCAGTTGTTCAGGTGTTCAGATGTTGTTCAGATGTTGTTCAAATGTTGTTCAAATGTTGTTCAAATGTTGTTCAAATGTTGTTCAGGTGTTGTTCAGGTGTTGTTCAGGTGTTGTTCAGATGTTGTTCAGGTGTTCAGATGTTCAGATGTTGTTCAGGTGTTCAAATGTTGTTCAGACGTTGTTCAGTTGTTCAGGTGTTCAGATGTTGTTCA
>CM077187.1:245985-316918 GCA_039654105.1 Coreius guichenoti
TGGGGTGTTCCCGGTCTGCAGTGGTCAGTATCTATCAAAAGTGCTCCAAGGAAGGAACAGTGGTGAACCGGCGACAGGGTCATGGGCGGCCAAGGCTCATTGATGCACGTGGGGAGCGAAGGCTGGCCCGTGTGGTCCGATCAAACAGACGAGCTACTGTAGCTCAAATTGCTCAAGAAATTAATGCTGGTTCTGATAGAAAGGTGTCAGAATACACAGTGTATCGCAGTTTGTTGCGTATGGGGCTGCATAGCCGCAGACTAGTCAGGGTGCCCATGCTGACCCCTGTCCACCGCCGAAAGCACCAACAGTGGCACGTGAGCATCAGAACTGGACCACGGAGCAATGGAAGAAGGTGGCCTGGTCTGATGAATCACGTTTTCTTTTACATCACGTGGATGGCCGGGTGCTTGTGCGTGGCTTACCTGGGGAACACATGGCACCAGGATGCGCTATGGGAAGAAGGCAAGCCGGCGGAGGCAGTGTGATGCTTTGGGCAATGTTCTGCTGGGAAACCTTGGGTCCTGCCATCCATGTGGATGTTACTTTGACACGTACCACCTACCTAAGCATTGTTGCAGACCATGTACACCCTTTCATGGAAACGGTATTCCCTGGTGGCTGTGGCTCTTTCAGCAGGATAATGCTCCTGCCACAAAGCAAAAATGGTTCAGGAATGGTTTGAGGAGCACAACAACGAGTTTGAAGTGTTGACTTGGCCTCCAAATTCCCCAGATCTCAATCCAATCGATCATCTGTGGGATGTGCTGAACAAACAAGTCCGAGCCATGGAGGCCCCACCTCACAACTTACAGGACTCAAAGGATCTGCTGCTAACATCTTGGTGCCAGATACCACAGCACACCTTCAGGGGTCTAGTGGAGTGCATGCCTCGACGGGTCAGCAAAAGGGGGACCAACACAATATTAGGAAGATGGTCATAATGTTATGCATGATCGGTGTATATTTATTAAATGCTGCCAATAATATCATGCATATTTAGCCAACATGTCCGGTTGGACAACTCGATGAATTATTTCTGTGAATGAAGTAAATGATTTAATCATGATGTAATCATGTTTCTAAGCGTGTGTCTGAATGCTGTAGTGCTTGACGTATGAATGTGCGCGTGACTGAAGCAGCAGGTGTTTCTCCTTGTCCTCCAGACAAAAGGCCTTTTCAGCAAAAGCCTCTCATCTTTCAGCCCTTCTTCCACATTCGTGAGCTTGTCCAAATGTATTTATTTACAGCGCGCTATCACAATCTTATTATCTATCATGCTCCGCTCTCTGACTTAGATTGCGCCTTTGAAAACAAATTACCTCCAGTGTCTTGAAGATTAATTTCATAGATTCTCCCTGTTGCTCTCGGCCTTTGAGCTCATTATGATTTATTTGAGGATTTTGCGTCCCCTCATCTCAATGTGTGAAAGTAATGATATTGTTCACGTATCCTGGCGCTCATTATGACGGCAGTAAACGTGCCTCCAGAAGCTCTGGTTGGTGTTTCTCGGCTGACCTGCAGGTCAATAGAGTCTAAGGGTATGAACCTACACTGGTCTCACAGTTCGGTTCGATTACGATTATCGTGTCATCGATTCAGTTCAATTTGATATCACAATGCACTGCATCCTCATGTATACAATTTTGTCAATAAATACAAGCAGTCAGATATATGAACTGAAACTTTAATTTTACCTGCTCAAAGAAAACACGCTTCTTGAATGTATCAAACATCAAACAAAACTCAAGTCTGGGCACAGAAGACAACAGGAGCATTTAGAACAAATACACAAAAGTAAAAACTAAAAGCCACTTTAGGAGGTGGTCTGGGCCGCATTCCAGATGAAACTGAACAGGTCTAAATGCATCTGGTTGTTGAAACCACACATGTAAATTTTCTACTCCTCCCAACAATGCTAAAAAATAAACGTGTGAGAGTGCGTTATGGTCTATATGACGTTATAGCCAGATATGACAGCGCTACAGCAACACACATTGTCGCAGACGAGCAGCTGAGTATCTCTTCATCAAGCCAACGCACAAACTACCGCAAATTAAACCGAAAGAAAGTCGCAATCATCTTCATTACAAGTAAAGAAACTGAATGTTCTGTCAGGACCACTATTGTCAAAGATGATTGATTGACTATTAGCATACAGTTTGGATTGGTGGTATGGTTCTGTTCTGGGCAAGAACTCACAGCCTAGCATGGATAAGAGCAGGGAGAGCAGCGATAACCCCCCTTAGGGTAAACAGAACAGAACCAACATAATGTATTGCAGATATCATTAATGTCTGTATTTAATGTACAAAATAATTTGGGAATTTAGTCTGATTCAAGGGGAATCAGAATACCAGATCCTGACTGACGAGAAGAGGAGCTGGGGATGGAGGAGGGTAAGTGAGCTCTAAAGAACGCGACAGCTGCTGATAGTCCTGAAGGAGCTTATATATGTGTGCTGAGATACTGAAGGAGCTTATATATCAAATCAAATCAAATCACCTTTATTTATATAACGCTTTTTGTTTCAAAGCAGCTTCACAGTGGTAACAGGAAAATAATGCAACAGAATTTGATTCGGCTGTACAGCCGCTCTGGTGAAAACGGTGATGTCATCAGCTCATTTCAATTATCATATAGTATCAATGCGGGCAGATCAGTAATATAGTTGAAATTTAAGTGTCCCCAGCTGAGCAAGCCAAAAGCCAAAGGCGACGGTGGCAAGGAACCAAAACTCCTTCAGGGCCAGAATGGAGAAAAAAACCTTGGGAGAAACCAGGCTCAGTCGGGGTGCCAGTTCTCCTCTGGCCGACGAACAAATAGTGTATGATTATGATTCTGGCAACATTACAGGTCAGAAGTCATATTGGATCGATAGATATTCGTAAATTCGTAAACACGAGCCGCGTCTGAAAGGTAAAGGGGGAGGTGTTGCTGTAATTTATAATAATATCTTCAGTATTACTCAGAAGTCTAGTTTCAAATATAATTCCTTTGAAGTTTTGGTGCTTTATGTAACGTTATGTAGTGAAATTGATAAATCCCGTTTGACATTTGTGCTGGCTACTGTATACAGGCCACCAGAGCACCATACAGACTTTACCAGAGAATTTGCTGATTTTCTATCAGAGTTAGTACTGGCTGCAGATAAAGTCCTAATTGTTGGTGATTTTAATATCCATGTAGACAATGAAAAAGACGCATTGGGATTGGCATTTAGAGACATTCTAAACTCTATTGGAGTAAGGCAACACGTGTCAGGACCCACTCATCGCCGTAATCATACTTTAGACCTAATATTGTCACATGGAATAAATGTTGATACCATTGAAATTCTGCAGCAGAGCGATGACATCTCAGATCATTACCTAGTATCATGTACACTTAATTTAGCAAAGGCTGCAAAGCCGTCCCCTCGCTTCAAATATGGCAGGACTATCACTGCTGCGACTAAAGATTTCTTTGTAAATAATCTTCCTCATCAGTTTCATCTCCTCAGCATCCCAGATAGCCTAGAGGAACTCGATGTTGCAACAGAAACTATTGACTCTCTCTTTTCCAGCACTTTAGACACAGTTGCTCCCCGGCACTTAAAGAAGATTAAAGAAAATAGTCCAACGCCGTGGTACAACGAGCACACCCGGGCCCTTAAAACAGCAGCCAGAAAAATGGAGCGCAGCTGGAAGAAAACAAAACTAGAAGTTTTTCGCATTTCGTGGAAAGAGAGCATGATTGCATACAGAAAGGCCCTAAAAACTGCTAGATCTGCTTATTTCTCGACTCTCTTAGAAGAAAACAAACACAACCCTAGGTATTTATTCGATACAGTGGCTAAATTAACCAAAGATAAAGCTTCACCTTCTGATGTTTGTAAACAGCACAGCAGTAATGACTTTATGAACTTCTTTACTTGTAAGATTGATAATATTAGGAAAAAAATTATAACCATGCAGCCGTCTACTACAGTATCACATCAGACAGTGCATTGTAGTGTCACTGAGGAAAAATTACATTCATTCACTGCTATAGGAGAAGAAGAATTGGCTAAAATCATTAAATCATCAAAATCAACAACATGGATGCTTGACCCTATGCCGACTAAACTACTAAAAGAGATGCTTCCAGAGGTCATAGATCCTCTCCTTAATATCATTAATTCATCCTTGACATTAGGATATGTACCGAAAACTTTTAAGTTGGCTATTATTAAACCACTTATTAAAAAAACGCAACTTGATCGTACCTCTCCAGGCGACCGCCCTGCCTGAGCCCCCACAGGCGATCCACCGTCGACGTGTCTACAAGAGGGGACCCGGGAGAGATCGGGGTGACGTAGGTCTCCATTTTCGTGGAAGACCTGGCAGTTTTGGTCCGTTCTTCTGTTACAGGTGTGTAGTGCAGCAGGGAAGAGAAGATCCGGGGCTTCCACAAAGACGGTTTTTATTCATAAACTAAGGCAGAACACGACACACACATAAGCATAACAATATCATAACATACAAGAACGGACAAGGAGTGCTGGGAGTGAGTTCAATATAAAGGGAGTGCTAATGACAAAGACCAGGTGCAGGGAATCCGGGGAAGTGAGTTCAGGTGTGAGACAGGGAGGATCCTGGGAAATGGAGTCCGGGACAGGCGTGGATTGTAACAATATGGTGATGGGTAAGTTATATTTAGCAGTTTAAACAACAGGGAATGATATCAAATAAAGATTCAAAAGCAAGCAAAGCACACGTGAGCACAGCAGGCAGCAGGACAAACAGGAGGCAGACAGGAGCAATCGATCAGGCAGACAGGAGCAATCAAACTATATATGTGTGCTGTGATACTGAAGGAGCTTATATATGTGTGCTGTGATACTGAAGGAGCTTATATATGTGTGCTGTGATACAGAAGGAGCTTATATATGTGTGCTGTGATACTGAAGGAGCTTATATACGTGTGCTGAGATACTGAAGGAGCTTATATATGTGTGCTGTGATACTGAAGGAGCTTATATATGTGTGCTGAGATACTGAAGGAGCTTATATACGTGTGCTGAGATACTGAAGGAGCTTATATACGCGTGCTGTGATACTGAAGGAGCTTATATATGTGTGCTGTGATACTGAAGGAGCTTATATACGTGTGTTGTGATAGACGTTGTGCTCCTATAGGTAGACGTGATCAGCTGACAGTCAGCTGATGCGAGCTTGACTAACGTGACCTGCCAGAACTGAAGCTACGCTTGATATCTGACCAGTGCTGTTGCCGCGCTCTCTCTTTGCGATCTTTGAATTTGAAATTAGCTGATGATTAATAAAATGCAGCTCATATCTGTTGTTTTCGGTGACTCCATTAAATCTGCATATAGCGCGGGAATTGGAGATTGGATTTATATCCGTTTTGCGGATACATTTATGTGACCAAGTGTAAATGAACTCGTTTTGATAAATCAGATAGCTATCAGATCTGTAAAAACACATGACGTGACCAGGTGTAAACAGGCCCTTTAAGAACACTAACGTTGATATCATTTGATCTATTTTTGGCTGAGCTGGTCCACCTTGGCACTGACAGGCGTCAACAGCTCAGGGTGAAACGGCTGACGTGGTTTCTCAAGTTAGTGGCATTACCCCCTGCATATTTTATTTGTGCGTGACATGATTTACACACAGGTCGTGCTTACCAGGTTGTTCATAAAAGCCGAAATGTGCCCAGATGTGGGCTTTTAAAGTAGTTGGAGCATTTTTAATTACACGCACTCGCGTCTCGCCTCCCTCTGCCACTGTATGCTACTGCGAAAAAGCACGGACGTGACAAATGACGTCAGAAAAGCGTCAGTACATTATAATCGGTTATGGTCTATTACTGAACCGATACTGAATCATCCTCGTCTGCATCGCGATGCATCGTAGAAACGATTAATTTCGACACCCCTACTAGAGTCACCGGCCGTATCGTTTCCATGGAGTCCATATGGATGTTTTCAGGGACGATATTGATCGACATGCTTCCTCTCCATTACCACACATGAAAATATGATGACTATCAGATTATTGCCATCGTGACACTGATCAATAAGAGGCACGGAGCCTTTGCCAAACAGCTGCAGGTTTTTGTGTTGAAAATCTTATTGACTGACCAGCCACTCGATGGACTCGTTCAGGTAAACGCCTTGTTTACTCTTCACGTTTTCCATGTTGGAGCAAAGTTAAAAAATGCATCATCAGATTTTATTGTTGATATGAAATATGTTGAAATGTAGTCTTGACAAACCGTCTGATGGTGCAAAACTAGTGACAAAGAACCGAATCAATGTTTGAAATTCAAAAATAACTTTCCATTATTTCTTAAACGCCTCTGTCTGACTCATTCTTCACGAACAATAAATTAGAGCCTTTAAAGAGTGAAAGCATGTTTATATATTTAACTATTATATGAGTAATAATTACAATAAAAGAGTCCAAATGTACTGCAATTTATTTTGTAATTTCCGCTCTCAGAGTAGCTGCTCTGTTGATGAGTGTTTAAGTCGAGCTCTGTTGTCATGCTTTGGCTGGTGTTATTGTTTTCATTTTCTAAATTACTGCGTTGACTTCCTGTTTATGCTTTATCTGACTTTACAGCAGCTTAGTCTCTTAGGCTCTTATGTAAGAGAGAGTGTGTGTGTTTGTGTGCATGTGTGTGAGTGTGAGAGTGTGTGATAGTGTGTGTGAGATTTATAAGATTTACATTTATGAAGCACTTTTTACAATATAGATTGTTTCAAAGCAGCTTTACAGTAATAATAGGAAATTAAACACTGTGTGTGTGTGTGTGTGTCTGCAGACATGCCTTTTGTTTACAGAATTGTAAGAGTGTGTGTAAGAGTGTCAGAGTGTTTCCTCATCAGTTGTTTCTCATGATCAGTGTGTACAGTAAGTGAAGCGGCACTAAACACTTCATTTCCCACATTGTGTAGAATTTAGTCGATTCCTCTTCCTGTCATTCCCATTAGAATCCCAGTTCTGCTTCCCATGACATGTGGAGATTCAGAAAGCCCTGTGTTTTGTCCAGGTTAATTCAGGATGAGCTCACACGACACACACAACAGCAGAAAAAAGAGCCAAAAGGAGGTGTTTCTCGTCTCTTCTGTTCATATAAAGATCATCTGAGATGAGAAAATTGCATCTCCTGGTGAATGTCAAGATTTAATTTGATTGTATTAGAGAAACAAATTCTTATTCATGAACTCGTTCCTCTCGATACGTGACATTCCTAAATCTCTAAGACAGATGATAATGAAATGTTTTTGTGTGATGTTTTTTGATATTACACAAAGAAAGAGAGATCCGTGGACTGGTGAGTTTCTCATATCAACAGCTCTCAGATCAGGGAGAAACCTCAGGACATGAAGCGAAGGCACGCGTGTGTATTGGGCGAGCTCTCGTAACTGAGGGCGTGTTTGAGAGGTCAGATCTGTTCATTTGTCATGAGGTTTTCTGACCGTGACGTGCCTCGAGGAGCAGGTTAGCGTTTCCTCATGAGAAGTGCGGCAGGTATAAATCAGAGTGATTATTATGATCATCCCGTCTGCCTCTATAATGAGCGTCAACAAGCCGAAGCCTCTGATTCCGGGAGTCAAAAACACACACTTTTCTACCTTTTTTCTACCTTGAGTTTTCTGTCTCTCTGTTTCTGGCACTTTCCATGCATAGGATTTTTCCCTTCATCACACAAGTCGAGTCAGCTTTATTTCTGCATACAATAGAGATCATGTCAAAGCCGCTTCACAGGGATAATAAACAGGAAAATAATGATTCAGTGATGCAAACAGAGTTCAATTCTGCTCTAAAGAGACGTTAGTGTCACTGTTATCTCTGTCACCTACAAAAAGTGCATGATATTCTCAAACATTTATTAGACGGTTCACGCTAATATCATAGTGTTTGTTGAAGTTCACTGAAGTACCATGTAAATCATTGGTGATGCCACAGTACTTTTTTATGTTTTTATATTTAAACAATATTATCTCACATGCTGTCATTAGGGCCCGAGCACCGATGGTGTGAGGATTGGAATTGCTCGGTCTATTCTTCTTCTTCTCCGAAATGAATCGTATGTTTGTTTTTTTAAAAACATCTATATAGTTTTTATAATGTTGTATTTCTGTTTTAGTTAGTATATCAGGTTAAGCTAAAGCTTCAAATAAGTTTGTTTATTTTTTTTTATTTCAGTTAACATTTATTTAATTACAAGTAATGAAGATTTTTTAATGTTTTTAGTGAACTATTATAACCCTGATACTTTATTGAATAATATGTCAAATACTGTTCTTTCCTCCTGACTATGAATTAAATGGGAATGAAATTAAATAGTTTGTGTAACCAAAAGCGTATATATAATGCGTGACTTTTAATTATAAACAAGCTCTAAATACACTGGGACTCTTATTTTGAAATGCCTTACTATTGCAAGTTCAGATGAGGGAGATCAAATATGCGTTGTTACAACCGTCTAAAACATATTACTATATAAACATCGTAAAGTCAACATTGTCATTATTCCTCAGCATTAGTTCATAAACATCACCTGTCATAAATGTGTGTTATTCACTGATTGAGCCGCTCTGAAGCGCTGTCGCGTGAGCCTGTGGAAGCTCAACAGCTCCGTGTTTTCCCGCCGTTAGATCCGCACGCGTGCTCATCTGTTACACAGGGATCTCTTCCCTAATCGTCCCTCCCTAACATTTTCCTCTCATTTTTATTCATTGACGAAAATGACAGTAGATTTTCCTCATAGTTTTTGTCATCCAAAGCTGGTTTTTATTTAGTTATCATCTCGTTTTCGTCAGTGAAAAAAGGTCGTTAACGAAAATTATGACGGAAAAAATTATTCGTCAACAAAATTAACACTGCGTTGTACTTTAATCAACTTCGCCTAGAGATTTAATCAGAACAACATCATATTTGGTCAGTCTAATCTTAAGGCCTTGGTGATGTTAAATTGTGAAGATCTTGAGTTTTCGCTGAAGGGCGTGTCCGTGGCAACCTCACAAAGTCTGATGTTTCACCATAAAACAGGAAGTTGTTGTAACTCGGACATACAATTTCCTGTTTGGTAAGAGTCCTGACCTGAAGGCATCTACATGCCAATATTCAGTTATAGTCAAAGCGCCACCTGCTGGCAGCAGGAAGTGTAACACACCGAAGTAACTTTGCCATATTTCTCCTATATTTACCCGCTTAAATGCGGGTGGCGTGGCACGGGTGCGAGGGCCCTTTCATCGCTGCTTGCAGCTTTAATTATTATTATTGCATTTATTCCGATCTTCCGCTTTAGTCATTCTACTAACTATGAGTAACTTTGCGACTGTGTGTTAACTAGCCATAGATGGTTAGCAGAATAAGCAGTTGCAAAGTAACTTACAGTCTAAAGTGGACCATCGGAATAAAGTGTTCGATTATTATGTATTTTTTATTTTCCATTTTCTGTTTATTACGGTGATGATATTTGAGGGCACATTTAGATTTGAGACAAAATTCCTTGATTCTGAGAGGTTTCCAGGCCCTTCTAATGGAAAGAGCTTCTATTGCCCTGCATAATACGGATGAATGAAGCGAGTTTGCTGCTGAAGCGTTTCTTTCAGATGAGCTTCAGATCGTCACACTCTCTTGACATGCACATATTCATTGAAAGGAAAACATTTCTGCAAACAAAATCTACATAGATTCATATCTCAGATCTGCTCTATACTCAAACGAGCCCAATTAAACGGCTGGTGTTTATTATGCAGAAGGATCAGGCCGGATTCACGCTGTGCTTTCCTGACACAATGAATCATCACAACACAAGCTCCTGTTTAAATTCCTGGAGACGGGATCTGCCGTCTTCGACCGCTCGTCCTGATGACGATTAAACCCCTGAGACCTGAGCAGAAGAGACGGACGATAATATCAGACAGATATAAGCTTCTCCTCCATTCGACAGGTGCGCGCTCACTGAGAGCCGGATATACCGATCGATTGATTAGTTAATATGTTAATTGGAGTGTGTCTCTGCGTTCGGAGACAAAAGGCCTGTAATTAATGAGTTATTACTCCACCTGAGTGCTTTCACAGCAAGTGCTGATTTTAGATGCTTAGGATGGCGGTGCAGAGACAAAGAAAGCTCGTAAATAACAAGCTGCGTTTCTTCAACTGGCTTTGGTGTGTTCACTGATGCGTGTGTTCGTTCACTACTACAGAGCCCCTAAAGGGACATGCTGGAGGAAACAAATATGAGATGGAGGAAAAAATATCAGACATTCCCTTGCAGAAACGTTTGCATTCTGCTGGGAAACTTTGCGTTTGCTCACAAAGAGCTCAACAGTTTTTGCGAAAGCATTGACTTATTATTGCTCCTCCATCTCATATTAGTTTCCTCCAGCATGTCCCTTTAGGCTCCGCTCACTTCAGACGGCGGCGGCGGCGTGTGTTTGCCGTCTCAAAGAGCCAGTGACTGTGCAGCAGGGGCGTTTCCTCCAGACTGCCTCCTCAAAAAAACTAGATGAGAAAATAATCGATATTGCAAAAATAAAACAATGCAAATATTACAAAATGTGTAGAAGGCAGTAGTTTTTAGTAACAGTGTCCAACAGCGACACCCGCAGGTGAAGTTACAGCGGGAGGCCATGGTGCGAGCGCAACTGGCTTTTAAAGGGAAAGGGAGATGAGACTCTGATTGGTTTATTGCACGTTACGCCCAAAACACACCCATGACTCATTAAGAGATGAGGGATGACCCTTTTGGACCATGTGCCGACCGTTTTTCCCGTCATTAAACTAGCAAAAGTGGATTCGGACACGCCCGAAGAGCACCTGCGCCGTGAGCTTCAGACCATGATCAGATCGGTAACATAGGGCCCAATGGCTCCATCACGCTATGATTGGATATGATTGGATATGATTGGTTATGATCAGTTATGATCGGTTATGATTGGATATGATTGGTTATGATCGGATATGATCGGTTATGATCGGTTATGATCGGATATGATTGGTTATGATTGGATATGATCGGTTATGATCGGTTATGATCGGTTATAATTGGATATGATTGGTTATGATTGGATATGATTGGTTATGATCGGTTATGATTGGATATGATCGGTTATGATTGGTTATGATTGGATATGATCGGTTATGATCGGTTATGATTGGATATGATCGATTATGATTGGATATGATCGGTTATGATCGGTTATGATCGGTTATAATTGGATATGATTGGTTATGATTGGATATGATCGGTTATGATTGGATATGATCGGTTATGATTGGATATGATAGGTTATGATTGGATATGATCGTTATGATTGGATATGACTGGTTATGATTGGATATGATCGGTTATGATCGGTTATGATTGGATATGATTGGTTATGATTGGATATGATTGTTATGATTGGATATGATTGGTTATGATTGGATATGATAGGTTATGATTGGATATGATCGTTATGATTGGATATGATTGGATATGATTGGATATGATCGGTTATGATTGGCTATGATTGGATATGATCGGTTATGATTGGTTATGATTGGATATGATCGTTATGATTGGATATGATAGGTTATGATTGGATATGATCGTTATGATTGGATATGACTGGTTATGATTGGATATGATCGGTTATGATCGGTTATGATTGGATATGATTGGTTATGATTGGATATGATCGTTATGATTGGATATGATTGGTTATGATTGGATATGATAGGTTATGATTGGATATGATCGTTATGATTGGATATGATTGGATATGATTGGATATGATCGGTTATGATTGGCTATGATTGGATATGATCGGTTATGATTGGTTATGATTGGATATGATCGTTATGATTGGATATGATTGGTTCGTGCGATAAATCCCGCCTCTTGTTTTCGTGCGCGCTCTGGAATCGCCTGAATGAAGACAATGATGCCGTTAATGGGAAGACTAATTGAATAGTAACTCAGTCATTTAGATATCACCGCTTTATGTCACGTCAAAATCAAACTTGAAATGGTCTGAAAACATGACGACTGTGGGGTTAGTGAGCGATCGATCAGCTTGGGGAAATTAAAGGTACATCTTCGTGTCTGTGACCAGCTGATGAAAATAAGCTGAGAATCTGAACATTAGTTCACAAATAATTTATGTTGTTTAAATTGTTACTTTCTTTAGTTATTATTTTGGAATAAATGTAAAAATGTGTAAAAACACTAACTTGATTACATTTATACTTGGCTTTAATAAATGGAACATTACATAGGTCTCTCTTTTTTATGTAAAGTTTACTTAACCAGGAAAATTAAGCATAACAGGGACATAAATGTACATTTGATATATATATATATATATGGACTTTGCCTCCTCGTTTTAGAGGATGTGTGCTGTGTGGGTGATAAAGTCACTCCGGTGGACAAACTGGATGTTATTCTTGAACAATTTTGTCCTTCAGGGTAAACAGGCATTTTACATCAACATATTTTCTTACGTGACTGTCCAGTTCTCAGCGTTTCTGAGCCTTGAACTCTCAGGGTCAGCTGTGGATTCTGCATACAAAGCACAAGCAATCAGAAATGATGGGAATCTGGGGCTGTAATGTTCCCATGATCATTGAAAAACTGGAAAAAAGTTAAAAATCTAATTTTCAGGCATGGAAAAGTCATGGAAAGCAGTAACATTTTAAAACAACATATATATATATTGGTAACACTTTATAATGCTGATCCATCATTAATGAGTAACTACACAGGAACAAATGAGTAATGCAATATTAACACTCTAGTAAGTACTATTACCTAACAAGAAATTCTGATTAATATATTAGTAAGTAATAATGCTCAGTTGAATGTGGTAGTTCACTATTAGATAATCAATCAAAACTACTATTTTTTCATATAATACTGATCCAAACAGTTAGTAGTTCCTTCTGAAGGATTTAGTAACACTTGAGTCACTACTAGTGGGTTACCATTACCTTCACTTTAGAATTAATTATATATTATGCATTACTCATGTTAATTATGAATCTGTATATAGTAGCTCTTAGTAGTCTTCTGGGAGTTATGAAAAAAATAGTAGTTATTGATTAATAGTGAACTACCACATTCAACTGAGCACTATTACTAACTCATTTATTAATCAGAGTTTCTTGTTAGGTAATAGTAGTTACTAGAGTGTTAATATTGTGTTACTCATTTATACAAAAACAAAAGAAACTCTCTTTTTTCCCATACCATTTCTTCCTCTTTTCTTTTTTAAAAAGAGTTTTTTTCTTTTTTTTTTTTTAAACAATTGAACACAAGCATCTTACATAATCACATCACATATTCAAGACACTCGAAACAAAAAAAATAATAAATAAACAAATAAATAAAATAATAAATAAATAAAAATAAAAAAAATAAATAATAAATAACATTATTAAACCTTTCTCATACAAACACTACACAGCACATTTAAAAGCATTACCTACCACCATTTAAAAAATCAAAATGAGGTTTTCCTCATGATCCATAGCACACAAGACTTCATTTAAACCCATGTTTCCTCAGACTTAACCAGATTGTTTGTCAGTTTAAGATAAGCAAACTCTGCTCTGATCCTTGAAGTCACAAAACCTCTTAACATTCTCTCTGGATCTACAAAAACTTCTTCTTTTATCATTTTTTTCCTTGTTACCCATATTGCCATTTTGGTTTCTGCTATTAAAAAATTAATTATGCTTATTCTTCTCTTTTCAGAAGCCTTATAATTCGGTCCATAAATAAAACCATAGTCATTAAACTCTTCCCCTAGTCTTTCAGTCCAGTTTTCTAATGTCTGAAAATCACCTCTCAGTCTAGAACAATATAAAAACAGATGATCAACTGATTCGTCTACATCACATAAGGACATCTCTTTGCTACTGTGGGATCAATATGTGCCACATGTCTGTTCGTAGCTACTGCCCAATGTATAATTCTCCATTGTAGATCTGCAGTTCGTTTTTCAATGGGAGATTTATACAATGACCTCCAGCATCTTCTAGGAGAAGAGTTTGGCTCCAGCACATCTGTCCACTTTGTTTCTCTACAGTCGTTCAGAACTGAGTAGGTCAAATACAAACCTTTCTTTGAAGCCTCTTTGAAACCATGTAACTCCGGAGTCTTAAAAGTGAGGATTGATTCCTCCTGTGGTTCCTCTTCCACCAAAGCTGAGACAGTAAGATCAGGAAAATTCTCCTTTTTCTCATCCTCCTCTTCGTTCAAATTCTCAAAGATAAGCAGAAGGGATAGATGATAAAATCTCATCCATTACATGTTTCATAAATCTGACGGACATGATTGGACTTTTCCACTCGTCATGATGTTTTAAGTCCTTTATCCTTGTGCATCCAGCTCTTGCCATTGTTTTCTGAAGGCTTTTTGAATTAAGCACTTTTGCTTGAATTAAAGGATTATTAAAAAGAGGTTTCTCATTTGTCCAGAATTCAGAATCAGACCAGTTCCTTTTCACTTGAAAAATTGAAGTCCATGTTTTCAGCATTGTGTTATAAAAAGCAGAAGTGTCTTTTAAGTCCATTTCTGTTAGATTAATTGAAAACAAATGCAAATCATATTTAAAAACATCAACTTTGCGGTATCAGTCCAGCGCCTATTCGAATGCAGCAACTTCTGTGCTGCTTGCAGCCTGAAGGTCTTGATTCTGCTTTTAGTGTCTATTAATCCTTGCCCACCTTCATTCACTGGTAAGAAAAGAATGGCAGCTTTAATCCAATGTTGTCCAGTCCAAAAAAAAAGCCACTAATCTTTTTTGCAGTTCATGAATGATGTCATCTGGCGGGTCCAAGACATTCATTTTATGCCACAGTGCCGAAGCTGCTAGATTATTTGTAACTCTTCCCCTATAGGCTAGCTGTGGTAGCACCCATGACCACTTAGACAACCGGCTACACATCTTCCCCACCATTTTTCATCTTAAATGTTTCAGTCCCAAAATAAACCCCTAAACATTTGAACCCTTCTTTACTCCACTTAACACCACCTGGAAGCACTGGTGGATTTCCGTTTCCGAAAAACCCTTCACACTTTTGCCAGTTTACTCTAGCTGTTGATGCATTTTCATAAATGTCCAATGTTTCTATTAAACTAGACACATCTCTCTCATTCTTGATAAAAATTGTAACATCATCAGCATATGCAGCAAACTTAATAGGCCTTTCAACTGAAATCCCTTGTAATGTTTTCCTTAACTTGCAAAGAAGGGGTTCAATAGCCAAAGAATACAACATCCCTGATAGAGGGCATCCCTGTCTAATTCCTCTCACCACTGGAACGGGCCGACTAAGCCCACCCCCCACTTTCAACATGACAGATGCATCATTGTACAACATTTTGATCCATGAAATGAAACTCTGACCAACCCCAAAAGCTTCAAGCGTTTTAAATAAATAAAAATGGCTAACTCTGTCAAACGCTTTTTCTTGGTCGATTGCAAAAATGCCAACGTTTTCACCATTCAAATTTGCAATGTCTATTATGTCTCTTACAAGAAACAGATTGTCCATTATTGTTCTATTAGGGATGCAATATGTTTGATATTCATTGACCATACTTTCTAAAAAAGGTTTCAATCTATTAGAAAGACACTTTGCCAAGATTTTATAATCTGTACATAAAACAGCCACAGGTCTCCAATTTTTCAGCATACTAAGATCACCTTTTTTGGCTAATAGAGATAAAACCGCTCTTTTACAACTAGTAGGCAATTCATGTTGTTGATAACAATAATTAAAAACTTCATAAAAATCGTATGTTCCAGAAATGTGTATAGAACTCAGCCGGAAGTCCATCTCGACCAGGTGTTTTTCCAGGTGAAAGCTTTTGAGCAGCTTCAGACAGTTCTTTTAACTGAAGGCCAGTTGTTCACTTTGTCCATCAGAAAGTTTCAATGTCTTTATGCAACTCCTCAATGCATCCGATATCACATTGTCCTTCTCCAAATAAGTTCATATAAAAACCCAAAGCAATTTTTCTCATTTCATTTGGATCTGAAATCACATTCCCATTTACATCTTTCAAATGCAACATCATTTTTTTTCTCTTTCTTTCTTCTCTAAATTAAAAAAGAAGGAGCTTGGTGCATCCATTTCTCTCAAACCTGCAAAGCGAGCTCTAATTAAAGCCCCCTTTGCTTTCTCATGGAATAATGAGGCTAAAGCTTTTTTTTTCCTTCCAGCTTTCCAACTGTCACAACATCTCCAACAATTAACTCTCTTTCAATCTGTTTAATCTGGTTTCCCACTGATGCTAAGCAGGGCTGAGCCAACTGGGAACACTAGGCTGCTGCTGGAAGAGGTGTTAGTGAGGCCAGCAGGGGGCGCTCACCCTGTGGTCTGTGTGGGTCCTAACACCCCAGTATAGTGATGGGGACACTATACTGTCACAAGCACCGTCCTTCGGATGAGACGTTAAACTCGACTCTCTGTGGTCATTAAAAATCCCAGGATGTCTTTCGATAAAGAGTAGGGGTGTAACCCCGGCATCCTGGCCAAATTTGCCCATTGGCCCCTGTCTATCATGGCCTCCTAATCATCCCCATATACTGCTTGGCTTCATCACTCGGTCTCCTCTCCACCATGAGCTGGTGTGTGGTGGGCGTTCTGGCGCAGTATGGCTGCCGTCGCATCATCAGGTGGTGCTGCACATTGGTGGTGGTTGAGGAGATTCCCTCCTTCCATGTAAAGCACTTTGAGTGCCTAGAAAAGCACTATATGAATGTAACAAATTATTATTATTATTATCTCTTTTTCTAATTCAAAATTTTTGATCTTACCATTTGTGTTATATATATAATTTTGACAGAATATTCTAATTTGTGCTTTTCCTATATCCCACCACTGAACAATATCATCATAATTACTTTTTTGTTTTTTCTACTCCACCCAAAACACATTAAACGTTTCACAAAAAAGCACGTCTTGTAACAATTTTATATTAAAATGCCAATAATAGCTGACTTTGTGACTTCCTTACATTTATTTCAATTAAACATAAATGGTGATCAGAGAACCCGTTTGGACCAATTGTAGATTTTAAGATTCTATTACTTTTGCTCTTATTAACATAAAAACGGTCTAATCTGGCAGTACTAATATGATCATGAGAAATCTTTACCCACGTGTAGTGTTTAACTGTAGGGTGTTGCTGTCTCCATTCATCAACTAAATCAGAATTACTAAGAACATCTCGTAAATTTTTGCAGAAGAGGGATGAGGTTCTTCTCCGTTTCTGTCTAGAGTAAAATCTTCTGTACAGTTCCAATCACCCCCTAAGACCAACCACACATTTTCATCACAAGTTTGTTTTAAAAACTCATATAACTTTTTAAATATTTGTATCCTCTCTGCTCCATTATTTGATGCGTAAATGTTAATAAAAGCAAAACAAAAACCATTTATATTTGCTTGAACAGCCAAAATTCTTCCTCTTTCTATTTCATTAACAGACACACTGGTTATATTAATTGTCTTTGAAAGTAAAATAGCAACTCCTCCACTAACATTTGTACCATGACTCATATATAAATCACTTCTCCACTCCTTTTCCCAATACACTTCATTCTTCACATCGCTATGCGTCTCTTGTACAAATATTACATCAATGTTCTTATTTTGTATATATTCATTTAAACATGCTCTTTTCCTGCCTTCTCTTCCCCCATTGATATTAATTGATCCTATTCTAAGGCTCTCCATTAAAGAAAAAGAGGATAGAAAAAGGAAAAACAGAGAGGACAAAACAAAAAAAGACAGATATTTCACCACTTGTGCTTCCTTCATAAATAAACTATAAAGAATTCTCAAGAACTTTTTCTTTTCTCAGGTTTGTTACCATTTTTTTCAATCTGAATCTTTTTCTTCTTAACTCTTCATAACTGACAGTCTTTTGATTCCTGATCGCTGAAGCCAAAAACTTCTTCACATCAGGAAAAAATTCCTTCACTTCTGCTTTTTCCCCCTTTTTTTCCCAAAGGAAAAAACCCAAAGGAAATCCCATCAAGGAAATCGTTAATCTCTTTTACAGTATATAACTGGTCCTCGTCATAATTGGAAGGAATATCTGACATTTCAGAAAGACAAACATCATCAACCATCTCTTCAGTCACATCAGTGCTTTCAGAGAGCTGAGACAGAGGTATACTATCGATTCGATTCTCAGCACTGTCTACAACGATATCGTCCAACCGTTCAAGATGAAATTTTTTGGCATTTTTTGGCTCTTTTTTCCCCCCATCACAATTATTATTTTTTCCCCTTTTTTCCCTGATTTCTTTTCACCCTTTTGGCCTATATCTTCAGTAGATTCGTTTTGTCCATAAGTACTCGATTCACTCTGTTCTTTGTCGATTTCATTATCTGTCTCTGTTTCTTTACTTTGGTGTGCATTCTCTGCTTCACTAGCGACCGCCTGTTCACTTTCATTTGTTTTGCTGATATTGTCTTCAACTTGTGTTTTATGCGGGCATTCCATTTTTTTATGGCCGATATTATATATATATATTGCCCAGACGGTGGAAATGAGTATCCAACTATTATCTTATAGGCATTTGATGATTTGTGCAGCTCATCACTGTATTCTCAGCTCTTTCTCACAGTGATGGATTATCAAGTGTTCCTGATCACTATGGCCATTTTTACTCATTAGAATTTGTAGGGGTGCCAAATATTTTGGTGCACATATTTTGAAATATGAAAAACATATTTATTTCACATTTATGTTTTGTGTAAATTAACTTCAACTAAAGGTTCGATTTTTGTAAATACTAAGACTAAGAAGAGAAATTGCAAAAATACATTTTCACAGTTTTGCTCTTATTTTCCAAGGGTGCCAATACAGTCAAAGCAAACAGGATTCAGACACAGATCTAATGTTTCTCTAGTGTGTGCAGGACACTATAGTTCATTTCTGATGTGAGGAGAGCAAAATAAAGTCAACGGAGGCATATTATACCCAAACATTCTCCATACAGTGGAAACCAGTGAAACTGATGATTACTCTGACACTTTGACCGGAGCATGTTTTGCTGAAGTGTTTGTTCTTTAATTGCTAATGTGACCTTTGACACCACAGACTGAACTAAATCAAGCATTGCTTGGTCATTGGTTGAGCTAAACTGGTATTATCTTAAATGTAACAGCTGATTGGCTGATTGTGATCAATTACACACCTTTCTATCAAAGAGACATTATCAAGATGAATTTGTCATATTTGAGTTCTTGTCATATTGTATCACCATTTTCTAAACTATAGCGAATAAACTGTGATAATGTGAGAAAATGTTGAAGGTGTGTGAATAAATGTGGGTGTGAGTGTATGTGTGAAGCCCACTGTATATATAACAGTCATTACCCAGTAAAGCCATGTAAATTCACTGGCCTAAAGATGTGAATCGAGTTCAGTTTGACCTGATTCCAGTCAACAGACTCCAGCGTGCTTCAGCTCCTGCAGAGCTCTTGTCGAGCTGTTTACCAGCGGTCACGATCTAAATGAGATCTCTGAACACGGGCTGATGTGGTGGAGTCTGATGAGAGTGGTGGGCGGCTCGTCTCGCTCTGGTCTGACAGCGTCTCCATCCAGTCTCAAACGTATGATGGAGTATTTCTGTGTCAAATACACTCCTTCAGGATTCAAACAAGTTTCGGAACGTTTTTTTCGAGTATGGCCCTGTATGACATCATAAAGGGTGGAACTCCTTATATGGGCACTTCTCCCAGACGAGCCCACACACACACACACATTACCCAGAGCGAGAGCAAGAGTGTGTCCATCAACGAGATTCGTTCAGGTTACGGGAGCCGTCGGCGGCGCTGGCGTTGTGTGTTTAGACACAAGATCAACAATGTCACTAAAGAAGTGTGTTTCTGGTGTGAGGCAAAGATCACCTTGTTCAGCTTCACAAATAACCCAGCGTTAAGGGAACAGTGGATGCAGTTTGTGTTTCCGGAGTTCTGCAAGTGTGTGTGTTTGTTCCCGGTCATGAGTGGAACCCGCATCAAATGTGTGTGTTTTGTTGGCAATCGGCGTGTAAGTGCATATAATGAGAACAACACCAACGTATAGAGAATCGAGAGTTATCCAGGGATAATGCCATGATGTGTGTGTGTGTGTCTGTGTGTGTGTGTGTGTGAGCATGTGCGTGTGTGTGAGCGTGTGTGTATGTGTGTGTGTGTGAGAGAGAGAGAGAGAGAGAGAGAGAGAGAGAGAATGTGTGTGTGAGTGTGTGTGTGTGTGTGTGTGTCTCTTTAGCTCCGCCCACTGCACGCCTCCACGGACTCGGCTGTTTTCTGAAAGAATCGGTACAGTGTATCTGTCTTTTATAAATATGATAAACTAAAGACTCTTGGGAGATATGAAGGATCAACACTACTCTATAGATACTCAAGATTAACATGAGACTGGCAGAAACTGTGTGTGTTATGGACACTTTAATAAAAATTGACAAAAGTCCCCAAAATGATGCGTAAGCAATTAAAGCAGCAGCATTTGTCTTCATTAATTACTGTGCTTGCATGGCGTAGTAGTTCTGTCAGTGACAGACTGTACTTTTACACCTAACAGAGCATCAAACTCATCTACATGACAAGAAAACACACAATGAAGAGTTCCTCTTGCGTTATTCCCAGTGTGAAGTGACGACCAATGCAGAAGGTCAGTCAAAGTCAGCTGTTCTTCCAGGAACAGAGGATGATGGGTGAAAAAAGCTGATATGTAATCAATAATGATGGATCAAAGTTGTGCTACTTCATAGCATCTTTTCATCTCCTTCCTCTCGTCTGTCTCCTGAAGCCGTGAAAGAACTCACAAGGTCTTCCGAGAGATCGTGAGTGCTGCCTTGGATTTGATGTATAATCACTCATATTGCATGCGGATAACAGAATGCAACAGGACTATAAGTCAGAAATTGAATTTCTCCACCTCAGATTTGATGCGTGAACACTGGAGATTATCCTGCCGATCACAGGCCTCTCAGAAACAAAGAGACAAGAACAATAAAAACTTCTCACTCATAAACGTTCTGCTTTGTGTTTCGGGTGAAAAGTGTGTCCAAAAGCGAATGATGTTTGTTACGAATGCATACAAAGTTATTTTTTACTTTTGTTTCCCCCAAAGTTATTCACTGTTATTCATGTTCACAGCAATAATTGCAGCGCATTCATCGCTTCTCTCGCTGATGATTCACTAAAGCCATTGTTCGCAGAAGGAGCGCGTGGACATGAATCTCTCTCTGCGTGCGAAGTGTCATGACTGTGATGAACGGTAGCTCTCTCTCACTGTGTTCCTCTGCCTGGTTGTGTCTTCCAGGGGAGAAGCACTGGCCGGTTCGCTCTCAGAGTCACCATGGTAGGAACACTGCTTCTGTGTAGTTGAGTGTTTCTCCCCTCGGCCTCTGTCTGTGTTTGTGGTGGACGTGTGCGTCTGTGTAAGTCACTCCTCACCATGTAGCTCTGTGGACGACGGTTGATTAGATGCTTCTCGCATTCTTCTCCTGCTTCTCCTGCACCCCTGTAGTGTCTTTGTTCCTCTGGACTCTCTGTTCCTCCATTGCTTCGGATTCAGAGTGCCTTCGCCACACATGCTAGCGCAGGGATAAAGACAGTTTTGAATGATGTTACTTCTTATTAATTAAAGAAGACATCAGAAAAATCTGTGCTTATCTCTGCGGGCGACGTGATGATGCTCCTCGCAAAAGGAAGACCTCCTGCCGGCGTCCCCGAACCGGGTATGTGCAAGCCAACAAGGGTCTTTTTCTGTCTGTACATGTGTTATTTTTCATGTGAGGTATGAGAAGAAAAACTGAATAAAGCACATTTGAAATGCTCTTGGTGTTTAGTATGGAGCGAGCGCGTGTGGGTCAGTGTCCATGAAATTACTGTGATTTTGCTAAATGATCCAGTGCTTTTCCATCTTATCCCCAGAGAGAAGCCATATACTCACTCTATCTGAATGTGTTCGGCTCTTTAAAAGCAAATACACAATGTTTATTTATTCCTGCATCAAGAGCCGAAGGTTATCCAGAAGTTAGCGATGAGGCTGGTGAAGATGACACACACTGCAGCTCGATTACCAAACCGCAGTGGGGAATCACATTCTCATACATGCAGGACTACTGTGACATTTTACAATTAAATGTTAACCGTTTGTCAGTGGTTAAATGCCAAACCCCAGTGGCTTTCCGCTCTGCCTCTGTCAAAATCAGGAGAACTGGATTCAGAGCGTCAGCGAGTCCGTCGTGAGCGTATCGTCAGTGCCGTTCACTCGCGTCTCAATCCCTTCAGACCCTCATTAGTCCACTCTTCACTCTCCACGGGTTTATCATGACGACTGGGTTTTCTGTCACATGAAGCCTAACCCTAACTAAAGCACTCATCAGATGTATTTGGCATGCAGGACGCGTCTGACCTGAGGTTTGGCAGGAAGTGTCCGTGCAGGAGGCAGGAAGCTGTTGGGAACGAGCACTCGAGGCGGCACAGCTGTTCACACACACGTTCCTGCATGACCTTGTTTACTCGCTGCTTCTTGCAATACATTTTTGATTTGATCTGAACTCCGTTTCCACAATTAGAGGAAATGTTATTCCAGGATTCAGCTATATTGGGATAATTTCATTTCACATCTCATTATATTACTGCTGTAATTTAAAAAAATCGACAGATTTATTTTAAATTTGTCGTAAGCTACAGTGCTGTTCAAACATTTTTGATCGGTAAGATTTTTAATGTTTTTAAGAAGTCTCTTATGCTCATCAAGGGATCATAAATACAGTAAAACACTGAAATATTACTCCAGTGTAAATCATCTGTTCTCTATGTGAATATATAGTAAAGTGTAATTTATTCCTGTGATCAAAGCTGAATTTATCATCATTACTCCAGTCTTCAGTGTCACATGATCCTTCACAAATCATTCTCATATGAGGATTTGATATTCAACAAACATTTATGATTATTATCAGTGATGAACACACACTTTTCAGGATTCTTTGATGAATAGAAAGTTCAAAAGAACAGCATTTCTTTTAAATAGAATCTTTTGTAACATTATAAATGTCACTTTTGATCAATTTAATGCGTCCTTGATGAATAAATGTATTAATTTCTTTAAGTTCTTTCCCAAAAAATAAATAAAGAAAGAATTCTTACTGACCCCAAACTTTCGAACAGTAGGACGATGTTGCAAAAGCTTCTATTTCAGATAAATGCTGTTCTTTTGAACTTTATATTCATCAAAGAATCAAAATTGGGTCAAAATTATCCATTTTTCTTTTATGCCAAAAATCATTAGGATATTAAGATCATGTTCCATGAAGATATTTTATAAATTTCCTACCATAAATATATCAAAAATGTATTATTAGTAGTAATATGCGTGGCTAAGGACTTCATTTGGACAACTTTAAAGGAGATTTTCTCAATATTTAGATTTTTTTGCACCCTCAGATTCCAGATTTTCAAATAGTTGCCAAATATTGTCCTAACAAACCACACATCAATGGAAAGCTTTCAGATCAAAATCAGACCCTTATGACTGGTTTTGTGGTCCAGGGTCATAAATGTTTGTTGAGCATCAAATCCTCATATGAGAATGATTTCTGAAGGATCATGTGACAAAAACAGCTGATTTACACTGGAGTAATATTTCACTGTTTTTACTGTATTTATGATCCCTTGATGAGCAGAAGAGACTTCTTCTAAACACATTAAACGCTTTGAATGGCCGTGTACTTCTGCTCTAATCCTGGACTATCTGACGCTGTAAAATGAAACCCACAAAGTTCCCGTGTAAATGCGATCACAACAGCCTCCCCTTTTGAGGTTGTGGATACATTTCATTCTCTGGAGGAAATGCAAGAGAAATGTCAAACGACTGAATCATTGCTTGGCCATCTGGTCATTACTATGCAAACTGGACGGGTGTTGTTGTTGTCAGGTTATATTAGATGTGAAACGGGCGATTCATCAGCTGTAGGCACTGGCGTTTGCCGCTTCGCTTTCAAAAGGCCAAATCAACAACATTTGCGGGGTCTGATTCATACAAAGTAAATTTCATCACCAAGCGGGGTGGATATTAAAAATGATGCACAGCTTATGACTTCTTAAAGCGTCCACACTGTCAGCGAGTCGCTCCGAACAACTCAAGATAACAATAACTCTCTGGAATCATCAGCTTTTAAGCTATTAAAGGTATTATCGGTTCTTTTATGTTGTCATAAAGCAGACGAAACTCTGGAATAAAAGATACAATTTCAAATTGTAATTGAGTTTGATGTGGATGAAGAGCTCAGATCTGTTGAGATTCTTCATTAGCCTCGACTCCATGACCTGAGAGACTCCGACTGAACGTATGCGGCGAGAGCGACGGGACGCTGGAGTGTGACCGGCTGAGAGCGCAGACCTCCGGCCCACAGACAGACTTCAACTAACCGCCTTCTCAAAAGCAACTAATTGGTCCCCAGATTAAAGCAGGATCATTGAACTGGACGGGGCTCTTATTAATTAGAGCTCTGGCTCTCATCAGCGCCGCTGTGGATGTTCTGGACCCGAGACGATACGGGACACGTCGCCTCCTAAGCGGTCCTTAACTTTTGCTCTTTCAGTTTTAATCAGTAGTTGTAGACAGTGCAGAGTTCATCAGACGAATGCAGGATCCTTCTGCTGTTAATCTTCTGTGTTGATACTGGGAGTAAAAAGGAACATGTAGCCTACAGAATAACCAGTGCTTAATTTGTAAATAAATCTTTGCCGGATCAAAAACAGCAATTAAAAGGTGCAAAAAAATAATAATACGTTTCTGCACGGCCCTAACTACAGCCTAGTGTATTATTCTGTATTTAGCGTTGAGACCAAAAATCATTCAGTTGATCAGTGATATTTTCTCACCGACGAGCCACGAGGGGGCAAAATGGGCCATTGCCCCCTCAGGTCTGATTTGTGCCTCCTCAGTTTCAATTTGTCAACAGGATTGATTTGAAGCCTTTGACGCGTGCGATCACACCGGTGTGATCAGAGCGTTCAGTGCGTCACTGCTAAATTCAGACGCGCTTTCGCACTATGGCTGGCGCTGAGCCAGAAACAGACGCCTCAGTGCTTTTCATATATCACAACTATTCAGTGTTTTCAACCACATCATGTTTATTTTAGTTTTCAGACATTTAAATGGAGTACTATATAAAAAATACAATTAGCCTATAATTTGTTAAATTCTGATGTCTATGGAAGCTGCAATAATAATCATTTCAATTATAATTTGACAAAGTTTTTATTCATATCAGATAGCCTACACATTGTGTATGAAACAATTAAGTTTACTCTATTCTTCTCCCAGTTCACAGGCCACTTACTTTTATGTATTTCAGGAAAAATGTATGAATTTACGTGATGTGAATCCGGCAGATCCTCTGAACTGCGGTGGAAACTCATCGCACGGTATATCAACATGATCATTATAAAGGCGTTTAAAGGACACAACACCTTCACTTCCACATATTTGAAAATCGGAATACATCATATAATTCATGATATAGTTAACAAGTTTGTTAATATTCTGAATAAAAAAGGAAAAACTGAATAAACGCGATAGTATATGTCATAGTGTGGCTTCATGATGCGTCGCCAAAGAACTAATACGTCCAAAAATAATGTTCTAAAATAACGACGCCTTAAAAAACTGGCGCTGGGGGCTCAGCTAGAATAATCAGTGAGCACCAACCAATGAGAGTGATTTTGAACTTCAAAAATATATATTCTGAAGGCCAATAACAAAACATCAAATACATCGGCATTAACCCGCGCTCGCTCTCTCTCTTTCACGGTGCGTGCACGTTTTCAACACATTCTGAAACGCTCGCTTCACACACGCGTCACTATGTAATGCACTTGTTTATGCCAGATCATTTAAAAACAAATGCCGGAATGCAAAATCCAAAGTCTGACATTTTCTGGAACAGGATCCGGCTCAAATTGAGCACAACATAGTCACAGTTCAGCTTCCTTAGATTCAGCCGGTGTCCTGCAGGAGCTCAAAGAACAAATACACCACTGGTCAAAAGCTAGAGTTAAGGTTCTTGCACACTGAGTCTCAAATTTTCGTATGCATTTTTCATATTCGCCATCCTAAAAATTGTATTGTCAAAACACCTCTCAAAATGCTTGCTACGGATGCGGAAAATGCAGAAAATAGATTTTTTTAATGACGGACGAGCGTTTCAGAGGCAGTGTGTAAACGTGATTGACACAACGTGTGGTCGTACTTATTTTTTTAATGTGCGAAAACTTCAGATGAGAATTTCGGACTCAGTTTGCAAGAACCTTTAGTGAGATTTATTCAAAATACTTTTACTCATCAAGGATGCATTAAACTGATCAGAAGTGACAGTAAAGACATTTATAATGTTACAAAAGATTCTATTTCTAATAAATGCTGTTCTTTCCATCAAAGAATCCTGAGAAATAAAATGTATCACAACTGTTTTCAACACTGATAATAATCATAAATGTTTGTTGATCATCAAATCCTCATATGAGAATGATTTGTGAAGGATCATGTGACACTGAAAACTGGAGTAATGATGATAAATTCAGCTTTGATCACAGGAATAAATTACACTTTACTATATATTCACATAGAGAACAGCTGATTTACACTGGAGTAATATTTCACTGTTTTACTGTATTTATGATCTAATAAATGAGCAGAAGAGACTCTTTCAAAAACATTAACAAATCTCACCATCCCCAAACTTTTGAACTGTAGTGTATAAGAAACACATTATTATTCAATATTTTCTACAAACGTGTATCTAAATGTGGTAGTTTTATGTTATTAATGAATATTATTGTAAAATGTTCTTACTGTAGAGAGTCTGAAAAACCCTGTTGTAGACAAAAGCTGTTAGTAAATCAATGCTGTGTATACAGATACAGTGAACAGACGACAGGGAGCCGCAGTTATTAGGATAGTCCCGTCTCAGCAGCGAGTGACTGCGTTCTGTGGAGACGGGTCTTCACTCTGAGCTCAGTGACAGATGCTAATGATGTTAAACTAGTCACTTTAATGCATTTTTAAACAGGCACACCAGCAGATATCCAGACGAGCATGACGCGGCGCTCCCTCTAGTTTCCATCCATCTATCACGACGCTTCACGAGCCCGTCTTTACCAGCTCAGAATATCTGCCATTCATCAGTGCTCAGCACACGGAGTCTTCACACACTGACCTGCAGCGGCCCATCACAGGACACACACATTGACCTGCAGCAGCGGCCCATCACAGGACACACACACTGACCTGCAGCGGCCCGTCACAGGACACACACACTGACCTGCAGCGGCGGCCCATCACAGGACACACACACTGACCTGCAGCAGCAGCCCATCACAGGACACACACACTGACCTGCAGCAGCGGCCCATCACAGGACACACACACTGACCTGCAGCGGCCTGTCACAGGACACACACACTGACCTGCAGCGGCCCGTCACAGGACACACACACTGACCTGCAGCGGCCCATCACAGGACACACACACTGACCTGCAGCGGCGGCCCATCACAGGAAACACACACTGACCTGCAGCGGCCCATCACAAGGACACACACACTGACCTGCAGCAGCGGCCCATCACAGGACACACACACTGACCTGCAGCGGCCCATCACAGGACACACACACTGACCTGCAGCGGCGGCCCATCACAGGACACACACACTGACCTGCAGCAGCGGCTCATCACAGGACACACACACTGACCTGCAGCGGCGGCCCATCACAGGACACACACACTGACCTGCAGCGGCGGCCCATCACAGGACACACACACTGACCTGCAGCGGCGGCCCATCACAAGGACACACACACTGACCTGCAGCGGCCCGTCACAGGACACACACACTGACCTGCAGCAGCGGCCCGTCACAGGACACACACACTGACCTGCAGCGGCCCGTCACAGGACACACACACTGACCTGCAGCGGCCCATCACAGGACACACACTGACCTGCAGCAGCGGCCCGTCACAGGACACACACACTGACCTGCAGCGGCCCGTCACAGGACACACACACTGACCTGCAGCAGCGGCCCATCACAGGACACACACACTGACCTGCAGCAGCGGCCCGTCACAGGACACACACACTGACCTGCAGCAGCGGCCCATCACAGGACACACACACTGACCTGCAGCGGCCCATCACAGGACACACACACTGACCTGCAGCGGCGGCCCATCACAGGACACACACACTGACCTGCAGCGGCCCATCACAAGGACACACACACTGACCTGCAGCGGCCCGTCACAGGACACACACACTGACCTGCAGCAGCGGCCCATCACAGGACACACACACTGACCTGCAGCGGCCCATCACAGGACACACATACTGACCTGCAGCGGCGGCCCATCACAAGGACACACACACTGACCTGCAGCGGCCCGTCACAGGACACACACACTGACCTGCAGCAGCGGCCCGTCACAGGACACACACACTGACCTGCAGCGGCCCATCACAGGACACACACACTGACCTGCAGCGGCCCGTCACAGGACACACACACTGACCTGCAGCGGCCCGTCACAGGACACACACACTGACCTGCAGCAGCGGCCCATCACAGGACACACACATTGACCTGCAGCGGCGGCCCATCACAGGACACACACACTGACCTTCAGCAGCCCGTCACAGGACACACACACTGACCTGCAGCAGCGGCCCATCACAGGACACACACACTGACCTGCAGCGGCCCATCACAGGACACACACACTGACCTACAGCGGCGGCCCATCACAGGACACACACACTGACCTGCAGCGGCCCGTCACAAGGACACACACACTGACCTGCAGCGGCCCGTCACAGGACACACACACTGACCTGCAGCGGCCCGTCACAGGACACACACACTGAACTGCAGCGGCCTGTCACAGGACACACACACTGACCTGCAGCGGCCCATCACAGGACACACACACTGACCTGCAGCAGCGGCCCATCACAGGACACACACACTGACCTGCAGCGGTCCGTCACAGGACACACACACTGACCTGCAGCGGCCCATCATAGGACATACACACTGACCTGCAGCGGCCCATCACAGGACACACACACTGACCTGCAGCAGCGGCCCATCACAGGACACACACACTGACCTGCAGCAGCGGCCCGTCACAGGACACACACACTGACCTGCAGCAGCGGCCCATCACAGGACACACACACTGACCTGCAGCGGCCCATCACAAGGACACACACACTGACCTGCAGCGGCCCGTCACAGGACACACACACTGACCTGCAGCAGCGGCCCATCACAGGACACACACACTGACCTGCAGCGGCCCATCACAGGACACACACACTGACCTGCAGCGGCGGCCCATCACAAGGACACATACACTGACCTGCAGCGGCCCGTCACAGGACACACACACTGACCTGCAGCAGCGGCCCATCACAGGACACACACACTGACCTGCAGCGGCCCGTCACAGGACACACACACTGACCTGCAGCGGCCTGTCACAGGACACACACACTGACCTGCAGCGGCCCATCACAGGACACACACACTGACCTGCAGCAGCGGCCCATCACAGGACACACACACTGACCTGCAGCGGCCCGTCACAGGACACACACACTGACCTGCAGCGGCCCGTCACAGGACACACACACTGACCTGCAGCGGCCCATTCATAGGACATACACACTGACCTGCAGCGGCCCGTCACAGGACACACACACTGACCTGCAGCAGCGGCCCATCACAGGACACACACACTGACCTGCAGCAGCGGCCCATCACAGGACACAGACACTGACCTGCAGCAGCGGCCCATCACAGGACACACACACTGACCTGCAGCAGCAGCCCATCACAGGACACACACACTGACCTGCAGCAGCGGCCCATCACAGGACACACACACTGACCTGCAGCAGCCCATCACAGGACACACACACTGACCTGCAGCAGCGGCCCATCACAGGACACACACACTGACCTGCAGCAGCGGCCCATCACAGGACACACACTGACCTGCAGCAGCGGCCCATCACAGGACACACACACTGACCTGTAGCGGCCCGTCACAGGACACACACACTGACCTGCAGCGGCCCATCACAGGACACACACACACACTCACTCACTCACACACACACACACACACACACACACACTCACACACACTCTCACACACAGACACACACACACTCACACACACTCTTACACACAGACACTCACACACACACACACACACACACACACTCACACACACAGACACTCACACACACACACACACACACAATCACACACACACTCAATCACTCACTCACTCACTCACACACACACAAACACACTCACACACACACTCTCTCACACACACACACACACACACACACACACACACACACTCACACACACACTCAATCACTCACTCACACACACAAACACACACACACATACACACACACACACACACACACACACACACACACAATCACTCACTCACTCACTCACTCACTCACTCACACACACAAACACACTCACACACACACACACACACACACACACACACACACACACACACACACTCACTCACACACACACACTCGCAAGACACACACCACCTGTCATGAGCGCAGCACAGCTGACACAGAGCACTGACACACACAAACACACTCACACATACATACACACACACACACACACGTGAACTAACGCTCATCCTCTCACACACACTTCAGTAAACGTTCTGCTTCTCTGCAGCTGTGGACGAGTGATAGAGCGATGCATCAGCCAACATCTGGATGTTTTAAGATTCAATAACTGTGTGTGTGTGTGTGTGTGTGTCGACGATTAACGAAAGTGGTCATTTCGCCAAGTGTCGTTTTGAAAATGTACAGTTCCCTGTCAATGGATAATGGATTTTGTCAGTGATTTTGAGCAAATATTGTGTAAATGAGTTTAATTGAATAAATATTAAATAATAACAATAAGCATTTTTATTTTTTCATGAACTTAAAATAATAAATATTGTCTGACCACTAGTGTTGATTGTACATGCATTGTTTGTTGCTGATCTTCTTTTTGTCATTTGCTTAATGTTCATTTCATGGCCAGACGCATGTGGACTCCTAATGATCACACACACACATCACGGACAGCTGCATGATATCACACACACTTCTGTATTTCAGCAGAAGAAACGATTGAAGAGTGAAGCGGTTATAGCAGCAAACGAGGATCCGCTCCCTGTTTAATGCTGTAATGAATCGAGCACATATTCCTGTCCACATTCTCTTGGCCATGTCGAGTCTGCAGTGTTTATTAATGTGCTTTTCGCTAAAGGTTATTTTTCCCACACGCTCTGGATTATGGTCGATCATGCTTGCCTTTATTTTGCAACCCAATCAGACCTGTCATTGCTTTTTCTGCAGGAGCCCATCAACATAATTACAACCATCTCGGTCTCGGCAGCCCAACGCGAACGCCTAAAAATGGTAAGGACCGTGTTCCTCATTTAGCAGCCCATCTCACAGGAATACACTGATCATTTGTGTTTGCATGCCTACAAGGTCAACTGGGTCTCTGAACAGCTCAATAGCACTGACCATCTTCATCATCATCATCATCACCGTTAAGAAAAAACCCTTGACATCCTTGATTTGAGTTAACATTCACATCGAGGGCCGCGCTCGGGCTGGTGGTGAAATCCTCCGCTGTAGCCGAAGCTTCTCGTTAGCACTGATTAAATCACTGCCGCCGGTGAAGTGCGGGAGTCTGACTGGGGTTGGTGGAGGATGGATCCCTTTCCCACCCAACAGCTTCAAAGGCTCCCGATGGATCTGTGCTTATTTGACAAAGCCTGTTATTGCATTGACACAGAGCAGCGGATTCACCGCATGAGAAGATCCGATCCTGCTGCGATTCATGAGGGCTTGTGTGGCACGGCGGGTCTTTAAGAGCCTGTGCAATATTTGCATTTTGTCTAGTAACATATGCTACTACAAAACACACACACATACATAATAAATAATCTGTTTCTGCCTCAGCGTAAATATATTTATTTGTGAAATTGAGTCACAATGATCAAAAAATACATTTTTAATTACGGGACATAAAGTCAAAGTTATGAGACAGAAAGGCACAATCAACTCTGAGGTGGAAACAGAACTCGATTTATTTAGTATCATTACATTTAGTTCAATAACACACTGTTTGGGGTCAGTAAGATGTTGTTTTTTTTAAAGAAATTAATACTTTTATTCATCAAGGACGCATGAAATTGACAGTAAAAGATTCTATTTCAGATAAATGCTGTTCTTTTGAAGTGTATTCATCAAAGAATCCTGAAAAATAAAATGTATCACAACACTGATAATAATCATAAATGTTTGTTGATCATCAAATCCTCATATGAGAATGATTTGTGAAGGATCATGTGACACTGAAGACTGGAGTAATGATGATAAATTCAGCTTTGATCACAGGAATAAATTACACTTTACTATATATTCACATAGAGAACAGCTGATTTACACTGGAGTAATATTTCAGTTTTCTTTGATCAAATAAATGCAGGCTTCTTCTGAAGAGACTTTAACATTAAAAAAAGTCATGAAGTCTTTTGATCAGTAGTGTATATGGTCTTGAATATACAGCGGCACGTCCTGAGTTAGACGCGTTCCTGGGTCAACATATTTTGAACGTTTAGTCCTAACCCGAACCCACACCCTAAACTGACCCTAAATGATGGTGAACAACACTGATGAAGCTCCTAACCCTGGGCGTGAGCCTGTGACCGTGTCCCTCAAATCTGATTGGTTGATTGGAATGTCGTGTTGATGTTGATCCAGGAACATGTACATGAAATCTGTACAGTGTTCTCCAAACGTCTGGAAATGCTGTAGTCAGGGTGGGATTTTGGACAATATATGAATCCTCATCATTTTGTGATGACTTTGCATTATTATAGAACAACCCATGAGAATATATTTTGTAAAATAAGAAATTCATAACAGAGAAAACCCTGCTGACAATCAATCAATCAATAAAAGTGAAACATTAAATGAGCCTAAGATGGCCATTATTACTTCCATTATTATAGAATCAGAAAGAAAATCATTATTGTTGGTCTTCATTGATAATTGCCAGTTAATGCATTTACACTAAGAAATTAATGATGATTTATGCTGATATTGTATGCTGATATATCCTGGGGCGTTTGAGCAGAATGATATACAGTCAAACCCACATTTATTCACACACCTTCAACATTTTCTCACAGTTTATTCGGTATAGTTTAGAAAATGGTAATAAAATATGACAAATTCATCTTGATAATGTCTCTTTGATAGAAAGGTGTGTAATTGATCACAATCAGCCAATCAGCTGTTACATTTAAGATAATACCAGTTTAGCTCAACCAATGACCAAGCAATGCTTGATTTAGTTCAGTCTGTGGTGTCAAAGGTCACATTAGCAATTAAAGAACAAACACTTCAGCAAAACATGCTCCGGTCAAAGTGTCAGAGTAATCATCAGTTTCACTGGTTTCCACTGTATGGAGAATGTTTGGGTATAATATGCCTCCGTTGACTTTATTTTGCTCTCCTCACATCAGAAATGAACTATAGTGTCCTGCACACACTAGAGAAACATTAGATCTGTGTCTGAATCCTGTTTGCTTTGACTGTATATAAATACACACACACACACACACACACACACACACACACCCTTCAGGCCATTACATCATTCCTCACACTGTAGCTGTGAAAACCCTCTCGCTGTCCGGGCATTGTTCTCTACAGCTGGTGCAAATAGTCAATCCAACACAAAGCCAAAATGCCATTTCACGACGCTCCATCATTACAAGAGCACCAAAACCCAAAGCATCCCGTCCCCAACTCTATTTCATTTGCTCTCTCCACATAGTGCTGTTATTGAACTGCGTTCTTTTTCCCTTGAATCGACCAGCTCACAGATCTCTAAGGCACGGTAAGTTATCTTCGCAACCTCATTGATTCTTTCTCTTTCCTCTTCCTCTTCCTCCCTCCAATGAAGATGAATGTTTTCCACTTCACACTCCACAAACAGCTGAACCCCAATGCATGTACTGAGCAAGTGCAAATGCAGTTGTGTTGCTCGTCCTCTGTATCTCCCACCGTCCATCCGTCCGTCCGACCCTGGAGTGTTGTCGCGTCTCTATTTATAAACCGGGCCTGATCCTCGGCCTGGCGTGACGGGCACGAGGGGTCGGCACACACACACATCACATCGCATCATCAGTCACCACACCCGACGAGACGGCCGATTGGTCCGCGACGCCGCGACTCTTGTCTTTTTAGAGCCACTAAATCCCAGTCCAGACGTTCCCATCATCCCTCCACACAGTAATGTCTTCCAACATGTCAAGTGTGCTGAATTTGTGATTTTGACTGTGCCCAGTTAAAGATGCGATGGTCTGTTTTGTCTTGCCCGCAGAAAGCACCCGGATGAACAGTATCCTCACCTCACAGACCGAGCCATACGATCTGTCCTTCTCTCGCTCCTTCCAGAGTCTCTCTCATCTCCCCCCTTCCTACGAATCTGCCGTGAAAGCTGACCTCAACAAATACTCCTCGCTCAAGAGACTAAGTATGTGCCAGTCTAATGTCTCAGCTCTGCTAATGATCTTTTTTAGTCGGTTCAGCCCTCTCAAACACTGCTCCGTTTACTTCATTACATCTTCAGTCAAGCTTTACAATAAGTAACAATCAGTTACATACAGAAATAAAGTCGTTATTGTGAGATATCAAGTCAAAATGAGAAGGAAATAGTTAGAATTTAATATTTACAATGTAATTTATTGAACACTTTTTATTTTATTCTGTTTTGTTAATACTTTACAACAAGTTTCCATTTTTTAACAATAGTTTATTTCCCTGATACACTTGTTACATGTAGTTCCTATAGTAATAACAGTCAATTACGCATAGTTACATGCAACTAACCCTAAACCAAACCCTAACCGTAATTATATAGTAAGTACATGTAGTTACTAAAGGTCCTTTCACACTGGACGCGATTTTTGACGTGCGGTTTCATTTTTTGATCAGCTGTTTGTGTAATGAGTGCTTCCACACCGAACGTTTTTTTTTTCCGCTTCGATGTCGATTTTTGTTAACTTTCGAGGCGACAATCACATACAAGGAAACCTTTGCCAGGTATCGCATTTCTCAGGAGATTACAGCTCCTGTGGGAGTACATGCAAGGCACTGTAGGCTACAGACAACGATAACATAACCTTTAGAGTTAAACTTTTTTAAAGTTGACTTTTTTCTAAACCTAATTGTGTCCGCGACTATGGAAAGTGAATGTGTTGCCGTCACTACGACTGTGGCACTTAAATGTTTACATTGTGACTCAACTGGAAACATCGTAATACCAACACTTGACATGACAATCAGTGACTTGATTTTAAGAGGACAGCTCACCTTAAGCAGACTGCCAGACACTGCTCCGGATCAGTTGGTTTCCTGAAGTTTGTGGTTTGTCTCATCAGATGCGGTGCCACTGTCTGGAGGATCTCCTCAAATTGTCCGACGGACATTCGAAAGTAAGTGCGGAACTGGCCATGATAAAGTTTTAGCTCCTGTACAAGATTAGCATACTCCGCTACAGACTATCTGTTCTTTAAGACTGGATGCACTCAAAACCTTCTTTTCGGTCTTTTAAAGAAAATGAAAAGCTCGTCTTCACTGGATGATGAATGTTTTCTCAGCTGTCACTGCAAATGTTTTGGAATGTTGGGCAAGTTTGCGTCGCGGCTGATGTGAATGGTTTTGACGCAAACTATTCGCTTTTTCGTTACGCGTCCAGTGTGAAAGAGCCTTAAATATTACTCAGTACTTAAATGTATAATTACACTGTAACAAGGACACCTTAAAATAAAGTGAAACCCAATAGTTTTATGGATATTTTGAAATAAGGTCACAATAACACTTATGAGAAAACAGTCCCAAATGTGAGATATATATTGTAGCAAATAATTTTCAATTTAATTCTAATTATATTTGCTGTAACTACAGTAACGTTCAGTTTGCTGATGTTCGTTAATGCAACAATGAACTGCGCTTTTACAGCATTCATCCATTTAGGTCAAAGTTAATTTCTTCATATAGTTTACATTCCAAGTTGTATAATATATTATGAATGAACAAATGAACAGTGATAAAGTATATAGTTATAAATTAACCTTGATCAATAAATCCTGAAAACATGGTTCATTCAGGTACTGTATTTCTGTGGATTTTTCTAGAGTTTAAAGATTCAGAAAGTGTAAATCTGGAGGGCTGGAGTCTGTTATGAAGGAAAAGTGATTGAAGAACGAGACAGAGAGCAGTCGGACCGTCAAAAGCTGCTCCTGCAGAGTCTTCTCCACTCCATAATGTCAATCAGCGCGTCTTATTTTCTGTCCGCTGCGCAGGCTAATCAGTAATCAACATTCGAGCATGATGCATTGGGATTCCTGTGTCCATGCATCTTTGTAAACACACTGCGGCTTCTATATATCGAGTAAAATCACTGTACATAGGCAAATGTAACCGGAGGGAGTCGTGGCTCGCCGCGGAGATCAAATCAAATCAAATCACCTTTATTTATATAGCGCTTTTTACAATGGCAATTGTTTCAAAGCAGCTTCACAGTGGTAACAGGAAAATAATGCAACAGAATTTGATTCGGCTCTGGTGAAAACGGTGATGTCATCAGCTCATTTCAATTATCATATAGTGTCAATGCGGGCAGATCAGTAATATAGTTGAAATTTAAGTGTCCCCAACTGAGCAAGCCAAAAGCCAAAGGCGACGGTGGCAAGGAACCAAAACTCCTTCAGGGCCAGAATGGAGAAAAAAACCTTGGGAGAAACCTGGGAGAAAGATGAGAGCCTTCATTTCATCCCATCAGGATGTTAGCATTCTTTCTCAGCAGGCGGCGATTATCCACTAACACAGGTTGGATCTGAATCTGATATCACTGAGTAAAGCTTTCTCGTGGCCTCAGCCCTATCGTATTGATTCAGCTAGTAGCAGGTTCTTTTGCTGTGTAATAAGGTCTCAGCTCATTATATTCCCTAAGTGAAGAGTAAATTCCCCTGAGGCTTGTGTAATTGCATAAAGAACGCTCCAGATCCCTCCCGGCCCTGAACCCGGCCGAGGCTGGGAAACTGACAGGGCCGTTCATCTGCAATTCTTCCGCGTCCGCCGAGCCTCCACCAGCGAAAACATGCAATCATACACTAAACTATTCATGGCAGCAGACCCTCCTTCAGCTGTCGAGCGGCAGTGCCTCCATCGAGTCTCAGATAAGCCTCTGAAGCAGGTTATTTGTTGTCGGGTGTAGCCGAAAGGCTTAGCTGTTTCTTTTGGAGCTTCACTGGAGTTTCGCACTGACAGATCGTGTTGGATGCAGCGCCGTGGTGTTTCTCTTAATAACATCCCGAGTATCTTCCTCTTCAGATGTTTGTTTTGCTAATATCCACAAACCTTCAAAAGGAAACTCCTTTATGAAGGAAGATTAATTGAATCTGTAATCACCATAAACAGATTATGTGCCATTAATTTCCCCAAATAACATAGTGCTCGTCCTTCCAGCGAGTGTAAGATAAATGGAGCTCTTTTATCTCCTAACAAACTGAATCTGATCCTCTCAAGAGATGCTGTTCGAAATGTCCCACAAATATGACTGCCACTACCTCGGGCTGTGAAATATTGTGCACTTTTTTATTTTTCACAAACCTCTCATCACAGTTATTCGATTAATTCTCACTTAAAGAAAGATTTGTGGCTGTAATTTTGTTTGATACACTCCTTTATTGCATTCACTTCGATATTACTGGGCTCTAAATGTGTGGAGAAATCTATCAAGTGTAACTGAGACTCAAGGACATCAGCCTCCCCAGATTGTATTCATTACACCTCGAGCAGAGGATAATTTCATTATTTACAGTTCCAATCCTGCAGTGCGTTACAGTACAGCCGCTCGCTGCCCGGACCGTCCTGGACGTGTCTGAAGCTCTCAAGCTGAGATGCTCCACGAATACTTTAGACAAAAGAAAGTCTCTCTGGTTTAAAGTATCTTATTGCATACTATCCATTCTGACTGTTCAATCACCATGCGCTGTAGTACTTCTATAGATCCGCTGGATCAATCGCGTTCTTCTTCTGAGGTAAATCCAGGGCTTCTTCCAAACTCGATGAAAAGCAGAGGAATGAAGAAGTTTGATGTTTGTTTATTGAGGTGATGGAGGCGTTTACAGGTTCGCGCGCCTCACGAGGAGGATTAGCACGTGGGTGTGCTCACATTAAAAATAATGAGCTCAGACGGGAAAGATTGTACATCTCGTTGGATTCATACAGATTACATAAAAAGAGAATATTTGTTTTTCGACTTAATTTAAAAGTGGACACTTCAGGCTTTCTAAAGACATATCTCATGTCTGTGTGGCAAGTATTCGCTGAGTTTCGTTTAATTTTTGTGACGCGTTTCAGAAAGAAGTTCAGAGAGACTGAGACGGCAGAAAGCGCTTGTTTTCTTTATTTTACAAAAGTGTTGTTGTTATTGTGAGTGTACACATATAAAATAGATGTAAATGTACTATTAATTTCTGTAGGAGAAAAAAATGACTGAGTTCTTTTCGCCGTTATTAGGAAAAAATGCAAGGGATCGCACCGGCGCCTCCACCGACCCCCGAGGGTAAAGGCCCTTTCACACTGGACGTGATTATGACGCGCGAATAATTCATGCTATGGTTTTATTTTTTGATCAGCTGTTTGTGTAATGAGTGCTTCCACACCGAACGCGAATGTGCTGTCGATTTGTTTTTTCTTTCACGGCGACAGAAAAGGAACCAATCACATACAAGGAAACAAAGGTGACGTCACAGCAATAGACAACGATAACATAATCTTTTGAGTTAAAACTTGTTGATTTTTTTCTAAACCTAATTGTGTCCGCGACTATGGAAAGTGAATAGCCGCGTTTCCACTGTCGGGCCAGGGCTTTCATCGGGCCGGGCTGGGCTAATAGCCTCGGACCTGTAGCAGGAGCCCAAAACCACACTGCGTTTCCACTGTCGGGCCAGAAGCTCCGCAGCGCTTCACTAAAACCCCCCCGTAAACACACCTCTCTGGAACAACGTCACACAAACCCATCATCTCACCAACACATGAATGTTTTATCAGAAAACTAATCAGAAAGAAATCACTGGAAACTAGCGAGATCGCAAAACCAACATGATAAAAGCGGCCGTTTGTTGGCATTTTTGTTGTTTACTTAAATATTTAAAACCCAAGCATCGATGTTTTACCACAGTTTTACAGTAATAAGTGATACATTGATCATAATATATTAATTTGTCGAGATTGCACATTAGTCACACATAAATAAAGTGGTATTTACCGTTATTTCACAAAAGAAAGAGGAAGCATACTTATTCAGTCGTGTCTGTTTGTTTATTTGTAGTCACAGGACAGTAGGCCTATGTTTCACATTTAGAAAGAACAATCATTTCTACATATTTTCCAACAAAAATATGACCTGAGCAGCTTTAGCACGCTCTCCAGTGACATTCCCAAAACAGTTATATTTTCAGTCAGAGAAACAGTGAGGAAGCTCCCGAAAAACCATAGTTGCTTTATTTTATATGTGGAGCTAAATATGAATATCAGACAGTCCGGTATAAAGAGACGAGACGTAGGCCTACTGACAGATAAAATAAATACATGATTGTGATAGCCTATATGATATGTCTGATTTCTTCAAGCAGTCGTATTTACCATGTTTACTATGGTAATGGTTAGCGCAAATAGTCTTTTGCGTGGCATGTAAATATTTCTGCCTTATACGGTGATCAGAATCCACATCGGATCACAAACAGAAGTAATTCAAACACTCGCTGCTGTCTGAAAGTAAGTTTTGAGCTAAAATGATTTTAAAAGTCTTTAATACTGGTATATGAAATCATCCGCGCCCACGGCGCTGCCGTCTCCAGACTCAGATAAACTCCGCCTTTGTTCGTAACCACTCCTCAAGCCCGAGCTGGCCCACTTTGGACCAAGGTATTCGGCGGGCCAAAAAACCCTGGCCGTTGGCCCTGAGGAAGCCCCGACGAGGCCCGATCAAGCCCCGGAAGTGACAGTGGAAACGCGACTGGCCCTGGCACGCACTAGCACGCCCGCTTTTGGCTCCTCAAATTGTCCCACGGACATTCGAAAGTAAGTGCAGAACTGGCCATGATAAAGTTTTAGCTCCTGTACAAGATTAGCATACTCCGCTACAGACTATCTGTTCTTTAAGACTGGGTGCACTCAAAACCTTCTTTTCGGTCTTTTAAAGAAAATGAAAAGCTCGTCTTCACTGGATGATGAAGTGTCCATGTTTTCTCAGCTGTCGCCGCATTGTTTTGGAATGTTGGAGTTCTGAAACCTCACAGACGTCGCAAATTCGCATCACGGCTGATGTGAATGGTTTTGACACGAACTATTCGCACGTAAAATATTTGCTTTTTCGTTACACGTCCGGTGTGAAAGGGCCTTTAGATGCTGCGTGCAACCATGTTATTTCCTAGTGAAACAGGATATTCAGTGAGAAAAGAGTAGGATGGGATTTGGTTTTATCCACTGACGACTGATTAATGAAAAGTGTTTTTATATCAGAATGGACCCAGATGGTTGAAAAGCCAAAAGTAGTTTCAGGGGCAAAAGCAGTAAGACCTGGGGCTTCATTTATAAAGACGTGCGTATGATCCTTAATGTGAACCTACGACAGCTTCCAAAAATGTTCCCATGAATGATTTATAAAACGTCTGCATGCACAAAAAGTGCATCTCACAGTTCATCTTGAGTTCAAGTGCAATATGTACAAGCGCGTCAGCTCCACCTACAGGACGCTTACATTGTTGTTGTGTTTTATAAACGAGGCCCCAGGAACATGCATTGGCAAGTAATCTTGTTTTCAGGTTGACTTGAGTACTCTGACACTTACACTGCTTGTGCTTTTACACAGCGGATAAGGACGTTGACGACTACTACAGCAGGAAGAGGCATCTTCCAGACCTAGCGGCACGAGGAACTCTTCCTTTGCACATGATGAAGATGAACCAGGAGTCTCAGAGCAACCAACAGCAGCAACAGGCCCAACAGCAGCAGCAGCAGCCGCAGCAAGCACCCCGGCAGCGCCCCCGCAGAGTTCAGAGGGCCATGTCCCAGGACCGCGTGCTGTCCCCCGAACGCAGCCACGCGCAGGAATACCCCATCTCCCCCTACAGCATGTCCCCGTACGGTGGACGCATCCTCTCCGACGAGCAGCTCCTGTCGGCCGAGCGCCTGCGCTCGCACGAGCGGCTCATCTCACAGGACCGCCACTACTCGCAGGACCGCATCCACGCGCAGGACCGGCTCCACTCTCAGGAACGCCTGCATTCCCAGGACCGCCTCTACTCCCAGGACCGCCTCTACTCGCAGGATCCGCTGATCTCTCCTGACAAAATGATGTCCATCAAGCGCTCCGGGTTCCACGGCGACAAGTCCATGTCCAGAGCCATATCGCACACGGACGTGTTCATGCCCACCACGCCCGTCCTGGACCGCTATAAGATGACAAAAATGCACTCCCATCCCAGTGCCTCAAACAACACCCCACAGAACACTTCCACCATGAACCAGACGGCCTCCAAGAGGCAGGCCTTCGCCTCCCGCCGCACGCAGACGATGGAGCAGCTGCACTACGTCCCGCAGCAGCAGCATCACCATCACTACCGCACAGGGAGCAAGACCGAAGTAACTGTTTAACCGCTCGGGAACTCGGACAGCTGAGCCAACGGAAGCGTGCAAGAGCCAGACTAGTCTCAGATCCGGACCTTTCCAGCAGTTCTTCAGTAACTGACCCAGCACCAGCTACTCTAGAGTCAATACCCAGACCATTCTGTGTGCATTTCCACTCATTTATATGTGTTTGTTTAATCACTAACGAGGAAGGACTCGCTTGCCAGATTCTGCATTCGTAAGGGCTTTGCATGGGGATTCGCAGACAGCGTCAGAAGAAAGAACGTATGACGAAAGGTATGGACATGGAACAGAACTGTAGAAATTTATATATAAATACACACATATATATATATATAAATACAAATACTGTTTGTACTTCCGGTCCTAGTCAATAGCTTTAGAAGTTCTTATGATGTTTGCGCACTTCTTTTGGTGCCTCTACGAAAATGTTCCACTTCAACAACGAGACGTGGTTTTGTGGGTTAAAAAGCACAATCAAGTAACAGTTGAGTTTGGTTCTGTTTTGTTCATTCGTTCTGTGGGTGATGGCTAGCATATATCAGTTTGTTCTTCAATTAATGGCCATTAATTCTTTTGCGAAGATGATTGTAAATAAGCTCTTTTAGCACCAGTAAATGGACGAGTCTGTTCTGGTTGGCATTTGTATTATTGTAGTTTGATTTTTAGAGATTCAAGACTTCTTCAGAACTATAGACAACCCACTAACCCAGTGTTGGACCATTTAAAGTAATATGATACTGTATGTGCGTCTGTTCAAATGTGTTTGTAGAATGAGAATCGGGCGAATGTTGCTGAAAAATATGACAACTGTTGATTTCTGGCTGTAGACTGTGTTGCAGTGACTCACAAGACAAATGAGTATATTATGCTTGTTGTAGTAGCTTCAAATAAACCGTCCTTATTTTTCTAACCATGAACATTTATTTGAAAAAGGTTCATGTGCCTCAAAAAACAATGAAATATTAAAGAGCTCCAGTCTAATGATATTGGGTGGCTGAATTCAGGTGAGAAGATACATCCATTTTTAAGAAAGAAAAAAAAAACAGCTGTCTTTTTATAGAACAACTATCTACTGAAAGGAACTTCCGTAGAACACAAAAGGAGAATTTGACACATTTAACTCTTTCCCCGCCAGTGTTTTTGAAAAAAGTTGCTAGCCAGCGCCAGTATTTTTGGGCATTTTCACAAAAGTTTCATGGCCCCCAGAATATTTTGTGTAATATATCAAAAGAAAGAACAGAGCCTCTGCTTTTAAACTAGCTTTATTCTCGCTTCATGCATTCTTTTGTTATCAACACTTAAATGTGTGTAAGTTTCATAAAAAAGCAACATTTTGAGCAAAAAGCTGAGAAAATCAAGTTGTCAAATACTTCATCCAGATGGGATTCAGAGCGATGATCAAACACAGGTGGAGTCGATCGAGTCCATCAACAGCACCAAAGCTTCTCAGTCCTAGAGCTCATCCGGGTCAACATTTCATTCAGTAACATTAGGCCGTTTTGATTTATATGCTGTTTAATGTTGATGATCGCGTTATTTTACATTTTGCATATGATTATATATGATATCACTTGTTTCTGCTTCTTCTTCACCTGTGTTTTGATCTAGAGATTCTGTACTCGTTCAGAAGATGCGTAATAGCGCCTCCTACCGTATAACAGTGAAAATATTGATTGTTTCATTAATGGCGAGTTAATGAAAGTGAATGAGGAAAAAATGACAAACAAGTGCATAAAAGTCTCATCAAAGCCACAATATTCCAAACTGATAGCTTCATGTAATAGCTTTGTTGAAGAACATGTTCAGTTGAGTTCATGAGAGAAGTACCGATGTTTGGTTTGTGAACAAAATGTTCTTTTGAGTCATTGAGTCATTGTATGGCGTTGATCCTGAATACTTCAGACCCTGTTCATTGTTATTGTCTGGAAAAGAGCAGCCAGCACATTATTCAGAATTTCTCCTTTTCTGTTCAAGGAAGATATAAAGTTTTGGCATGAGGCAAACTCTCATTTTCAGGTGAATTCTCCATCCCCCCATATATTTCACCAGCTCTCTCTTTAGGCCATTGCTACATGGCAACCTCGCCTCAAAGTCAGGAAAGCAGTTATTCACTTTTAAATGGTTTTTGGTATATTTAAAACTCATGTTACAGTCCAACGTTGGACACACTAGTCTGAGAGAAAAAGAAATGCAATTACTCACACCTAGAAATCAGAATGGCACAACGACTCGTCACATTTCCCAGCAGAGCTCTCATGCAGAGACAGAGAAAGCCAACGTATCTGAAAACTAACCAGCCAAATATGCTTCGGCGACTAGGTGATATATTGGGTTATTTTATCATTTTTTTGGACATGTAAATTAATACCGCTGCTTGTGTCCCAGCCGTAGCTGGCGAAACCTCCTTTAAATTCATTGAACTTCAGGGGTGAAAATGCAATTCTCACACACAAACAAAGCCTTTTGCATTTGCATTCCTTATTTGCAAGAGCTTTAGGGGTGAGACGGACTCACATCTGCGTTCCTCGTACCTCTCTTCTTCCCTATCAGCATTTAGATGAGAATATGACACTTAAATGGAGTCTGTGTAGCAGATTGGCAGTAAAACCAGACGCTAAAAACTGTGCAAATGGCCACTGACTAAAACATCGCTCACATATGAAATAATGAAAAGCCCTCCAGGTCTCTGCTTCTGAGAGCAATGTCTTGTTCAGCCAAAATGCAATGTTTCCTGCTAAAATTTTCATCCCAGTAATGTTGAGGGATAAGGCAGGCTCTCCCTGTATGAATCTGAAACATTATTCGTCAATTATTTACCGTCTGTCAGTCAGAACGGCCGAGTGCAAAGACAAGAGATGCTTTTTAACCGCACTGGATGGAAACATGCTTCTGAAAAAGGCTTTTTTGTATCAGAAATGGGTGGTTTAGCCTTCAGCTGTGCTGTACAGTACACTGAAAACACACTGACTTTCCATCATTCTCTTAAGGACTCTCATAAGGCTTGAATACACCACATAAATCTTCATATTCCACATGGTACTTGTGAATAATATAGGCAATGGTGCATTTCTAAAGCTTTTAAAGAAAAAGAAGTGGCTCCGAGCGCTTCCATTAAGTTTACAGTTTGCTCTTGTCTCAAATTACCATATTTCAGAAAGCCCGAGTGAAGAAACGCCACGATTCTCTGGAAATTAGCATACAGGCTGTTTTAATATTAAATATACTGCGCCATCGCCGGCTCTCGTGTAAGTCGTTTCTCAAGACTGACCTGTAGCCTAGCAACCAACGTTTCCCATGGAAAATGATTAAAGCTCCTTCTTTAGATTCTGAGCAGGAATCAGGGCTCTGATAGATTTCTGCCTTTCCCGGCGGTGCAAACATGCCCTGTGTGATGTCAGATGTGGACGGTGGAGTGTGACGTGTGCCACGCATGATGGATGCAGATGTTTCACGTAACTCAATATCATCTTTTTCTTTGACGGCAACTTCCTTTGTATTGTACACACATGACTTATTACTATCAACACAATATTATATATTTAAAGGTCCAGTTCAACCACAAATGACATGATGTCATGTAATCATGTCTTTCTTTCAGAACACAAAAGATGCTATAAAATGAAAAGTGACCCATTAAAGTCCATATGACTTGTGCACTATTTTCCAATGAACGTCCGGCCCTTAAAGCTCATTTGCGCTTGTGCATATTCGAAATACACTATATTGCCAAAAGTTTTGGGATGCCTGCCTTTACATGCACATGAACTTTAATGACATCCCATTCTTAATCCGTAGGGTTTAATATGGAGTTGGCCCACCCTTTGCAGCTCTAACAGCTTCAACTCTTCTGGGAAGGCTTTCCACAAGGTTTAGGAGTATGTTTATGGGACCTTGCTTTGTGCACTGGTGCGCAGCCATGTTGGAACAGGAAGGGGCCGTCCCCAAACTGTTCCCACAAAGTTGGGAGCATGAAATTGTCCAAAATGTCTTGGTATGCTGAAGCATTAAGAGTTCCTTTCACTGGAACTAAGGGGCCAAGCCCAACCCCTGAAAAACAACCCCACACCATAATCCCCCCTCCACCAAACAGTCAGGCAAGTACCGTTCCCTTGGCAACCGCCAAACCCAGACTCGTCCATGGGAGTGGCAGACAGAGAAGCGTGATTGGTCACTCCAGAGAACACGTCTCCACTGCTTGGCGTGCTTTACCCCACTGCATCCCACGCTTTGCATTGCACTTGGTGATGTAAGGCTTGGATGAGCTGCTCGGCCATGAAAAAACCCATTCCATGAAGTTCTCTACACACTGTTCTTGAGCTCATCTGAAGGCCACAGAAGTTTGGAGGTCTGTAGCTATTGACTCTGCAGAAAGTTGGCGACTTCTGCTCACTGTGACCCTCAGCATGCGCTGACCCCGCTCTGTGATTTTACGTGGCCTATCACTTCGTGGCTGAGTTGCTGTTGTTCCCAATTGCTTCCACTTTGTTATAATCCCACTAACAGTTGAGCGTGGAATATTTAGTAGTGAGGAAATGTCAGGAATGGACTTATTGCACAGGTGGCAACCTATCACGGTACCACGCTTGAGTTCACTGAGCTCCTGAGAGCGACCCATTCTTTCACAAATGTTTGTAGAAGCGTCTGCATGCCTAGTGCTTGATTTATACACCTGTGGCCATGAAGTGATTGAACACCTGAACTCAGTGATTTGGAGGGGCGTCCCAATACTTTTGGCATTATAGTGTATGTCTTTAAATATAGCACAAACGTTTTATGATACTTTTATGGTGTCTGGTTTTATAAGGAAATGTCAAAATTTGGTTGCTTGAGAATGTGCATGAGATCAGACATCAGCAAAATCCCTCCAGTGAGATTTTAAGGTAATAGAAAGTGACGTACCCTAGAGAACTCGTTAGCATTGATGTGACAGCAGTCCTGACGCTGTATAATGAGCTGTATCGTGACCAACTTGATTAATTGCTTTCACCAATTTACAGTTCATTTAATCATGGACGGCTGCCAATGTCTCTGCACACAAAACTCACTCGTTCTTATCTCCTCCACTGATATCCACAATCAATACAAAAGCAATCTGAGTAGAAAACCAAATTTTCTTCTTTAATGCTTTTGAAATAAACCAGGAAAGATTCCCAGTCCCTACGAACCAATCTTCAGCTCAGTCACAGCCATAAACAAACACAGTCTGCTTAAAACACACAGAGAGAGAATGTGGTTTTCATTGAACACGGTCTCAGCTCAGGCTGGAAAAGTATGTGAACGCTTAATAAGTTTAATTTAATAACAGGCTGATCCTGCTTCCGCAGCAATAATCTCCACCAAACGGCGGATCAGACCTGCACCGCTCTCGGATGTGTGGCGGGAATCGCTCTTTTGAGAATCGGATTTCTGTATATTCCCCTGCACTCTCCTGAGATTGGGTCGGTCTTACTGTGAAGAACCGCCGAGGTTCATCTGTAACCCTCTCCAGATTTATGAAGTCAACATTTTTAATCTTACTGTATGTGATCTTCAGTTTTGAGATCACAAAAACCCATTATAATGTCTTTTCAATGAAATTCAAAATGGCCGCCTGTAAATGTAAATGTCTTTTCTTTGAGGTAATGCAGTCGCTTTGATTGGGCTGTTTTGAAGTCCTTCTGTTTCCACCCTGAACGATGGAAATGTGTTCACACAATACGTATTATTGTCGTTTAAGCAGCTTCTGTCCTGTAGTTGTGATTTAGCTGAAGATCAGGTGAAATTTTATGAGCAATTTGTTTAGAAATGCAGGCAAATTTAAAGGTTCACATACTTATTTTCTGCAAATGAAGATGGAAACTCAGTCTTCATGACAACTGCAAAGCATCTCTGATGCGGCGTTTCATTGGCGCCTGAAACCTTGAACCTCACGCTTCTCTTTTGATGCCTCACGAGCGCCGATATCCGCTTCAAGAAATGCAAATCGAGTTTAAAAGTGCCTCTTAACCGCTGCGGTGGAATAAACGAGTAGCACATTAATCATATTTAACTGATGTGAACACAAACAAATGGAGAAGCAGGTTCCCCTTACATTTTGTGTCTGTTTGTACAAATCGTTCATATTTATTTCTTTAACGTATGTGTCTTATATCCCTTACTCTGGGACACGGAGAGTGTGGAAGAAGCACATGAAGTTTAGTAATTGGATTCTGGATAGATTTATTGCTTTCCTCCACATATTCAGTTTCCCCATGGCCTGTTTCACAGCTCAGTCTCTGTACGTGTTGTTAGGTTTTCTCAATAACAGATATCAGTGACCCTGGAGGCTGCGGATTCACACAAACACTGACTGACACCTCAGTTTCTCGGGGCGAGAGGTTTGATTGTGATATAACACAGATGTGTAGAACAGGGTCACGCAAATCTGGGAATGTGAAATAAACATGTATGAAACAGGAAAATTGGGTCAAAATGCTTTTAATTAGATTTCATGGCACATTGTCTGTGCAAACATTGCACTGGAACTCGCCTGTTCCCGACACACACACACACACTACTCTCTTTAGTGATGAGCACTTTCAAAAGATTATTTCATATTCAGAAACATTTAAGTTCACAATAATAAATCTATATGTAAATCACCAATTTCATAATAATATAATGTGCATTTAAATAATGTCAAGTCATAATGTCATATATTGTATATTCATATTTGATTTACAGATCATTTAAAAAATCAGCATGAAATGGAAATTGCGACTGACTTTTCTACCCTATTGTGATGAATATCCTAATTAAATGTCTGATTAAAGATTATGAGGGCACATAAATAGAAACATTTATAATGTTTTATATTTCACTGCAATATTCCATACATTTCCATGTTTAGTTCATGCAGACTTTAAGGATTATATAATAAAACAATAAGTCACAAAAGACCAAGTGACTTTATAAATAATTAAAATGCACCAATAGGTTTATTTAATGATAATTCCAATAGATACATTTCTTATCAATAATGATCATAATTAATAATATAGTTCATATAGCAACTTGGCGAAGAAATACTTTGAATGTGGATCGTCCAATCAGATTTGAAATTTGTGATCTGTTTGATAATGTTTGTTAATGATTTAATTGAATTTCATTGAGTTTCTGTTGGCGACAGAATGACAGTCGTTTGCATCGTCCTTCACTAAACTATTTCAGCACTTTTCTTTGCCAAGGTTTCCGCGGTAACATCAACTTCATGGAGTTCATTAACCCTCTTCTGACCAAAGATCGCAAAGTATTAAAGAGACGAATGCAAATAATGTTGACATTGCAGCATCTATAGAGGACACGGTTTATGATTTCTCCTCAAATTAACACTCTAATTGTCTCGCGGCTGCAGTAAAAGTTTATGGTGCTTTTAAACAGTGATAGTTTTACGACTCTATGAATAAATACAGTCACTGAAACGCTAAAGCCGTCCTCCACACCTCCACTTCACTGCTGGGATGATGGGAGAACTTCTTCAGTTACGGTTCAATACGTTACAGTTTCCTGAAACTTCATGCTCACGTCTTCAAAACTCTTTAAGGAGATTACAGAGAATATCTTGACTTCAGAAATAACCATATTAAAACTGTAGGATAAGAATAATTGTTATGTATGGGTCATCAGGTATGTCTCTGTCTTCGATGTCCTCTCATCCTCCATCTCTGGACGAGCGTCTGCTCACGTGTGCTTCACACTTGGAGAAACGGCATCCTGAACCTCTGTTTGAGTTCATGGAAGATGTGCGGTGGAAAACACTGATTAAAATCTTCCTGTGTGTAATTAAAACAGTTTTTTAGAGAGATTCCCAGAAAGCCGCATGCCTTTACATTCATTAGAGCGCTAATGGTGCAAACAGACGCTGTCTGCGTCGCGGGTCTGTGTGTGTGTGTGTGTGTGTGTTTGACCGGTGTGTGGGAGTGTTAAACTGTAGTGACAGGTCTCAAAAACCATCACAACCAACTCATTTAACCAAATCAAAAGGTAACACTCATTAATATCCAGCTACTCTCGGCAGGAGACTCTCAGGTGATGCACATGTTGACGCACATATAGGGTGCTTAAAAGAATAAAATGAGCTGAATGTTCGTCTTCATGTGAATTTAAAGGGTGACATAGCCGTATATTAAGGAGGCGACACAGCCGTATATTAAGGGGGCGACACAGCCATATATTAAGGGGGCGACACAGCCGTATATTAAGGGGGCGACAGGGGCGACACAGCCGTATATTAAGGGGGCGACACAGCCATATATTAAGGGGGCGACACAGCCGTATATTAAGGGGGCGACAGCCGTATATTAAGGAGGCGACACAGCCGTATATTAAGGGGGCGACACAGCCGTATATTAAGGGGGCGACACAGCCGTATATTAAGGGGGCGACAGCCGTATATTAAGGAGGGCGACACAGCCGTATATTAAGGGGGGCGACACAGCCGTATATTAAGGGGGCGACAGGGGCGACACAGCCATATATTAAGGGGGCAACAGCCGTATATTAAGGGGGCGACAGCCGTATATTAAGGGGGCGGCAGAGCCGTATATTAAGAGGGCGGCAGAGCCGTATATTAAGGGGGGCGACACAGCTAAGGGGGCGACACAGCCGTATATTGAAGGGGCGACACAGCCGTATATTGAAGGGGCGACACAGCCGTATATTGAGGGGGCGACACAGCTGTATATTAATGGGGCGACACAGCCGTATATTAAGGGGGCGACACAGCCGTATATTAAGGGAGTTACACAGCCGTATATTAAGGGAGCTACACAGCCGTATATTAAGGGAGTGACACAGCCGTATATTAAGGGAGCTACACTGACGTATATTAAGGGGGCGACACAGCTAGCTCACTCACTGTCTGATCCCAAAACAAATTGACTATAATTCATCTGTGAAACACAAGAACAGGAGTGATTGTAATGAGAGGGTAGGATGAAGAAAAATTTAGACCAATTAGTGTTAAAGTGTCTGTTTTGGCTGTCAAGTTTTCCACGTTTGCTCTTTTCACAAATATTTTCTGCTAGATGAGACGGACCGCGCTTGAACTGTGAATATGCTGCAGACGGTCTGTCACTGAATGTCCCAGCTATAAGCACATCTTCACTGGCTAGAAGAGCTTCATCACTCTCTCATTTTACAATCAACACTTAATTCATTAGTTCTAGCAAGTATTCTTGCTTCTCAAAACAAGTGAAGGATAATCCAGAGACAGAAGAGTTGTACCTGCACGGCCTCCATGAACAGCCCGTGGATGTAGGTGCCCTCTCTGGACGGTGCGCTGAACTCCTCAGGGCTCTTCTTGGTCACGTCACACTGCAAGCTCATCTGTTCCAGCGGCGGGCCATGGACTGCATGATGGCTGTGAGGATGGACTGAGGGTTGAAGAAGCCGGCCAGCCAGACCACGGAGGTCAGAGGTCCAGATCTCCAGCTCTCTGATGCGGTTCAGGAGGTCCGTGAACCAGATGGCCAGGCCAGACATGGACGGATAGGCGCACTTGATCCAGGTAGATGGAGTTCTGTAAATTCTCCATGTCGTTGGTCATCATGAGCTTACCCTGTGAGAGATGTATTGGTTTTAAATGTTAAATCCTAAATAACAAATAAACTGATTATTTCCAGGTAAACACATCACAACGTGACACTGAGATATTCTTCTAGTGTTTGTGTTGAATTTAAAGTAGATTAAACAAATGATTCGACTGAAGGAAACAGTTAATGTGGTCATCTAATAATATCTTTATTTCTTGAGGTCCTGAAGCGACGGATGTCAGGCGAGGGGAAACTGATTTCTGATCACTCAGTGTTAATGTAAACACACACTCGTTGCTTTAAAGGCGATTTTGCAGCTTAGCTTTAAAGAGAGTTACATTTTTCACTTTATTTTTCATGACGATATCAGACTAAACTCCAAGAATATAACATTATTGTTTTTTAATGAAAAAGTCACAGCTGAATAAAGACATATGAAGATGTAAAATGTGTTTCTCTCATCTAAAAATCTCCCTGTCAGATTGCCGTCTCTTGCATGCATCACTGCAGTCTTTAGTTTTTACAGCATATTTCCCACAATGCAATGTGTCCAGGAATGTGCATAGTTTTGATAACTTCATGTTAGTGTGGCATCCACAAGAAGCAGACAGAGGGAAAGGGGTTCAAAAGCCAAAATAAATCATACTCTAAAGGGGTGCAAAAACACTGCATATGTTTGATCTTCAACTACGCCACCCTGGGAATTTCACCCAGAGAATATTACCAGCGCACAGGTTCCCTACTAAAGACAAAGAGAATGGGGACACAGGTGTTTGATACAAAATTACAGAAGTTTATTATGATTTATCAAAATAAAACCTGAGGCACAAGAAAAGGGACAAGCCCCAATCATTCAAATATGATGTTAAAAGAACAGAAGCTTCGGCCTCGCAAGAAATGCCCGGGCAAAAGACACGTTCCCCTCACACACACACTGCACACGGACCCAGTGAAGTGATCAGTCACGGCACACGGTGTAAACACCACCAAAGAGGAGAAGGGAACAGTCAATTTCCTACGCAAGAAGGCCGCAGCTCCTACAAACAAACTCTCCACACACACACACACACACACACAGAGAGAAGAAAGAAAATTATATAAACAGACAAGTGGATGGCAATTGTTCATCCACAGCCGGCCCTTCGTAAAAAAAACACACACACCTTACTGGCCCAGTTCAATAAAAACAATTAACAATAAAAATAATGACACAAACAATAGTCTTTGACCACAAAATCAAGAAAACAAAGACAAATATGTTTGTTATGCACATACAGGAAATCAAAACAAATAAATTCAATTAAGGAATGCACAAAATAAATCAGGACTCAGGGGGAAAAAAAGAATAGTTATACACAATTCACAAAACAATTAAAGCAAATTAAATAAATCAGGATTCAAACAAACGATTCATGACCAAACAGTCAAAAACAACAAAATTATGCAAAAAAATAAATAAACCCTCAAACCGAGTAAAGTAGTGAGTATGAGTATAATAATTAGAGTGCACAGTATCAAAACAACCCATGACACAACAGCGGTGACACTGCACTGACTGCGATCCTCCTGAAATTCATACAAATGATTAAAAGACAGTTTATGTTTTTTCTTTTAACAGGGGAAGTTTAGATGCAGATCACATAGCTGTGGGATCAGGTACACAAACAGAGAGATGTCCCTTTAATAGTTCACAGTAGTCATCATTCACACATCACGAACTACAAAAAACAACACAGGAGAGTTACTATCTGACCAGCTGCTATATTTTAAATGTCGACCACAATCCATTAAAACCCGTCATACCCGCACCTGAAGGGCACAGACGCCCGCACAGCAGCCAGCTGATAACAAACGGGAAGATCCCGAAACCACGTCTGTTGTGGAAACTAGGTTACAGCATCAAACCATTTAGTTACTACATACACGCTGGAGATCGCACTCAGTCTACCATCAATCCACTTACCTCGAAACGGTCGCAGCAACACACCACCACACGCGAACAAACAGACGAGATGCCACCACAGGTGAGCTCCAGCGCAACTTAATGACGTCACGGCATTTACTCCAACGCAGGCAAATGGGCTTCCAGCTCATCATGCCACATTAGTAAAGGACTTAAGTCGTTTGAGTAGGTGATTCTGCACAGAAGTGAACATCATCTCAGTAACTGTCCAATCAAACCACATTCTGCCAAGGCCGAAATCCTTCGCTAGTTAATAGTCGTCTTTTCTTCATAAGATTTTACATCGTTCAGGGATTTAATGCCGTTAAAATAGATCTGAAAAGAGCAACACAATCTCTCGCCTAACGATTTAATTTCTGCTGTTACCAAGCAGCAGAAAGAGACGGGCTGTGTAACTCTTGCAGGTGTGTGAAGAAAGCAATAACTGACTGCATATCAGATGTTAATAATACGCCATAAAAATCATTCAGCCTCATGATCAGCATGTGATGAGATCCCTACAGCAGCAGACAAAAGTGTGTGTGAGTGTGTGTGAGTGTATGAGTGTGTGTGTGTGTGTGTGTGTGTGTGTGTGTGTGTGTGTGTGTGTGTGTGTGTGTGTGTGTGTGTGTGTGTGTGACACAATAATATCCGTCGTTCTTCCCTCCTCCTCCTTCCCGATCATCTCTGTCATACTGAACTCTTCCGGAAGCGTCTCCAGAATCTCATCAAGCACGGCTTTAACCGGGAAACACAAACACACGCCAGAGGAAACCAAAATAAATATAAGAAGAAATATTTATATCTCTGTGGCAAAAGTATTTCACTTTTTTGATAAGTCATCCATTGATTAAAATATAACAAGCCAAAATGATACAGACTTTTGGTCATTTTTAGCTCGGCTGAGAGCCAAGCGTTTCATCTCGACTGATCATTTACTGAGGACGATTATTGGTGAATCAGAACACAGAGGAGACGATCGTTCGGAGGATGATTCAATATTCAATCAGCCGCAGGCAATGTGTTCTTGATGACGTTATCACGCTTCAGGGACGGATGAGGAGACGCTCCAAGCACAGAAACTCTGTTCGGATGGGAGGGTTTCAATATACTAATGAATAACAATAATAATTAAACATATTACTCATGAAAAGCTAACAAACTGGGATGTGCACAGACTATAAGGAATTAATTTTTAAAGCAAGGCATATGGAAGAAAGTTGTTTCCATTCCCATCAGCGTCTGAAGGAACGAGTGAATGATTTCATGTCAGCATTTAATCCCAATCCTCTCAGTAGATCTATTTGTCTTTGTCAGATACACGAGGAGTTAATGCAAAGCGGTCATTGCTTACAAATCCCAATCTCTTAACTAAAAAAGGTCAGCTGTCATAATGCATTCGAGCTCTCTTACACGGCTCTCATATCTAATCGGTTAAATGTCAGAGGCTCCGAACCAGCCGCTGTAAGCTCTCCAGACACGAGGACGATCACCGTCGCCCTTCTCTGAGTCTAATGAGGTTAATGTGACACTGATACACTGAACTAGGCAGAGATGTGAGTTCAGATCATACTGGAAACAGCTGGTAGGGGAGAGTGGGGTAAGATGAGCCAGTGGGTAAGTTGACCCACCCCCTTTATCTTGGCAACTGTACACTTTTATGGTCATGTGGCCATATATTTTGGAACCACCCATCATTTCTGCCAGAAACACATGGGAGGAGTGGAAGGCTTTTTACTTTAAAAACTGTTTTTGGCTTGTCAAAGTAAAATTTTAGCATAACAGACGTACATCAAAGCAAACGTGTCCAGGTCTAGAATATTTATGATCCATATAGGTGATTTAGCAATGTATAAAACCATGCAAATAATTTAGCTAAATGGTAAGCTAGCTAGTTTTATCCAAAATGCTGTGGGGTAAATTGAGCCAGCGTTTTATCTTACCCCGCCATTAGGGACTGTAGTTAAGTTACATCTCTGAAGTATAAACTGGTGTAATTTCAATTTAATGTTACACAACTGGTTTAGTTTATCATTTTCTTAAAAAGAAATTGATAGGAACGATGTAAAAGTACAGCAAACCCTTCTCTGATAATGACCAGAAGATGATTGATCATATATATCTCTCCACCTGTATCCCTAATGAACGTTCAACACTGCAGAAAAACACCATGACAAGAACCGTCTGACTAAAATGTTTATTAGTTTCAATGGCATTCATTCATTCTAATTCAGTTTTTATTTAATTTTACTCAGTTTAGTCTGTTTTGGGAAGGTTACAACTTTGGTGTTCAACATATTGTATCAGAAATGCAAACAATTAAAGACATTGAAATGTCAACTTCATTTGTTTGGTTTTATGTTGTTTAAATAGCTTTAAGAACAGAAATATGAATATTTGTAAAAGGAAATTTGATTATTGAAGGTGTTTTTAAAAGAGGTAAATTATCTTTACAATCTCACAAGGGTTTGATTCAGATTCAATTAGATGGTCTGTTTACACCCAAATGGTGCAACTTACCCCTAACCTGGGGTAAATTGAGCCACAGATCCCTTTGTCATAGATGTATTCTGATCATTTAAAATGATAGCAAACATCCTGAAATTACTTTAGATCTTTTCATTGCACTTCTGCCTTTTTTTCTCATCTTGAGGACCACATAAGTAAAAAAATGGCTCATCTTACCCCACTCTCCCCCAGACAACAATAATATCCCTGAGTAGGGTCAATTCAGGTAAACTGAGACACTTTTTGCCATTGAGATGTCCCAATTATCCTGAATTAAACAAATTATTTTTGCTGTGAGAACATCAGTACGGTATCATGAGGTGAAATATTGCAATACTTTGAAGTATCGATTTTTCCTCCTCTTCACAAATGGTACTAAATAATGTGGGAAGAGCTTTAGGTGTGAGTGTGTCCTGTATATATGTCCCAGAACCTCCTCATCGCCAGACGTTCCCTCTCCGGAGCCTCCGTCTCTGGGCTGCGACTCCAGCGCAGTGTGGAAGAGCTGACGTGTGTGTGAGGAAGCCGATCTCTGCGCTCGGGTCAGGCCGGAAAGGCACGGAGACTCGGCCGGAAGAGCGGCGCCGATGCACTGAAACAGATCCAGAGAGAGCCCTGATGAGCTGTGGGACTGAAACAATCCAGCTAACAAAAACCTTTGGCTAACATTCCCGTTACTTAGGAAAACATTATTTCTGAACGTTCAAAACATCGTTCACAACAGTTTATTAAAGTTTTTTTCTTGGTTATGCGAACATTAAGGGAACATTTCATTGTATCATTCTTCACACATGGGACCGTTACTTTTGAATGTTCTCTGAACGTTCTGAAACAAATAGTAACATTTAAAAAACTTTCAACTATAACATTTCAGGTAAAAACACTCCATGAACGATGTATAAATGATGTTTTTGTGTTATTAAAGACCAGATAACTGGAAGAACATTTCCTTGTCAGAGTGTTATCTGAAGTTCTGAGGACGTTCCCTGTTCGCTGGGGAATCTCTTCTGCTGTGATTACCATTAGACAGAGCGACAGATGAAACGCGGTGTGCTTCAGTCGACTGCTGTGATGCTTTAAAAGCACTGAGCCTCAGGATCACCGCAGGCATCTTCACTACTTACACACACGCATACCAGAAACACACACTAATGATGAAATCTAGTCAAATCATGTCACCTTCATTTATACAGCTCTTTCACAATACAGATCGTTTCAAAGCAGCTTTACAGTGATAATAGGAAATTAATGGAAGAGAGACTGTTTGTGTACATCAGCTCTAGAGAAAAGTTATTGTCCAGCTAAAGTCAGTTTTTCATTGATTCATTTCCGTTGTGAATAATAATTAGTTATTTACTTTAAGGACACTTACACGACAGCATTTTAAACCAAAATAGAAATTCTCAATGCGTTCCAGCCGCTCATCCGCACGGCAACAGCACCGGCGCTAGAGAATACAAACCCAGACACAGGTTTTGAGATAGCGTTATCATCTTCGTGTAAACTTCAAAAAACGTGAATCTGTGAGAACGGTGACGACATGCACGTAAGCATCACGTGTTTAGTCTATAGGCAAGAGCGTTTGAGTACGTACAGTGGGGAGAACAAGTATTTGATACACTGCCGATTTTGCAGGTTTTCCTACTTACAAAGCATGTAGAGGTCTGTAATTTTTATCATAGGTACTCTTCAACTGTGAGTGACGGAATCTAAAACAAAAATCCAGAAAATCACATTGTATGATTTTTAAATAATTAATTTGCATTTTATTGCATGACATAAGTATTTGATCACCCACAAACCAGTAAGAATTCCGGCTCTCACAGACCTGTTAGTTTTTCTTTAAGAAGCCCTCCTGTTCTCCACTCATTACCTGTATTAACTGCACCTGTTTGAACTCGTTACCTGTATAAAAGACACCTGTCCACACACTCAATCAAACAGACTCCAACCTCTCCACAATGGCCAGAGAGCTGTGTAAGGACATCAGGGATAAAATTGTAGACCTGCACAAGGCTGGGATGGGCTACAGGACAATAGGCAAGCAGCTTGGTGAGAAGGCAACAACTGTTGGCTCAATTATTAGAAAATGGAAGAAGTTCAAGATGACGGTCAATCTCCCTCGGTCTGGGGCACCATGCAAGATCTCACCTTTTGGGGCATCAATGATCATGAGGAAGGTGAAGGATCAGCCTAGAACTACATGGCAGGACCTGGTCAATGACCTGAAGAGAGCTGGGACCACAGTCTCAAAGAAAACCATTAGTAACACACTACGCCGTCATGGATTAAAATCCTGCAGCACACGCAAGGTCCCCCTGCTCAAGCCAGCGCATGTCCAGGCCACTCGCCGTGTTTGGAGGAAGAAGAAGGATGAGTACAACCCCAAGAACACCATCCCAACCGTGAAGCATGGAGGTGGAAACATCATTCTTTGGGGATGCTTTTCTGCAAAGGGGACAGGACGACTGCACCGTATTGAGGGAAGGATGGATGGGGCCATGTATCATGAGATCTTGGCCAACAACCTCCTTCCCTCAGTAAGAGCATTGAAGATGGGTCGTGGCTGGGTCTTCCAGCATGACAACAACCCGAAACACACAGCCAGGGCAACTAAGGAGTGGCTCCGTAAGAAGCATCTCAAGGTCCTGGAGTGGCCTAGCCAGTCTCCAGACCTGAACCCAATAGAAAATCTTTGGAGGGAGCTGAAAGTCCGTATTGCCCAGCGACAGCCCCGAAACCTGAAGGATCTGGAGAAGGTCTGTATGGAGGAGTGGGCCAAAATCCCTGCTGCAGTGTGTGCAAACCTGGTCAAGAACTACAGGAAACGTATGATCTCTGTAATTGCAAACAAAGGTTTCTGTACCAAATATTAAGTTCTGCTTTTCTGATGTATCAAATACTTATGTCATGCAATAAAATGCAAATTAATTACTTAAAAATCATACAATGTGATTTTCTGAATTTTTGTTTTAGATTGCAGATAGATTCCAGTTGAAGTGTACCTATGATAAAAATTACAGACTTCTACATGCTTTGTAAGTGGGCAAACCTGCAAAATCGGCAGTGTATCAAATACTTGTTCTCCCCACTGTATGTGCACAGGTGTGTAGTTTTTCTTTACAAAATGACCGCCAAATTACTTGTCTGCATTGAATAATACAGAGTTTTTAGTCGTTTCCGATAATTTCGATAACGTTTTCATCTGTACAGAGGGAAAGTGAAGTGAAGGAGGCGTCACAGGGGAGAGTCTAGTGGACAAGGTCTCTGCTGACACTTCAGGGATGAGTTGTGCTCGTGTCTCGGCGCAGGTCCACCATCTAGCATGTCTGCCGTGAGTGCCAGGATATTCCCCATGCATAACCCAGAGATCTGGATGTATCAGACAGAAATGAGACGTAAATGATTAGCTGGGCTGTAGACACATGTAGAAGATGGAGAGAGCAACGAACAATGATACAGAAGTGTCATGCCCACTTAAACTGTGCCGTGAAAAGAGGCATGTGGACTGTGGATGCAACTTTGAAAAAAACAAAAAAACTGTCGTAGAAATTATGCATTCACAGTCTAAATGGGATCAGTCCAGTTGAGTCACCCTTTCCACTGATAATCAGGTGATTCTGACATCATTTACGGTACTCACCTCATGTAGCTCCAAACTCGTGAGGCTTTTTGGAACAGAATAGGTGTTACTGTCAAAGACTGAAATCTGGAGCATGTCAGGTTTCTACAGCATATCTAGTTCACCAGGTTCAGGGGTTTCACAGCTACACTATATTGCCAAAAGTATTGGGACAATGCAATGCAATGCAAAACGTGAGATGCAGTGGGGTAAAGCACACTGCCACTGGACTCTAGAGCAGTGGAGACGTGTTCTCTGGAGTGACCAATCACGCTTCTCTGTCTGGCAATCCCATGGACGAGTCTGGGTTTGGCGGTTGCCAGGGGAACAGTACTTGCCTGACTGCATTGTGCCAAGTGTAAAGTTTGGTGGAGGGGGGATTATGGGGTGGGGTTGTTTTTCAGGGGTTGGGCTTGACCCCTTAGTTCCAGTGAAAGGAACTCTTAATGCTTCAGCATACCAAGACATTTTGGACAATTTCATGCTCCCAACTTTGTGGGAACAGTTTGGGGACGGCCCCTTCCTGCTCCAACATGACTGCGCACCAGTGCACAAAGCGTCGGTCCATAAAGACATGGATGAGCGAATTTGGTGTGGAGGAACTTGACTGGCCTGCACAGAGTCCTGACCTCAACCCGATAGAACACCTTTGGGATGAATTAGAGCGGAGACTGCGAGCCAGGCCTTCTCGTCCAACATCAGTGCCTGACCTCACAAATGCGCTTCTAGAAGAATGGTCAAAAATTCCCATAAACACACTCCTAAACCTTGTGGAAAGCCTTCCCAGAAGAGTTGAAGCTGTTATAGCTGCAAAGGGTGGGCCAACTCCATATTAAACCCTACGGATTAAGAATGGGATGTCATTAAAGTTCATGTGCATGTAAAGGCAGGCGTCCCAAAACTTTTGGCAATATAGTGTATATGTTTTGAGAATGTCTGAGACAAATATTAAGTGTAATATAAAGACAAAATGTTGTTTCCAATACTAAATAATTGACTTTTATATTGGCACTGTACTAAAGTTAAAAAATCATGAACATTTTAAGCCATAAAAATATATTTTGTAAACACATTTTTTCTGTTATCTTATGTTTTCCACAGACCCCAGTCTGACCCCTGACCTACCCAGACAGCAACATAGTGTCGGTCCACATCTGGCCCACATCTGGTACGTGTTGGATCCTGTACCAGATGTGGCCCGGATCTGGGCCGACACTATGTTGCTGTCTGGGTAGTGAACCAGGACTGGCTTTACATCCAGCTGACCCGTCTCGCTGTAATCATCACAGATATGACACGCTTTACGTCCCACAGATCTGCATATGCAGGCATGAGTTCTCTCCGTGCCTGATGATAACCGCTGTAGTCCGTGTTTGCAGTGCACGAGGTACAGCTCTCCGTCCATCATCTCGGGCTTGATGAACTCTTCCAGAAGAGGATCATCATAGTGCACATGAAGAGACAGAGCGCTGCACCCGCCTGAACCACCAAACCGCAGCACTTACAACCTATGGTTAACTCTTAGTTTCAGTGTTGATCCCAAGAGTGCATTTGAGCTATATGAGACTAATTCATTTTCTACAGCTGTCATCGTTCCACTGCACTGAGAGTTGTGTGTGTGTTAAGCGTCACGTGTTGCAGTCCCTGCGGATTCGTCTTTATGACTGAGGCTGTTCCTCACAGCTCTGAGTCATGTGATCCAGGAGAGAGGAGGTTAGCGCCTTGATCTGAGCCAAACCGGAAACACGTCAGATGTGTGGGAAAGAACAGCAGCTCTTACATATTCAACCACGACCCTGCTTTAACTGTAATCGCTGAGCTCAGCATTTCTTTTTGTCGCTTACAAATCAACGACAGAGCTTCTGTCACATCATAATGCGGTTTTCAAATTGTAAGAACATAATTAATGAGCACAGAACACTGGATTGTTATTCCTCAAACATTCTGCTCAGGGTTTTTCCAAATGATTTTCTTCCTTCTGTGAAACACAAAACTAGATGCAGAATGTTTGAGCTATTGTTTTCAATATAGTACATTTGGATGCTCCTAAAAAAGACCATAAAACCAGTCAATATGACTGCCCACTATATTCCAAGTCTTCTGGACCAAGACAGAAATGCTCACTGATAATTCTCTGCTGTGGAATATAGTGCACAAGTCACATTGACCTCTTCCATTATGTTAAACTGTCCATTTCGGATCTTATCAGTATGAATTAAGAGTAAATGAGGAAGAGTAAATGATGCCAATTTTTGGGTGAACTAGTCCTTTAAACCAGGGGTTTTTCAAACCATTCCTGGAGCCTCCCCAGCACTGCACATTTTAGATGTCTCCCTCATTGGACACACCGAGCTCAGGTTATGGAGTACTAAACTAATCAGCTGGTGAGTTAATACAGCTGTGTTAAATAAGACACCCATCCAACATATGCAGTGCCTTGTACTATACAAACGCCCTCCTAAGAAATGCATCTCAATAGATATAGTTACATGCACTACTTTTCCAATCTGATTTCAGATTCTTAAAGGGTTAGGCATTTGTATAGTCCATGACCTGAGCTGGGTGTGTCCAATAAGGGAGACATCCAAAATGTGCAGTGCTGGGGAGGCTCCAGGAATGGTTTGAAAACCCTTGCTTTAAACCAATCCCAGCAAACATTGATCCGACAGCAACGTCGTGTCCCTGGCCAAAAATAGTCGTGGTAGGACGGCATAAATCTGTAAAAATATGAGACACAGAACATTTTCTTAAAAATGCATTCAGTTACGTCCGTTCAACTTTCATTTTGGAACTATTTTTCAACCATGATGGGACGTGTCAGATGGACGTCTTTTCAACGGTCATTAAACGTCCAAATGTTAGCTGGGATAGATGTTTCTATTCAAGACGTGTTTAAATAACATTTGAATTACAGCTGGTCTTCTTTCTCGCATCTGTTTGCATGATGAATTGTGATTTGTGTTTCCTTCTTATTGTATATTTAACCATTTATAGCTGTACTCGAGTGAAACTGACTGAAACGTGACAATGGCTTTAACACATCATTCACTCACACTGAACTGAAGCGAAGTCGTTACACTCTTTCCCACTGTCCTCTTGATATTTCCTACAGGAAATGCAAATCTAGTCCGAGTCCATGGCTCTTTTGCATTGGGTTTCTGCCATAAAAGCGAGCATTGGTTCTTAATTGCTCCATGTAATGAAGGGCATAAATATTAAATTGGGAGCAGGTAGTTGTGTAGATGTGTGTAATTAAACACGGTCAGACCCACAATCAGTCTCTTTTAACAGAGCATATGTCAGCAGGCGTTTCACTCTCTCTTAGTTCAATAGGCACACACACACACACACACACACACACACACACCCTCACCTTGCTGTTGGCCTCCAGATAGTTGTACAGCACGTTGTCGGAGATGGCCAGGTCTCCTGTGTTGAACGGAGACCAACTTGAGAACAAAGAGAAAGTATTGAAAGTAAAAACCTTTCATTGTTAGGGTTCCCAGTGGACATCAGCCATTAGGACAGACAAAAGAATGACTCCATTCCGACATATTTAGGAGCTGAGTCTCCTTTTTAATTGTCACTGCTTGTCAGAGCTTTCATGGCCGGGCTCATCATTTCAAAACACTTTTGATTGAGGGGGTCCAGAGTCGAACGGCACCTTCACCTCATGGGATTCATTTGTTTGTACAAGCAATCCAATAACGTCATTAAACAAACATCCTCCGCTTATGGGAGCACTTATAAAGCAGGTAGATCTGGTGCCGCTGATATAGCCTGGTCACGGTCAGTGTTTCGGTAGCAGGACACTTGGCACACTTATTTTATTGCTTTTTTCTGTCACATATTTAATAATAATAAATTAGGTATCATTCAAAAGCTTAAACACTGTGAAAAGCGTTTTGAAATTGGACACTGCTTTTACCATGAAAATGGTTCTTTAAAAACTTTTAGCAGCTCAATATAAAATCAAGAAACAAACGAAACATTTGTGAAAGAATGGGTCGCTCTCAGGAGCTCAGTGAACTCAAGCGTGGTACCGTGATAGGTTGCCACCTGTGCAATAAGTCCATTCCTGACATTTCCTCACTACTAAATATTCCACGCTCAACTGTTAGTGGGATTATAACAAAGTGGAAGCAATTGGGAACAACAGCAACTCAGCCACGAAGTGGTAGGCCACGTAAAATCACAGAGCGGGGTCAGCGCATGCTGAGGGTCACAGTGGACGAGTCTGGGTTTGGCGGTTGCCAGGGGAACGGTACTTGCCTGACTGCATTGTGCCAAGTGTAAAGTTTGGTGGAGGGGGGATTATGGTGTGGGGTTGTTTTTCAGGGGTTGGGCTTGGCCCCTTAGTTCCAGTGAAAGGAGCTCTTAATGCTTCAGCATACCAAGACATTTTGGACAATTTCATGCTCCCAACTTTGTGGGAACAGTTTGGGGATGGCCCCTTCCTGTTCCACCATGACTACGCACCAGTGCACAAAGCGTCGGTCCATAAAGACATGGATGAGCGAGTTTGGTGTGGAGGAACTTGACTGGCCTGCACAGAGTCCTGACCTCAACCCGATAGAACACCTTTGGGATGAATTAGAGTGGAGACTGCGAGCCAGGCCTTCTCGTCAACATCAGTGCCTGACCTCACAAATGCGCTTCTAGAAGAATGGTCAAAAATTCCCATAAACACACTCCTAAACCTTGTGGAAAGCCTTCCCAGAAGAGTTGAAGCTGTTATAGCTGCAAAGGGTGGGCCAACTCCATTTTAAACCCTACGGATTAAGAATGGGATGTCATTAAAGTTCATGTGCATGTAAAGGCAGACGTCACAAAACTTTTGGCAATATAGTGTATCTGTTTTGAATAAAATAAAAAATGCTTAGTTAAGTGCATTTGCTTAACAGTAAGGGATTGAGGTATCCAATAACGTCATTAAACAAAAATATCCTCTGCTTATGAATATGTCATAGTTAGTTAGTTAGTCAGTTTATTTATCCCCGTAGGGAAAGTACATAAGCAATGGGAGCCATATACAGTAGCTTGTTCTGCAGCTTCAATAACAGAGGAGGTGTCGAAGCTCTGATCCAGCATTAAAATTCAGCACTTGCACCAATACCAACGCAGTTTAGGATCTCCATAGCGATGTGTCACTGCTCGTCACAATCAAACCAATCACCAAGAGTTAAAAATCATTTGAATCTGACGATGCCAACAGGAAGCAATTGACTCTGCTCTTTGGTAGGACAGCTGAAAAGGTCAATATGAAAGTAGCTGTCATTTTCTGGATTGCTGCTGCTTACTAGAGTTTGAGAGCTGTTTAGGTCTTTTTTCTGTGCCATTGATTTACTTTCAAGGTGCGTACATGACTAGAATGTGACTGGTTCTGCAGAGAAAACCTGCTGGAAGCCACAGTCATCGGCACCAGAGTCGGCCTGGAGTGAGCTGGACAGTCCACGGACACAAGAGATTCTCTCACAACAAGCAGATGCTGAATATTGTATAAGCCAAATCCAAGATATACAGGACCTCACAGAAAACATGACATTACACTTCTTTTTCCTGTATTACTCAGAAATGCATTAAAAATGCATTTTACACATACAGTAACTCGTCTGGCATGAAGTCAAAAACGTCAGGCTGATAGAAGTGGGATTGTCATGATATTTATGAATTAACAGACCATAATATTTGTTAAAAACACTTTTTTAAAAGTTTCTATTTAAAAAACAATTCAAGCTGATATAAATATAAAGAGTAAAATTCTAAGAAATTCCATGTTTTAAACTACATTTTTCAAACTACACTATATTGCCAAAAGTTTTGGGACGCCTGCCTTTACATGCACATGAACTTCAATGACATCCCATTCTTAATCCGTAGGGTTTAATATGGAGTTGGCCCACCTTTTGCAGCTATAACAGCTTCAACTCTTCTGGGAAGGCTTTCCACAAGGTTTAGGAGTGTGTTTACAGGAATTTTTGACCATTCTTCTAGAAGCGCATTTGTGAGGTCAGGCACTGATGTTGGACGAGAAGGCCTGGCTCGCAGTCTCCGCTCTAATTCATCCCAAAGGTGTTCTATCGGGTTGAGGTCAGGACTCTGTGCAGGCCAGTCAAGTTCCTCCACACCAAACTCGCTCATCCATGTCTTTATGGACCGACGCTTTGTGCTCTGGTGCGCAGTCATGGTGGAACAGGAAGGGGCCATCCCCAAACTGTTCCCAAAAAGTTGGGAGCATGAAATTGTCCAAAATGTCTTGGTATGCTGAAGCATTAAGAGTTCCTTTCACTGGAACTAAGGGGCCAAGCCCAACCCCTGAAAAACAACCCCACGCCATAATCCCCCCTCCACCAAACTTTACACTTGGCAAAATGCAGTCAGGCAAGTCCCGTTCTCCTGGCAACTGCCAAACCCAGACTCGTCCATGGGATTGCCAGACAGAGAAGCGTGATTGGTCACTCCAGAGAACACGTCTCCACTGCTCTAGAGTCCAGTGGCGGCGTGCTTTACCCCACTGCATACCACGCTTTGCATTGCACTTGGTGATGTAAGGCTTGGATGAGCTGCTCGGCCATGGAAACCCATTCCATGAAGCTCTCTACGCACTGTTCTTGAGCTCATCTGAAGGCCACAGAAGTTTGGAGGTCTGTAGCTATTGACTCTGCAGAAAGTTGGTGACTTCTGCGCACTGTGACCCTCAGCATGCGCTGACCCCGCTCTGTGATTTTACGTGGCCTACCACTTCGTGGCTGAGTTGCTGTTGTTCCCAATTGCTTCCACTTTGTTATAATGCCACTAACAGTTGAGCGTGGAATATTTAGTAGTGAGGAAATTTCAGGAATGCGGCTCGTTGGTGATTTTGATGGCATTCTCCAGGATGCCCTGAGGAATGATGTGGCCGTCGGGCGAGGATGAAGGCTCTGCGCTGATGAAGACCCTGAAGTTCGGGTGGCTGCCCTCCACAAGCTGCTCCAACTTCTTCTCCAGAGTTCCCAGCCATTTAGAGACCAGACAGAAGAGACGGATCTCTGGCGACAACACAATGAACAAGAAAATGCCATTTAAACACAACGTGCCAATCCTTGAAGGATTATAGGATGTAAAAATCCTTCTACAATTTGTCTACACAGGTATCGTCTTTTATATGGTATAAAGGTCTAAACTGCAATGTTTTGCATTTTGTAAAAAATTTTATGAATATAAGGTAACAAAAAGTTTTCAAAGCACACTATGAAAATAACAGTGAGTGATAATGCAGGAGCACAAACACTGTCTCCTTAATGCGTTATCTGCAGAATATAACATTGTGCTGAATGAACTGTCACAGTGTTCAAATCACTATAACAGCGCTATTGATTCTGAGGAAGATTTAAATGAAAGAAAATAAACTCTAAATGATGTCAATATTGCAATTGGTTTGTAATGACTTGAAAGTACCAAAGGATGAGCTAAAGGTCACATCAGAAATCAAGCCTTTTTCTTTCTTTCTTTCTTTCTTTCTTTCTTTCTTTCTTTCTTTCTTTCTTTCTTTCTTTCTTTCTTTCTTTCTTTCTTTCTCTCTCAGATCAGCACTGCTGAGAATTGTAGTTTTTCATACATGCACCTTGACTTGATGAGGACACACCAAACACTATGGCTTTCTTACATCCATTTTAATTGCACTTATTTGTAATGTTCATACTATCATTAGTACTGAAAAAGCTGTTGCACAACTGATGCATTCGGTCCTCACTGTACATCAAATTGAATTATTATTTCATTATTTCAAAGGATTTATTCAGACACACAATCTGCACATTGTAACTGGGCTTCACGGGAATCCACTTTCCTGCTGAATCTGCCGGTCAGGCTGGATAATGCGGGCTGCAGTGGTTTTAAAAGGCTGAATGCAGCATATTCCTTCCAGAAAAGCCATTAAAGTTAAACACTATCCTGGCAGACACTTTTCAAGTAATAGTCGTCCCTGAGCGAATTCACCTTGCTCTCCTCGTCTCTGCTCATTGTGTCTCTAAAAGAAGAGGGGAACTCTGGTCAGCTGAGCCTGAGGATTTTCTGCTTGAGTATTAGCGATTGATTGCCTCTCTACAGTGAGTGGATTTCTGCATTTCTGCTGGACGGGATCCCGTGTGCTGCAATATAATTAACCTTCACTGGAGGGGAACTTTCCATTGACCCGCCGTCTCCCCGGCGGAGCCTGAATTCATAAGTGGGCTGACACGGACTCGCTGAGGCAGGAGATGAGACGGCCTGATGAAGATTGTGGGAGATGGGAATCTTTGGGTCCATCGATTGACATTCTCATGCAAAGGCAATTAAACGAACGCTCATCTCCGTGTTTCTGACCAGCACAGCGTGCGGAGGATTTCAGGTAAAGACGTTCACGTTCTGCCGCTTCATCCGGTCAATAAAGGTCATTGTGATTCTGTGCATGCGCGTCTTTAAAGAGTGAAATGCATTCCTGCACTGAGATCGTGTTCAATGATGCAGCATTTTCTCGTGAGAATCGTCCACATCGGAACATCTGAATTCAGACCACTAGCCTCCGTCTTTTCTTGACATATTGATCACTGTTTTAAGCATCTATACGGCCAGTTTGTACATTTGAGCGTCTGCTGGAGGACTTCCAAACTAATATGTGTAATGAGCAGCTGTGGCTGGAGAGTGACATGCGGATGAAATGGACGGGGTCTAATGGACTCATTAGTGGAGTGTGGCGGCCGGACTGCAGAACACAACAGGTCATTAATCAGCTGCGAGCGAGAGCGGCGAGGCGGACACCACACGGACATTTACTGTGGTAAAGGACAGGCATTCCTCATCGGAGACACTTCACTCATGCCACACCGGCGCTCAGCGTTTACAGGGAAACTACACACACAACCTGCGGTTTAAATGGACGATTGACTGAAGGAATGATGCGGTAACACTTTACAATTACCGTATTGTTCCAAATATAAGACAATGTTTTTTTTCTTGGAAATACATCTGAGAAAAATGGAGTCATCTTATATTTGGGGTCTAAACTTTTACATGTCAGTAATACACTTGTAACAATATACGAGTAAAACGAGTGTTGCAGGACTGAACAACAACAAGTTGTAACGAATGGGCATGATCAAAATGCTCACCATAAAAACCTTCCCCCTTTCTCTTTAGTCAAATTTGATCAGCGGTCCAGCCCAAAGAGTCGCAAACCACCTCTCTTCAAACGCCGTTATCACCTCAGCTCTCCTGAACGACTTATAGACAGCACAGGAGACTAGACGGCACTAGCTGTTTGGTCAAAGACTAGAGACAAACTTCCAATACACAAGGACATTGACATGATTTTTACTCACAATCAATCTGTCCCAACTGTATATAGTATTTCTCCTGCATTTTATGCATCTCCATATGTTATATTAGCCTAGTTATGATTCTTTAGTTATGTTAGTGCAACTTAAATGATGATATCCAAAGATGATGTATCATTGCTTTAATGTCTTCAAATCCCCATCTTGCTTGGTATCAAAAGAAACCTCTTTTCATTTCAGAATTAATGGTGTATAGTATGTTTTGATTAAAATGCATCATAATATTTCTGCCATACCTTTGTGTAAAAACTGCACAAATTCTCCATGCCACCATAAACATGCAAACAGGGATAAGACAGAACAAAGACTTTCTCCTGGTCATCTTTGATTGGTCACCTCACCAAATGTGTGTGAACTGATAGGGCCTTTAAGAGTTCCCTGATTAGGCACATCTTTGCTCAATCTCTTTTGAGACACCACATTTCCTCCTTCCGGCAACTATCTTCAAGTTTACTTCGTGGGAATCAACGTGGACCATCCAGAAAGACCCAACGAACGCTTCAGCGGACTCCTAATGAAAACATCAAGAAACTCTGGACTCTATTGCATCTGGACTTGTTCAGCAACCGAAGTCAATGCAAGTACCCGTTCGCCACCTTTAGATGCGTTTCTAAGTCATTGTGCCCCTTTTAAGGTGAACCTAATTCTTTGATGTTTCTCGTAGGTTGTGGTTAACTGATTGTACTCTGCCATTCTCTTCTCTCTCTCTCTTCCTGTACTTTTCTTCACTTTCTTTATTTTGTATATAATCTTTGCTTAGTTTAGTTGTGTGTGTGTGTGTGTAGCCTACCCATAGTATCATTTATTAAACCATTATATCCAAGCTTTATTGCCTCTGTGTTTGCCGCTCACAAAATCAAAGTTACTTAAACGTCTTGATCTAGCTACATGCTATTACCCTGCTGGTACTTTATACAGCAGGAAAAGGTTATTCTTTCTTGGCCAGGAAGATAATTTTTTTCCTAGAATTGATAACTGATTATGCTGTCTGTTCGTTGGATGAACTGATTAAATAATTGATATATTAATTCTGCTACAGTCAATTCTAAAATGAATCCAAATATTTATAATTCATTATAATTCGTTATAATTAATTATACATATTTCCCTTTTGAGCTAATTTGCTACAAGGTCAAACAACTCATTAAGCAGCCAAGACATACGGCGTGTCAGAGTGTAATGTTAGAAGATGGCGAGCCCAAAAAGACGCGGTCCGTAGCCAAAAAAAGAAATGAGGGGTTGCCCATAACCAGAGCCATCATCGCCAAAGAGCTGAACTTACCCACCAGCGAGGCCGATCATTTCTTCTTTCGGCTACGGACCGACGCACTTGTCTGTAAATATCCTCAAAGCGGCCACTTTGATGCGGTGTAATGGATTAGCGCTTACACTCCGCCTTCAGGAAGAAACTATCAGGCCTAAGGAAAACACATTCATCTGCCCTGGATCAGATAGATAATGCGGATCAAACACCTGTGTTTTGACAGGCCAACATCCGTCACTGTACATAGAAATCATAGTGAAATGAGAACTGAATGAGAATTTCAGGTTATTTTTATGGTAGCTATGCCAAAGTGTTTATTTCTGAATGTGATTGTTGGTAAATTTTACCAGTATTTACCATACTTTAAATACAGAAATTAAAAAAATTAATATGAAGAATATGCAATTTTCAAAGAAAGTATTTTCATTAAAAGACAAGATTTGGTCTTCAAAAAGTCTTTTTCCAAACATTCTGCGTGATCTACTGACGACACACAGATTAAAGAACACAGACACAGCCGATCATTCCCATAATGACCAACACAATCAACGTGTATCCCAGTGTTCTTCCTGAGAGAGACAGAGAGAGAGACAGAGAGAGAGAGAGAGAGAGAGACAGAGAGACAGAGAGAGAGAGAGACAGAGAGAGAGAGTGAGTGAGAGAGAGAGAGAGAGAGAGAGAGAGAGAGAGAGAGAGAGACAGAGAGAGAGAGAGAGACAGAGAGAGAGTGAGTGAGAGAGAGAGAGAGAGAGAGAGAGAGAGAGAGACAGAGAGACAGAGAGAGAGAGAGAGAGAGAGAGA
>CM077187.1:317418-479918 GCA_039654105.1 Coreius guichenoti
CTTCTCCTCCACGAAATCTCTGAAGGGTGAATGAGCTCGCTATTATTATGACACTGTAATAATGACGAGCTTATTATTTAAATATGTTACAAGTGAACCATGTTAAAGAGCATTGAATGAGCTGAGCTCCACACAGGGCATTGCTGAGGACTGATGGTCTTATTACATCAACACTGCCGTTGTCTTCCCAAAGGTCACGTATCATGGACTCGACTGCAGAAACTTCTCAACCACTGACTCTTGACCAACGGCAGACGGCGCTCTCTGTGATTGGGATATAACGCCAATGTAGAAACTAAATATTATTCACTGAAAGGGCTGGGACAGATTTGATTTATGAACATTTTTTAAATGAATCACGCAGAGAGATGCTAGTTTGATTCTGTCTGACAGATGCATCACTAAATGAATTGAATCCATCAGTGCGGCGACTCTAAATGAACTGCTATCAGTGTCTTTACTAACTGGTTGTTCATATGACAGTGTGTAGATATGCAGTTTTTTGTAGCGATTTCTCAATTTGTGAATGAAGCATGTTACTCATTGCCTTTTTTCCCTATCACATATTTTAGTAATCATATTATTCAAAAGCTTAAACACTCAAAATTCATCCTGTGAAAAAGCGTTTTGAAATCAGACATTGCGTTACCATAGAAACGGTACTTTACCTTTTAGCGACTCAATTTTTGTGATATCAACTTCAAATTTGGACAAATTGGTTGTACATAAGGCTTTCTAGTAATTTTAGAAGCCAAATTATTTTGTAAAATAAAAAAAACATTTGCTTTGCAGTAAACTTAAAGTTCTGTGTCTTTAAAGTGTCTTTAAACAGGGACCAGCATTAGATCTGTATTAATTGGAGTTCAGATCTGTGATTAAAGAGGGCTGACAGTAACAGGTTAAACTTGTGTGTAAGGCTTAGCCTTGCCCTGGCATGGCCCACGGGTCAAAAATTAACGCGGGCTTTGGCCAAAAATGCACCTGCACATTTAAACAAAATCTAGTACTACTACTTTATTAAGTGAAAATAAAAATTAAATGAAAAGTGTAAATTACGGCATTAAATTTGCTCATGTTGCATCATACTTTTTACACGTTTTACAGCATTGCGCACTATAACCAATCACATACAACTCTGTTGAGCTTATGAATGCAATGGCCAATCAGAGGCGTTAAGATTAGTAATCGCTGAAGTGCGCAAGCTGAGCTCTGAACTCTCACGAATACTCTCATCATAAACTGATAAACAAACAGATTTGGTGATTGTGCTCTGGAGAGCGTCGAAACTAACATAAATAGATTTTTCTATTTACAACGTATTTTTGTAGCGTTGAGCAATGTAGCCAATCACAAACATATCTGATGATTTCTTGAATGCAATGGCCAATCAGACGAGTTTAAAGGTGTTGTAAGTTTTTCACTTTACTAAAGCATAAAAATACCATAATATGTTTGCAGATATTTAAGAAACATGCTAAATTCACCTACTTGTTTTTCTGCTACAGCCAGCCATTCTACTGTGAAATGTCTGTCTGTTTTTGTTTTGGTCTGTGCGAAACCGCACGCCGCCAGTTTACCCAATAGTATTTCGACACCACAGGTTGTCAGTTGGCGGAAAACACATCGTATTGCAGCCATGGAAGTCAGCAAACAAACTGGGTCAGAGTTTGCAAATTCTTCCCGACCTAAAAAATCAACTTACAGTGTGGCTTTCATTGTCAATTGCGCTCGCTCCTGTTGCGTCCTCAAGCTGGCAACCCGCGTGAGCGTCGAGTCTGAGGAGGAGGGGGCGGGGCAAACAACCATCTCCAATATTTTGAATTTGGACTGCAGTACCCATTTCGACCACTAGCTGTCAATCCTACATACTGCACCTTTAAGTTAGAATCCCCTCACCACTCAAAACGCCAGAGTTTTTGTCCAGTGCTGAGATCTGCACACTCAAATCCTCTCGCTATAATTTAACTTGTAACAAAAGAGTGTAGACAAGTAGGCCAAATAAGATATTTATTGTACAGTCAGCTTAATCGATCAACAGAACTCTGTGAGATGGCGATAAGATGACAGCTTAGTGATTACAAAGGGAGCGCTTTTATGCTCTTTCTAGCATAAAAATAATCCATTCAGAATTTGAAGAAAACGTATGTTTTGCTGTATTATAGGCTATTTATTATTCGCACTGGCTGCCATGCCAAATCACTCATATGCTTGCCTGTTCAAATGACAGTGGTTTGTGAACATAACCATTTTAATAACAAGAGCGTTTATGCTGGGATGTGTGGGCTGTTGATAGGCAACACGTAAGGAGGAATCGCATCTAGCCTTACCCTAGAGCTGGTTCACCCTCCGCCTATGAAGTTAATAAAACAATACAGTTGAGCTGCTACCCTGTCACACCTGGCAAAATAAGGCGGGAAGGTCCAGATGCGGTCTGACCTGATGGCGTAGGTCATTCTGTCGGGACGTCTTATTCTTCCACTCCTGAGGGAACTTCTCTTTCTCCAGACACTCAGACTCTACGAGCCTTCGATGTTGAGGTTATGAAACTCCTCCATGGCAGAGAGAGACTGAAACGCATATCACCACAAAATGATGTCACCAATCTTTCATTAAATAAATCATTAGCAAGTACAAGTGTGTTTCATTTAGTATGGATTATTTGGCAGGCATGCTGAGTGGACAGTGTGCAATCTTATCAAAACGAAGAGAAGTTGTGATAACAGAAGAGTTAGATTCAACATTGTCAAGGTGCTAATCAGATCTAACTACAAAGTAAAGCATCTCTATGCCACAAACTGCTGAGTAAACATGAGTGTGTTTCTTCATAAACCAGACTTCCAGAAGTGCTTAGGCAGCAGAAAAGCAGATTTGCCATGGTGAAGTTATATTTATCTTCTCTTGGAAGAACAACGCTGTGACATACGCCGGTCCCTTTCATTCAGAGGTGATGACTCATAATCCCAGAAAGCCTGGTTTATGGGAAACACTATATCTTAATGGCAGATTTCAGCACATTACGGACTCTCAAATGAGATCAAATTTACATTCTCACCGCTGACAATGGCTGTGCGGGAGACAGCGGGATGTCCTGGAGATTCTGAGTTGGATGTTTTTCCAGACAGAATAGAACAGAGAGGAGCCGGTAGAAGTAGGGCACTCAAGAGCCATCTAACCCATGAGTTACTGTTCATTTGGTCATTTTGAATTCCTAATTGTATCTATAATGAAAGGATTGTGATATTAAATAATTGTAATATTATAAGGACAGTTCACCCCAAACAACAACAACAACCACAATAACAATAAATATAGCTGCAAGCAGCAATTATCGGGGCCAAGCACAACAGAAGCAGCTGGAGACCAGCTGCAAAAATGAGTAAAGACATTTGGAGACAATTTTAAGCAAAAAGGTTGAAAACCCATACATATATTGAGTTGTACAGATCCAATTTCATGTTTTGTTTAATTATAGCGCCACCAAGTGGCGAAGTCTCACCGCTTTTTTGTGTGTCCTCAGAGTGCGCCCATACATAAGTGTGTCAAATTTGGTGAAAATATCTCATTTCGTTTAGGAGTTATAGACATTTATATTTATGAGCATATATAAAATGACCCACACTCGACTTTGATTGCATTTTTTTTTTTTTTGCCACTTACTATCAAAATTTTGACATTTGGCCTTACCTATTTAATCAACACGCTATGATTCTGATATTCCTACGGTGGTTTCGTCTCGGTCGGACTAACAGTTTCAAAGATATTCCAGTCCTGGAGGGCCGCTGTCCTGCAGAGTTTAGCTCCAACCCCAATTAAACACACCTGAACCAGCTAATCAGTGTCTAACTAGGGCCTTGACACTGATTAGCTAGTTCAGGTGTGTTTATTTGGGGTTGGAGCTAAACTCTGCTGGACAGTGGCCCTCCAGGACCGAGTTTGGAGACCCCTGCTTCAGGGCACTGTGCCGATGACCCATACCGAGTTGAAATTCAAGAAATACAGCATTTTACTACAAACCCAAAATGGCCAGTATGGGAAAATTGGATATCATTAGACTTAGCATGCCGCCCTGAATCTAACGACTAACCACTTTTATGATTTTTGGGCAAAGCGTTCATAAGTTATCAGCAAAAATAGCCATTTTTCGTATCTCCGGACCAGTAGGTGGTTCTGTGCCTAAACGCAGCATGTAGCCTCAGGTCATGCTTGTAATGATCTGTACCAAGTTTGGTCAGAATACAATAAAGTGTTGCAGAGATACAGCCTTATGTCTATTTTTGCAAGCGCTATGTAAAATTCGTTCGCGCGTTATTCAAAAACTTAATGAATCGACTTGAATTCCATAACTTTTTGTTTGCATTGTCTGAAGATGATCTGGTTAAATGTTCATGCAAATCAGATAAACTGTCTAGGATGAGTTCAAAAAAGTAGTTTTTTTGGCGTCTTGTTGGCGTCTTGAGTCAAGGAATCAGAGGAAAAAAGCCCTTATGGTTCAAAAGTTATTAGCACAAACGTAAGTGCAACTTTGGACAGGTGGTGGCGCTTGAGGGATTGAGTTAGAGACTCCAAAATTGGTGTATTTAATGTTGGGCCAGTCCTCTGTCTGTGTGCCAAATTTCAAGCGGTTCTATGGGCTGCCATAGACTCAAGAGCGGAAGAAGAAGAAACGGAAGCAGAATAATAAGAACACCAACGATTACAATAGATGCCTACACACCTTCTGTGCGCGGCCCCTAATGATTTATAAATTATTATTATTATTACAAAAGCCAATATTTACTGTATATAGTTGAAGTATAAGACATTAATAGTTCACCCAAAAATGTGCTTCTCATTTAAGGCCCATTCACACCAAGGGAGATGACTATAATGATAACGATAAAAATATACTAATAAAAAACGCTCTAAATATAAAGAATATCAGAATCCACAGCATAACGATAAATACACAGAGGAACGATATTGTTGAACACTGACAGCCAATCAGAATCCATCCTGCTTTAAAGAGCTCGAGCATTTAAAGCGACAGACGACAAAACTGAGAATAAACCGGACGATACTGTGCACTGGTGTGAACACTGATATAGTTATGGTTATCGTTATGGTTCTTGGTGTGAACGGGCCTCGACTCTCGTGTTTTAATTTTCTTTCTTATGTGAATCACAAAAGATCTTATGTCGAATATCGGAGCTTATGTTCTAGTGAATGCAGATGGTGATTTAAACGGCAAAGACACAACATAAAAGTATCATGTCATCGGCTTAATTTTGAAATCTTTCAAAGCTCACATTAAAGCTCATCTTGGTTTTGAATTGATTTGACAATCAAATATTAAGATATGATGAGAGTTATGTTGAGAGATGCCACATTTTGTTCCTTTCAAAGACATAAATAATAGAAAGAGAGACTGAAGCGAATCCAGGATCAACACAGACAAACGACTCACTTTATTCCCGCCGCAGGAGTGATCGGACAGGAAGTCCACCGGTGACGTCACTCCTGGCACAACAGGAAGTCCAGTTCAGTGGGATTGATCTCTTTACTCATATGGGCAGATGAGCAGAAGCAGAGGCGTGGAGTGTGTCTGATCCAGTGAAGGCTCACCTGGAAGCTGGGCGGTGTGAGAGCCCGTGGGTGGTGTACTGGAACATGAGGACGTGATGCTGTCAATCAGATTTAAGACCCGCTGCTTCAAGGTCTCATCCGGCTCGGCTTTTAGAACGACCCTTCGAAACACAACGCTGAAGGCCTGGACGTGAGGAGCACACAAAGAGACGGCCCAAGAACTCTAATGAGTTTCGCTCTAATGAGACGTTTCTATAACTGGTTCTGAGGAACATCAGGATTTCTCTGCATACATTTGTATACAAAAGAAACAAACTGTAGATTGTATCTTGTTTGCATGATTACTGAAAACACAAGAAAGCCAGTGAACACACACAAATTAACTATACATTCATAATCTATTTATGTCTGCAAAGCTGTTATTCAGAACGTTAAAATAAAGTTTCTTAAAGAATTCTGTGCTGCAGTTAGGGAGAAAAAAAAAAAAAAAAAAAAAAAAATATATATATATATATATAAAAAAATAATATATATATATATATATATATATATATATATATAAATAATCAAATAATAAAATAAAATAAAATAAAAAATAAAATAAAATAAAGTAAAATAAAATAAATATTAAAAAATAAAATAAAATAAATAAATATTAGAATAATAAAAAAAATTAAATAAAAAAGTAAAATAAAATAAAATTATATATATATATATATAATAAAATTATAAAATAAAATAAAGTCAAATAAAATAAATATTAAAAAATAAAATAAAATAAAATAAAATTTTTCAAGTCTGAAAAAACTAGAAGTACTGATAAGTGAGTCAAATGTCAATTCACTCTGATCGATTTAGTGATTTCATTAGACAAACTCAGAGTTTGTGATTCTGAACAGAATATGCTGATGATAGCAGTGTGTTTGCTTTTGCTTGCAACCAGCGAAAACGTCTTGCCTATTTATTCTCTTCATAAGCGCATGCCTGTGTTATTAGCTAGTGTTGAAATACACTGAAGAGCATTACACTAAACGCTGTAGCTCATCACGACTGAACAGCCAGCATGGGACAGATCACAGCGTCAGTGGAGAAACACCTCCGTCATGTGTGTGGCTGAGGTACCTTGAGAGAGAACTTCTTGAGGTCGTTCATGATGAAGTACAGGAGCGAGGCTCGGGCCGCCGCCGGACGGTAGTGTTCTCTCGCGTCATTGACCTCAGCCTCCCTCACCTGTAGCAGTGGAAACACACACATTACTATCAATAACAAACTAATGAATCAAATAGTGAACACATTCCAATTAGCATTTCAAAAATACATAAAAAACAAGCATATAGATGTACGTTTCCATCTCGCCACGTCGAGTATCTGTGCTGTTTTTATCAATTTACTGAACATTTTACTCTTATATTCTTACTGCAGATTATTGCAAATGAGACTGGATTGATTAAAACTACGTAACATCAGATAATTAATTGAAATCCTGTATGTAACGCAAGAAATTATATGAATGGTAACAGAAAAAAGTGGGTAACAACAACTAACATGAACTAACAATGAGCAATATATTCTTACAGCATTTACAAATTTTTGTTAATGTTAGTTAATACAAATGTTCATGTTAGTTTGCAGTGCATTAACTAATGTTAACAGATACAACTTTTGATCTTAATAATGTATCATTAAATGTTGAGATTAACATTAAAGCTGCAGTCCGTAACTTTTTTTGGTTAAAAATGATCCAAAATCAATATGAGCAAGTACATAACCAGCCAGTGTTCAACACGATCTCCTTACCTTAGCCCGATTCACAATGGTAAGCTTGTAATAATGAGTTATAATTTGAGTGGTACTGGTGGGTTTCCGCAAGAAATGCGAGCATGCGTCATTACGTCACGTCTGTACACATAAAGGAGGAGTCCGGGCTAGTATCGCATGTGAGGATGCTGCAGGTGGCGGAGCATTTACAGCCTATTCTCAGAGCAGCTGGAATAATTAAACATATCATTTTGATGGTGGATTGTAATCCAGAAAGATCCAAACAACAATCATCAGTGACGACTTGAGATTCACCCAGAGTCAAAAGCAAAAGATTAGACTGTACAGAAATCGAAATCTACAGGTAACGCTAATACACACTAAATACACGTAGTCACGCAATGCTGATGTTGTTAACAAAGTATAGCAATAATAATAATTTGCATGGTTTGATGTGATATGAGCTGAGCGATCGTTAGATTTGATCACCGTTGGTAGTGTGATTTATTGTAATGCTTTTTTTCTCAGTCGGTCAGAACAAAAGTGGCAGACATGTTACTTGTTCAGATGACATTTTCCGGTGAAAATTCTTATTTTGGTCATACTTCTGAGACGTAGAATCTGTGATTCTGAAGTACAGTATCCACACCGGTGCGGTGAATGACTGACAGCCACACACACTCCTCAAAACATGAGATTCATCCACGCTGAGGAGCCGCCGATGCACAACCCACGTAAAGATGATAATTCAACAAATAACTGCAATTGCAGGTTTCAAACAGAGATGGTGACAAAGAGGCAAAACTTACGGACTGCAGCTTTAATATTAATAAATGCTGTAGAATTATAGTTCATTGTTAATGTTCATTGTTAACAAATTTTAACAAATGAAACCTTATTGTAAAGTGTTAGCAAAAAGTGTGTGTTTCAGCAGAACAGTTTTCTATTATTATTTTTTTAATTGACACTGTTGCTCTACTATCAGACTGTAAACCATGGCACTTTCTATTGCAGCCATTATTTTCTAGTTTGTGTTTTTTGGTGTCGGGCGCCGCTAAAATGATCTCGGCCGTTGTTCGTTTGGTGATCTCCAAGTTCTCCTCCAGTTCAATGCAAAGCCAGGCACATTAGAGGGCATCTGAGAGGCTGGGAGATCAATATATGCAGTCGTCTTTGCGTGGATTAACAGACTTCCTCTCGCCAAAGACATCAAAAACCACAACTGCCCAAGTGTGATGGGACTGTCAATGCTGATGGATCCATTCCCCACGTTTGATGGAGAAACTAATGCACACGAGTGACGATCTGCAAATCACACAGACACGCTCAGAGAGCCGTCATCTCAGAAAATCTCATATTGGACTGTCAAGACACAATACATCCCTGAAGAGGTCAATCTGCACAAAAACAAACCTATAATAGCGTCCCCTGCCCGTGACCACTGGAGCCTTTTATGAGACTTTCACAAAGAGTGACAACAAACAACAGCACTAGAGAAAAACCACAAGAGCTCGGGTCAAAGATCCGGACCTCATCAGAGAGGAGGAAAACAGGTACGTTAAACTATCCCATCCTAACGAGTCAGTCATTAACGATTACATTTCCACTGGCATCTTGTGCGTCCAATTACCCTGGAGCTGAAAAACAAACAATTAACCAGCAGCTGCGAGCCTGAGAGTGAAGAAAGTTAGTGCATCTCGAGCTGCAGAACGTGAGGTTGGTTAAGATGATTTGAGAAGAGCTCATTAGCGAGACTGATGCGTCTCTCCACGGATCACAGTGGCATTTACTTCATCTAATGGCCTTGTGCAGATCTCAATGTGAATGCTGTACACTCACCGCAATGATGACGGTAATGCGTAATACAAAACACAAACCAGGGAATATGAACAAACCCTCTAAAAATCATCTAAATAAAAAGCAGCGTCCCCGTGGTGTGGTTGCATAAGATCTAATTATAAAACCCAGTAAAGTCTGTCCAGAGTGTAACGAACAGCACGTCAAACCCGTCATCTTACTCCACGTTAAGGGATTGTCACAACTTTCAGTATTAATTAAGACGACAAGAGAGTTTGGCAGAATTTTCCCAATCCTTGGGATCTCAGCTTGGAAACACTAATTAATCAAGCTTCATTAAGTAACATTTCAATTTTATGGGACGCACGTCTCAAAATAACCGCATTCGCTCCCTGTCAGTTATTAAACACACTTCTTTGGTTTGATGTAATTTGTTGGGAAATGAAAACCCTCAGCTTCAGACACACATTTGAGGAAGAGGAAATGGCTTTCTCTAGGGAAAGAGAGAGGCTTCATGGGGAAGTTCAACCCTGTGGCACAAACGCTTGCTTGACCATTCCAGCTAATTACTTACAGTAATGTAATGCTAATATAATACATTCGCAAATGTGTTACCAGTAGTTGAAGCTCTCATTGGTCATTAGCAAAATTGCTCAGGGAAAGCGTGCGCTAATTATATACATGAAGGTGCAAATAGTGCACTGCTAATTAACCTTCTGTCAGTAAAGGTGAGAACACACTGCCGCTACTGGATCTTCCTCAATCATCAAATATTGATACGCATGCAGAACTGGAACAACTGACCACATGATGACTAATTATCCTTGAGTTCAGCCAATCAGGACCTCAGAAACTGATGAATCCAATTAAGCTCCTGCCAAAATAGCATCCACTTAAAGGGGGGGTCTAAAGCGATTTCATGCATTCTGCCTTATTTACACTGTTAAAGAGTTGATTCTCATGATAAACATGTATGGCGTCATAGAGGGCGGAATTCCTTATATGGGCACTTCTCCCGGATGAGCACACACACACACACTCACACACACACCCACACATCACCCAGAGAGAGCAAGAGCGCGTCCATCAACGAGCTTCGTTCGGGTTACGGGAGCCGTCGGCGGCGCTGGCGTTGTGTGTTTAGACACGAGATCAACAATGTCACTAAAGAAGTGTGTTTCTGGTGTGAGGGAAAGATCAGCTTGTTCAGCTTCCCAAATAACCCAGCGTTAAGGGAACAGTGGATGCAGTTTGTGTTTCCGGAGTTCTGCAAGTGTGTGTGTTTGTTCCCGGTCATGAGTGGAAACCGCAGGCGGTGAGTGAAACTGCATCAAATGTGTGTGTTTCGTTTAGCCTGGCTCTGCCCTCCTACGTACTTCCACTCATTTTTCATTTTCCTTCAGTACGTCGTCTGGGTTTGCGGTATATTCTCTGGTTTTCTCTGGTCAAATTTTAACCGGTCCAATCAGCGAACAGAGGGAGTGGCTGAGAACGATGCCGTTGATGTCGTGCGCTAGTTTGAGTTTTAGTTCAGTAATGGCGGCGGAGAAAGATGCAAGCAAAGCCATTCGGTCCGTTGTGGCAACGCTGCCGAATATCCAGAAGTTAAAGCCGGAGCAAGAACAACCTTTGCTGAGTTTTGTTGGTGGCCATGATGTTGTGGCCCTCCTCCCCACGGAGTTTGATTTTCCAGGTCACTCCGTTAGTGGTGAAGGAGTTACCATGACAAGACATACGCATGACATACGTCACGACCAAATGTTAGCGATTGGTTATGGCAAATCCAGAGTGGCTCTGGGCAGATCCAGTAGTTTTAAACAGAGTACCCCTGCCTTCAAGGAAGTTAACGCTTGTCAATGGAGAGTGGCCAGACTCTCTGTACAAATGAAATGTACGAGAGTCTGGTTGGACCAGGCTATGTTTCGTTGGCAATCGGCGCGTAAGTGCATATAATGTGAAAAACACCAATGTATAGAGAATCGAGAGTTATCCAGGGATAATGCCATGATTTGTGTGTATGTGTGTGACTCTTTAGCTCCGCCCACACCGTATCTGTCTTTTATAAATATGATAAACTAAAGACTCTTGAGAGATATGAAGGATCAACACTACTCTATAGATACTCAAGATTAACATGAGACTGGCAGAAACTGTGTGTGTTATGGACCCTTTAAGCGTCCCTCAATTAAGTTTGTAGAGAAGGATGTGATATGAAGCCCAGCAGGACATCAGAAGCACCTTGAGCTCCTCCAGGCAGTCCCGCTGAAGTTGACCAGCGTACACTGGGCCTGACGCTCGGGCTGGTAGTGAGGGTTTGCCAGCTTGATGTGAAGGATCAGACAGAAACCGGGATTGTACTCGCACTCCTTGTCGCCAATCTTGATGTAGCGGTTGCAGATTAAAAATGAGAATTAGCTCATTATTCACTCCAGGTGCCATAATGATATTCCACATCCGGACTCATCAGGACTTTCCTTCTTTCATGGAACATCAAAGGAAAAGAAAGTTAGAAACTGTCAAACTCAAACATATACATATGGTGCTGTATGGAAGATGATTCAAAAATTTAAAAACAAACACACAAAAACAACATACAGGTTTGGACAGACGTGAGGGTGACCAAACAACATATTTTTAAACAGCAAAAAAAGCTTCAATGAGGCGAGACACTACACGCAAAACCTGTGTTTCTTCATGCACTGCTCAGTTTTGAGCTTTATTTTGCTCTTCTGTCACACTAGTGTAAGAAAAAACATCCAAAATGCACATTTAAGTGTTTCTTTTATTTCAAACTCAATCCATGTCTTTAAAGGCAGTGAGTTTGAGTCACAAATCTCCACTTCAGCAGCTCTACACACATCAAACATTACAGTTTTATTCATATCTATTTTCTGAAGGTTTGTTCTTATATCATTTGCCTGATTTATACATCATTTCATTCCTAAAAACTTAGAAGTGTATTTGTTTTCTGTTGACAGTATTTTCTGATTTATGGAGTGATAAAAACAGAAAAACCTTTAACTCTAATATATCAACAAAATCAAACAAGAATTATGAACCTGGCTTTATCCAATGTTCAGATTTATGTGCTGGAAATGTATGCAAATTAGTGCATATTTAATTAGATAATGTCTCATTTGCATATTTAAACAGAAAACTTGTAATACAAAGTAATTGTATGGGAAGTATGGTAATATATATTAGTTAAATCTTTACCTTATTCACCTGTGTTGTCTTGCCTTAAAGGTGCAGTAAGGGATTTCTGCGAAATCGGACCAGCAGCAAAACACACTTGTAGCCAATCAGCAGTAGGGGGCGTGTCCACTCACGATGGGGGAGGAGAGAGAGAGAGAGTGAGCAAGAGGGAGATCTGAAGAAAGACTGTAGAAAGAGAGATGGCTGAGAGACATTACAAAAGAGTGTCTGGAGCTGCTGTTGGCGAATAACAACCAACTCAAATCAACTCTTGTGTACTTTGTTCATTTTTCGTTCTTCTTTGTGGTTAGTTTGTCATCATTGCTTAATTTTTGTCAAAGCATTATTTCGCTTCGTTTCAGTTATGATAAAGAGACTCTTGCATTTGGGGGCGGAGCAATGAATAGAGGAGCGTGTTTATGTATTTGGGGGCTGAGCAATGAAGAGAGGGGCGTGTTTGTGCATTTGGGGGTGGAACAATGAAGAGAGGGGCGTGTTTGTGCATTAGAAGGCGGAGCAATGGAGGGAGGGGCGTGTTTGTGCATTTGAAGGCGGAGCAATGAAGAGAGGGGCGTGTTTATGCATTTGGAGGTGGAGCAATAAAGAGAGGGGCGTGTTTGTGCATTTGGAGGCGGAGCAATGAAGAGAGGGGCATGTTTGTGCATTTGGAGGCGGAGCAATGAAGAGAGGGGCGTGTTTGTGCATTTGGGGGGTGAGCAATGAAGAGAGGGGTGTGTTTGTGCATTTGGGGGTGGAACAATGATGAGAGGGGCGTGTTTGTGCATTTGGGGGTGGAACAATGAAGAGAGGGGCGTGTTTGTGCATTTGAAGGCGGAGCAATGGAGGGAGGGGCGTGTTTGTGCATTTGAAGGCGGAGCAATGAAGAGAGGGGCATGTTTATGCATTTGGAGGCGGAGCAATGAAGAGAGGGGCGTGTTTGTGCATTTGGAGGCGGAGCAATGAAGAGAGGGGCGTGTTTATTCATTTGGAGGCGGAGCAATTAAGAGAGGGGTGTGTTTGTGCATTTGGGGGCTGAGCAATGAAGGGAGAGGCGTGTTTGTTTGGGTTGATTTCAAATATCAACACTGTTTCTCAGAAGTCACTTACTGCACCTTTAATAAAAGATGTTTGTAGAGGCCAGTCACATTCTGTCACATAAATACTCTCACCGTCCTTTCTTTATAGTTTCATGACTGAGCACCAGATCGACCGTCTCTTCTAAATTCTTCGACTTCACCTACAGATAATGCCTTCTCAATGGAGTCCAGATGTCTATATTGGAAAGTAAAGTAATAAGCATTAAAGGGTTAGTTCACCCAAAAATGAAAATTCTGTCATTAATCCCCCGTCAGACCTTCGTTCATCTTCTGAACACAAATGAAGATATTTCTGATGAAATCCGAGAGCTCTCTGACCCCTCCATAGACAGCAATGTAATGAACACTTTCAAGCTCCAGAAAAGAAGTAAAGACATCGTTAAAACTCCAGTGGTTCAGCCTTAATGTTATGAAGCCACAAGAATACTTTCTGTGCGCAAAAAACAAACAAAAATAACGACTTTATTCAACAATTGCGTTCTAGCCTGTGTCAGTCTCCTACGCAGTTTCCGTTGTAACAGTGCAGCGTTTTCTAGATCTACAGCAGCTGATGCTGTTCACGTGAGCATGACATGCGTGTGATTACAAGCTTCACTGTTTACAACGGAAACTGCGCAGGAGACTGACACAGGCTACAACAAAATTGTAGAATAAAGTCATTATTTTTGTTTGTTTTTGCGCACTAAAGTATTCTCGTGGCTTCATAACATTAAGGCTGAACCACTGGAGTCACATGGACTATTTTAACGATGTCTTTACTTCCTTTCTGGACCTTGAAAGTGTTAATTACATTGCTGTCTATGGAGGGGTCAGAGAGCTCTCGGATTTCATCAGAAATATCTCCATTTTTGTGTTCAGAAGATGAACAAAGGTCTTACGGGTTTGGAACAACATGAGGGAGAGGAATTAATGACAGAATTTACATTTTTGGGTGAACTATCCCTTTAATAATACAGTATATGGTCTATCACAGATGTAAGGCATGTTTTGCGAGTATAGTGTCTACCCTCTGTGCCCGATCCTGATGATACGCAGGTTGTCTCCATATCTGTTTTTGATCCGTTTGATTCCCTGCAGCTGCCGATCCACCATGAGCGACCATCGCTCGCAGCCGGTGAGGATGGTGGCGTTCTCACTGGACATTCTGTCGGCCGGCAGCCCTTCGTTCTGCCAGGTTGAGATGTCAGTGTCATCCGTCAGCATGGTCAGCGGGTCCAGACCTGGAGTGACCGGGATCAGCAGCTGCGGCCGACAGCAAGCCATGACACTGACAAATGCTGCGCCTGTCTTTATGAACCCTTTTACATTATGAATGATAACCGATTAAAGTCTCCATGAAATCAAAATGGACAATTCTTGTTTTTTTTATGTCATATTGCAGTGTTTATTCTAAGTGATTTATCGGTGTACATCATTATTAAATCAGAATAACTTCCCCTCCCTCTTCATCTCTTCTCTTCTCTGATGATGAGGGCGGGGCAACCTGTCACTCACATGAGATCCACCAATAGCAAACCAAAACCATCCAATCAATTCCCCACAGACAAAATCAAGCCCCGCCCTACATTTGTTCTTGTTCCTGAAGCGTTTCACTCAAAAAGAAGAGTACAACCTCCCATTCATGTCGACTTTAACAATTATGCTTGTAGATTTCAAACGAAAGCCACATTGGCCTTAATCAAAGATGCAAATGTTTCTGTTGAAAAGTTGAAAAAGTTGAAAACTCCCCAATCTTTAGCAGTGAGTGGTTGAGATGTGGAACGGACCTTGAGCTGGCTGAGGTAGAGCCTCCAGGCATTGTCCATCAGCTCCAGGCAGTAGCGTTTGGTGATATATCCCAGATAAGAGATGAAGGCTGTGATCATGAGCATGTCTCCTCCTGACGCTTCAAGATCTTCACCGCCTCGGCCCAGCGCATGTTCTCCGACGCCAGACCGCCGACCTGAGACACAGACAGAAGAACATAAGATCATTCAAAATACTCACAAAAAGTAAAGATAATAAAAAGTAAATTGCATGTTCACCAGAGATTCTACTAGCATGAAATTCAGAATTACAGTACTACTGACATGCACATACATCTGGAGTCTGCGTGTTTCTTCTAGAACGATGCTGTTTTTAGTAACACGGATAGGCGTATGATCACCATTTGGAAATGACACACTTCACCTTTAACCCCTCACACACTGCGGGGTCACTGCTGCACAGGTCACAATCATTCCCAGATCAACAATCATCTTCATGTGCGCTTCAGGCAAGAACCAGCACTGCTGCATGTGATTGTGTGCTTTCCTGCTGACTAGTAGAGCGGCACGCTTCAGCGGACAGCAGAAATTACTTATTCTGGGGGTTTGCTGCATTTCAATTATTATTCATATTTTTTCTGTTTCGCTTGCTCATCTATTTTTTTCTTAATTAAGACAGGAAACAGCAGCTAGGGGTTTAATTGGACTCAGCAGGCGGTTGGCCAGAGCGATGGTGTGCGCCGTGGTCTCGGCCTGCCGCTGGCACCTCATCTTGCCTTCTGTGGCTCTCTCAAACTTTGCCAACAGCTTCGCCAAGTCCTCATTAAGTTGCTGTCAAGAGAAGAAGACAGGCAGAGGATGTTATAAGAATGTTTAAATCACACATTTTAATCACACGTTACTTGTAAACCCAAAAACTAAACTCATGCAGTCTGCAAGAGACAATGACAAGTGTTCCCAGTCTGCAGTGGTCAGTATCTATCAAAAGTGCTCCAAGGAAGGAACAGTGGTGAACCGGAGACAGGGTCATGGGCGGCCAAGGCTCATTGATGCACGTGGGGAGCGAAGGCTGGCCCGTGTGGTCCGATCAAACAGACGAGCTACTAGAGCTCAAATTGCTCAAGAAGTTAATGCTGGTTCTGATAGAAAGGTGTCAGAATACACAGTGCATCGCAGTTTGTTGCGTATGGGGCTGCATAGCTGCAGACCAGTCAGGGTGCCCATGCTGACCCCTGTCCACCGCCGAAAGGGAACACATGGCACCAGGATGCACTATGGGAAGAAGGCAAGCCGGCGGAGGCAGTGTGATGCTTTGGGCAATGTTCTGCTGGGAAACCTTGGGTCCTGCCATCCATGTGGATGTTACTTTGACACGTACCACCTACCTAAACATTGTTGCAGACCATGTACACCCTTTCATGGAAACGGTATTCCCTGGTGGCTGTGGCTCTTTCAGCAGGATAATGCTCCTGCCACAAAGCAAAAATGGTTCAGGAATGGTTTGAGGAGCACAACAACGAGTTTGAGGTGTTGACTTGGCCTCCAAATTCCCCAGATCTCAATCCAACCGAGCATCTGTGGGATGTGCTGAACAAACAAGTCCGATCCATGGAGGCCCCACCTCACAACTTACAGGACTTAAAGGATCTGCTGCTAACATCTTGGTGCCAGATACCACAGCACACCTTCAGGGGTCTAGTGGAGGCCATGCCTTGACGGGTCAGCAAAAGGGGGACCAACTCAATATTAGGAATAATGTTATGCCTGATCGGTGTATATATATAGTTATAGACACACACACACACACACACACAAGATAATAAAAATATTAATACATAATTATAACCCTAATTATAATAAAAACAAATAAACGCTGTAAATGTATAGGACGTTATTATAAAGTGGCATCATATTAATATATGTGCTGTATTTATGATTCACTGTTAAAGTTTGTTGAGGGAACTAATGAGCTTGCTGTTATCAACTAATTGCATCAGCAGTTGTTTTGAATAACAGGCTATTTATTTTTGTTCTAGAGTCATTGTGAAATCATATTAGTGATATTATCGGAGAAACGAGCGCTCAAAGTTTTAATTGATAAATGACAATCTCTCAAGGCGGATGAACGTTTGGTAATGAACGTCTTTTTGTTTTTATATGTCACAATGGATAATGCTCTTGGCACTTATTCTGCAAGGCAAACAGAGTCAGAGCGGGAAAAGCCGACCGGGAGAGAAAATTGGGGGTGAAATACGCAATTAGCTGAAAAACTGTTGTCAGACTCAATCCTGAGGTTGCTCGGAAAGCAAACAAATAGTCAAATAAGGTTCCTGTTCTACAGCAATCCCAACTCCTCTCGAATCTGCTTCCTTTCTCCAGGCTCCAAACGAGCTGATTAGCCTTAAGAACACGAGACGTCAGGGATGAACTGCCCTCGGGTTGCAAAACCGCACAATACCCACAAAATCAAGTTGCTATCATGTGGGTAATTAAACTGATGAATAGGAGGTAAAGATGATGGAGGACTAATTGCCCTGAAAGCGCAGTCAGAAAGTGCACTTAAAGCTCTCGATGGAAGTTTTTCCCTCTCTCTCTCTCTCCCCAAATGACATGAAACGGCTGTAATGATCCTCTTCAGTCAGAGAGACGATTCTCATCTTCACAAGTTTACATCAAAGAACACAAGTCTAATATTGTGTTGTTAAACTATCCTAAGTCATGTTAAAAGAGACAATTTGAGATAAAAAGGCAAAATAGCTCTTAGATAGCACACAATGTGTGCTATCTAAGAGCTGTGACCGTAATCTCCATTATCGTCATTAAGGAGGTCGCATCACAAACATGCTTATTTTGAGCAAGGAAAAACAACACAGACTCTCATTTAAGATGAAACGCTTAATGAGTGGCTATAAAACGAATAAAAAGCAAAGCAGCCTGTCCACCTCGACGCCCCCAAATGTGAGCAGGGACCAACTAGCTTGAATTGATATCCGCTATCCACTAATTACATGTTACGGGGTCCCACCTCAATAAAGCAGCCTGGAGCACCACCAATAAACTTTCTGCCTCATTAGCACCTACTGTTCATTTTGATTTCTAGCCAGGCCGGCTCTCTGCCGGTAATGTAAATAGGTTATTCTGGTGGGCGGCGATCTCTAACAGTACAGTAGGATATCTAATGTATGTGTGGATTTTGTTTTTACATTTCTTCCCCTCCTGTCCCTGGTAAGTATGATCCCTGCGCTCAAATGAGCTTTCCATCTAAAGGCCAATGGGAGAGGGGCCGGATCCCGAATCCATTCCCTGAGGACCTGAAGAGCGATTCGGCTGGTCTGTGCCTGCAGGATTAACACACACACACACTGAAGGCATAATGCCGCTCAAACAGAAGCACGCATTAGAGAAATAATAACGTCTCAATCAGAATAATTAGCACAAGTGTTGCTGAGAACACACTTACTGGTAATGAGGGTGTTGTGGGTGGGTTACTGCCAAGTCAAAAGTGGTAGTCCAGTCGCCAGTTGCATAAACTGCTTAGTCTAGACTTACAGGTTAGTCATCTAATTTATTCCTGTTACACAGGGCTGACAGTACACAATCAGACCGGCTCAGTCCACATGAGGAGCCATGACTGTACTCAGGGTCAAGTCCTTAACAGTAATAGTGACATTATTGATACAGAAACGACAGAAATGATACGGTAGGCCATAAAGCCACACAACATTTTCTTAACACAATAATCATACATCAGTAGACAAAGTCACCTGGCTGAAGTGTTGCTGTTTTAGAGATATTGAGCGAGCTGCTCTCCTCCCAGAAAGACTCCATTAATGTTGTCAGGAGAACGACAGGGAAGAGAAACACTTCAAGCCTGGCCTACGCAGCTCGCATTTAAAAGACCGGCATCGGGCTTCTTAATGTGCTTCATTTACAGTGAAGAGCACCTATTGATGAATAATATGTGTATTGACCACTGAAAAAATAAACTAGCTAATGGCGCATGAATTTATGGCATGGAAATTAATCTTATAGCTGTGCTGCAAGCTCTCATGCCAATGAAGCTGATGCTTTTAATGCTCCTGGAATGTAATTATTCTTAACCATTTCACCCACAGGCTGCCATTATTATGTAAAAAAGCACACTAAAATTGTTTTAAGAACAGAAGAGCAAACGACTGGTTCACCGAAAACAGCCAAACACGCAACATGCTCATCAAAGTCCTTTATTATGCGAGGTTTATAAGTCACGTGATGCTGAAGTGAAGAGGACCTGATTGAGATCACCTGAGCTGTGGAGCTTCTCCAGGCCATTTTCCAGCCGCTCCAGGTTTCCGTACGGCTTGATCTGCTCCAGGAAGGACTTGGGCGTGGTGTAGTTACAGCGCCGCTCATTGGCCAGGTAGTCCTTCGTGGTCTTGTTCACGCTCATGTGTACGTAAGCCATGAACTTACTCACCGAGTCCTTCACCTCAGGCTAGACGTGGAAAAATTAACAGTGCAGTTCATACATGAAATATAATTACCAGCATATTGGCAGAAATGTCATACTACTGGGGCGCCTCAGCCGTTTAATTTCCCTGAAATATAATGCAGAAAGAGACTGCACAGCGCTCGCCCAATCTAATCATGTTCTTCATGACTTCAGGCATTTGCGCTTGAATCCGTTAGATTGGTAAGAGGAGCAGTGCTATGTCTAACCAGCTGAGACCTGTAAATGAGAGTGCTTTGGATTGAGGGAATCGTGATCAGACCTGTTGATGAAGAGGTGCCGTTTCTCCAGATGTGTGCGTCTCACCTGGATGTGCTCCACAGACTGACTGACTCCAGCGCCTCCTGTGGCCACTCGTGGAACCAGTCGATGGCGGGACACTTTCTGCTGCGCACCCTGAGCTTACTGCCCACCGGAGAGAAACATAGCGCCACCTGCAGGACGACATCAGTGTGAATGACACGCAAACACCCTAAAGGGTTCGGAGGTCAGATGAGAAGCGATGCACTGCGGATTTAAAGGGGTGGTTGATTATGATTTTACTTTTTTAACTTTAGTGAGTGTGTAATGTTGCTGTTTGAGCATAAACAACATCTGCAAAGTTACGACGCTCAAAGTTCAAAGCAAACTGAGATATTTTCTTTTACAGAAATCTCTTTTTAAAGACTACAACAAACGGCTGGAAGGGACTACAACGAGCTTCTTCACGGGTTAGTGACATCACTAACCCTAAAATTTACATAAACCCCACTCCCCGGGAACATGTTGAGAAGAGGAAGAGTTGTTGTAGTCGACCACATTTGGGAGTCGCTCAAGCTGTCATCCGTCTTTCACATTTATTGCGATACAGTACGAACACAAATGCAATAGCATGTCATAAAGCAAGATGACAACATAAGTTATAACCGTAATTAAACTAAACTATACCTGTTCTCTCTTCATGCAGCAGATATTCTCTGGCTCTGTGCATTTGACAACAGTTCCAACACCAGCCATTTATAGATTATCATGACAGAATATACTAATCAATGACTTGAAGATAGTTAACTCATAAATTCATCAGCTAACCATTCAGAAACGTCCTGTCTCATTCTACATGTTGTCTCTTCTTCTTGAGTCTCTCCATCATTGTCCGACTCCGGTTTGAACATAAAAGGCAGTTTCAGTTTCGGACATTTTCAGTGTGTGTCTGCGTGAGGTAATCGGAGCTGCTAACACGAGCTCTTGAAGCCCCGCCCTCTTCCTGAAAGGGGGCGGGGAGCAGCAGCTCATTTGCATTTAAAGGGACACGCACAAAAACGGATTGTTTTTGCTCACCCTCAAAAAGTGACAATTTTAACATGCTATAAAAAAAATTATCTGTGGGGTATTTTGAGCTAAACTGTCACATAGACACTCCGGGGACATCAGAGACTTATTTTACATCTTGTAAAAAGGGGCATAATACGATCTCTTTAAGATTCAAGCATGAGTGTTCACACACCGGTGACATCTGTCTGACTCCGATCTGTCCGACGACAACAGGGGCGTTGCTAGACACTTTTCACTGGGGCTCGACCCCACTAGCCAATAATTTTAATAATTTCAAACTTGAAGCCTGATTGTAACAGCAGCTGAAGCCTCGGCCACGTCCTCTCACTGTGCTCCGCCTCCTTCACTTTTACCAGTGGAATCCTCGACTTGCAGTCAGTTAGACCATTGTTAACTGTTAAAAGAATGCTTGCTTATCTCATTTTGACAGTGCACGATATGAGTTGTCGAGGCGCTTATTGCCCTTCACACAGAAAGTGCTCTGGAGTTTAAGAAAGCGAGTGCAGGTGTGTCGAGACATGACTTTAAAAAGCATCTATGCTGCTTTTGTCTATGTTGATCTGTCTTTAGTGTGTAATGTTGAGAGTTCTTCTCTATATCAGTGTCAGTGTTTCTGAGCTCCTGAAACGCCTCCATTGTAGTCTTGAGCTTCTTCCGGGAATCAACACGTCACAATATTCCTCATTATAATAATTCATACGCAGAATAAAGGGGCGGGGCCTGGTTGAGTTAGTTAGTAGTGTGTTGAAACTGCCGGTTATGGTAAGGGACGGGACATTTCCCAAACGCCAATCATAACACACTGCTCCAGCCGACCAATCAGAGCACAGTGTGCTTTTCAGAAGGAGGGGCTTCATAGAGACAGGAACTAAACAGAGCGTTACTGACAGACTGGGAAGAGAATGTCAAATATGGGAAAATAATGTGTTTTTGAACTTTCAAGCATGATAACCATGCTTATTACAGAGCCCAAAAATCGTACACGTTACAAACATCAACAGAACTCATATCCGTCGGCAGCAGAATCAGCCCTCGGACAGCCTCCCCAGAGATGTCAGGCTGTTCATGTTTATCTAGTTACATTGCGAGAGCTGGAAACTCATTTACAGAGGCTGTGGGAGTACAAAGGCAGCACTGTGAGGCTTCATGAATCATTCCTGCTCACGCACTTTGAGTTGCCTACGGACGTGGTCGATGAAGAACTTCCAGCAGTTTTCCCTGGTGTCCATCAGACCCTGGCCACGCACTTCATTCCTTAAAGAAGTGATGATGTCCTCCACCTTGTCGTCAGGGATTTCACCTGTGATGAAGACAGAAGGATGATGTTGAGGCAGCCGTTCAGACGGATGCTGATGATATCGGTCTTACACTGGAATAACACGGCGCTCTGACAGATGGAAACATTAGAAAGTGGCCATAGGCAACATGAAAATAATACAGCTCTCTGAAAAATGACAACGCTTTAGGCCTGAGAAATATAAATCAAACAATTATACTAATATCTTGATAGAGTGAAATGACTCAAATGGGTGATTCATTTCAACCAAATCAATCTTTTTAACCAAACATTCGCTGTGGACAGGAAGACTGAAAATGTTTAAAGCAAGTACAGTAAAAATCTATATTTATTATGGCATGTTTTTCACTATATGAACAATATATGAATCATAAATGCATATTAGAAGTAAAAATGCATATTAATCATCATCATCATTTTAATACTGTTATTATTGTTGTTTGTTGTGGTTAATAATAATAATTTTTCAAAAATACTATTAATGTAAATATCTTTATTGACAGCTATAGTGAACATTTGAGTGATGATTTAAATGAATCATTGAATCGATTTCTTGAAACATTTTCAAATGATTCACAGAAATGAATCAAAAAGTTTAAGGAGTTTAAATCAATCTCTTAACGAAAATAATGATTGAGACATTCGTCTAATGACACAGTCTTTAAGAAACACAGTGGAGAAAATAAAAAGCACATTAAAATCTTTGCAATATGAAGTTTATTCATAAGAATATCATCTGGCAGAGAAAGCCAGCAGTGTTTGATGCCAGCGGGCACAGAGACACAGCAAGGCTCACCAGATGCTAAAAGGTCGTTCACCAACACGAGGAACCTCTCGTCTGCGACCTGGGCGTCTGTCATCAGGAGCACCGGGCCAATATTCTTCATATCAGCTTTAATGTACAACGTGCCCAAATCGCTCTTAGAATACACAAAACAACAGTCACGAGCCACCGAGCTCCTCTTCCCTGGAAAAGTCCCAGCAGAACAGTAAGAAATGAAACATATTACAGACATGAAAGCTGATGAGCTATACAAACAATAATGTGCAATATCATATTGTGTTCAAGAGCTCCTCTGTGTACTTGATAATTAATCCATAATTTTTCAGACTTTTGTCTGAAGTTGCACCTAGATGATTCACGAGGAGCATCACAATGAATATTTTATAGGGCCAATAGCAGGCCGTCGCAGCAGAGACGAGCGTCTCATGCGAGTGTGATTTAGAGCTATTGTTTTGGCTCAGGCTAATAAACCTTTAGATCGGGGATGCCGTATCCTTTCTTCAGTGTGATCTGAAAGAGCTCCAGGGAGCTGATGAACGCCGCCAGCCTCGTCAGGCTCTGCTTCCCGCTGCCGCCCACTCCCACCAGCCGAGCGTTTCCCTGCGGAGACTCCAGGATCCGATTGATACGGCAGGTGAGAAGACACGTGAAGCAGAGGAGTGATCACACGGCTGAGTAATGTATGGAGATAACTGTTAGTGGCTGACCAGTACAGGTTCTGCAATGGCCAGTATTCATTATACAGAATAATACAATCGAATGAACACATATTTTACTCTACTCACGCAAAAGATCTGAAAGGAGATTTGCTTGTTTTTAGTTGATAATGCTGTCAGTAGAGTTTGGAAAGGGCAAAAGTCAAATAAATACCAATGATTTGCTCTGTCACTACTTGGGATGTGCACATATTTTCAAAATCAATGAGTTGCTAATCAATTAATTAGTTCACCCAAAAATTAAATTACCCCATGATTTACTCTCCCTCAAGTCATCCTAGGTGTGTATGACATTCTTCTTTCAGACGAACACAACCGGAGTTATATTCAAAAATGTCCAAACTTTATAATGGCTGCCCAAAATTTTAAGCCCAAAAAAGTGCATCCATCCATCATAAAAGTGCTCCACACGGCTCCGGGGGGTTAATAAAGGCCTTCTGAAGCGAAGCCATGCATTTGTGTAAGAAAAATATCCATATTTAACACGTTATAAAGTACAATATCTAGTTTCCGTATTCAACTTACGGAAAAAGCGTAACTGGCGTGACGATGATGTTGGACGTAGAGTAAGCGTTTTGAACTGCGAGAGGCGTTACACTTTCTGTGTAAGTTGAATACAGAAGCCGGTCCGCCGGAAGCTAGATATTGTACTTTATAACGTGTTAAATATGGATATTTTTCTTACACAAACCCATCGATTCACTTCAGAAGGCCTTTATTAACCCCCGGAGCCGTGTGGAGCACTTTTATAATGGATGGATGCACTTTTATAATGGATAGATGCACTTTTATAATGGATGGATGCACTTTTATGATGGATAGATGCACTTTTATAATGGATGGATGCACTTTTATAATGGATGGATGCACTTTTATAATGGATAGATGCACTTTTATGATGGATAGATTCACTTTTATGATGGATAGATGCACTTTTATGATGGATAGATGTACTTTTATAATGGATGGATGCACTTTTATAATGGATGGATGCACTTTTATAATGGATAGATGCACTTTTTTGGGTTTCAAATTTTGGGCTGCCATTCACTGCCATTATAAAGCTTGGAAGAGCCAGGACATTTATTAATATAACTCTGATTGTGTTCGTTTGAAAGAAGAATGTCATACACACCTAGGATGACTTGAGGGCGAGTAAATCATGGGGTAATTTTCATTTTTGGGTGAACTATCCCTTTAAGGGAGATACACTTATTTATAATAAAAATTTTAAAAAAAAACTCATTTTAAATTATTACATTTTGCTTTCTAAAGACTGAAATCATTAGATTAATCAAGATTAATTTATAATATTGACATCCCTAGTTTTTAACAGGAATAAGTACAAATGAATGTGTATTTTAAAAACGTGACATGGTGTCTATAAAACGCTCACAAGACATGGTTTCAGTGCAGTGAGATCCATCTAAACGTGTTTGGCTGTGGAAAAATGATGAATTTATAGATGCAACATCTCCGAGAGGTCTTTACCGTGCACCTGTCTCGTCGATAAGTCAACTTTCTCTTTCTGGTGTGAGCCGCAGTCTAAAGATGCGCCGTGAAACCTAAAGTCATGTCAAGCTGTGCATCCGTCAGCTGTGGCACTTTCTGGCACTCTTACATATGAGACATGGCATCCTCGGAGAGAACAAGGTTCAGAGCCACATTGACTTCATTGTAACTGTCAAGCGCTTCCAGCAGGGTTTTGTTCAGGCTCCCCCAGGATTGCACAGCCATGTATTTGGGTTCGCCAATGCCCGTGGCGAAGTGGCAGTACATATTCATTGCCTTGGTCTCCTCCAGGGTCTCCTCCATATCCTGATGGGAATAAAAACAGCCTTAAAACTCCATGAAATATTAAAAGGTGCTGCTGCCTTGGGAAGGAGCTCAAGTAAAACCAAATACCGCCACCCTGAGAATTCAATCAATTTATTTCCCTCTCCAAAACCAACATAAACTGTGTGTTTGTCCTTTGCTGTTCTGCAGATGATTACATGGAAAGCTTTATTTCTCTCCTTGACTTTTGTGCAGAGCACTCATGGCCGTGGAGAAAAACAGTAAAAATTATTTTTTCCCAATTTGTTGGACTGACAGGGTTTTTCTTTGATTAGCATTGGCTCTCTCTCTCTCCACTGCAACAAACTTCCAGTCAAACTCTCTCACCTCGTAGAACTTTTTCATTGTGTCTGACTGTAGCTCGTCAAAGAGGGTGAAATCTTTGTCCTCCACCATCTTGTCGTGGTAAACTTGTGAAGGTAGATCTTAACCAGGTCCCGAGGAGTCCTCACACACTCGCTGTAGTGAAACCGGCAAAACAACAACTTCTCAAGCAAATGTCAAAATACTGCACACGATTTTCTTTTGCATCTCAGTGGCAAAGCAATAAAACAAAGGCATAAAAATTCAGATATCAACTGAGAGAGATGCACAAAAACACTGATTTGTCAAAGGCTGTGAAACTGAAAACATAAAGAGAGGAGAACAAACCATTAATGTCCAATTAAGTCCAGTGATTTTTGACCACTGGTGCTTCTGGGAAAGAAATATAAACTATATTGCCAAAAGTATTGGGACGCCCCTCCAAATCACTGAGTTCAGGTGTTCAATCACTTCATGGCCACAGGTGTATAAATCAAGCACTAGGCATGCAGACGCTTCTACAAACATTTGTGAAAGAATGGGTCGCTCTCAGGAGCTCAGTGAACTCAAGCGTGGTACCATGATAGGTTGCCACCTGTGCAATAAGTCCATTCCTGACATTTCCTCACTACTAAATATTCCACGCTCAACTGTTAGTGGGGTTATAACAAAGTGGAAGCAATTGAGAACAACAGCAACTCAGCCACGAAGTGATAGGCCACGTAAAATCACAGAGCGGGGTCAGCGCATGCTGAGGTGAGTCAATAGCTACAGACCTCCAAACTTCTGTGGCCTTCAGATGAGCTCAAGAACAGTGTGTAGAGAGCTTCATGGAATGGGTTTCCATGGCCGAGCAGCTCATCCAAGCCTTACATCACCAAGTGTAATGCAAAGCGTGGGATGCAGTGGGGTAAAGCACGCCGCCACTGGACTCTAGAGCAGTGAGACGTGTTCTCTGGAGTGACCAATCACGCTTCTCTGTCTGGTGGTTGCCAGGAGAACGGGACTTGCCTGACTGCATTTTGCCAAGTGTAAAGTTTGGTGGAGGGGGGATTATGGGGTGGGGTTGTTTTTCAGGGGTTGGGCTTGGCCCCTTAGTTCCAGTGAAAGGAACTCTTAATGCTTCAGCATACCAAGACATTTTGGACAATTTCATGCTCCCAAATTTGTGGGAACAGTTTGGGGATGGCCCCTTCCTGTTCATGTGCATGTAAAGGCAGGCGTCCCAAATTTTTTGGCAATATAGTGTATCTGATACCGTATATCCCACAACTATAAACACTACAATGATCTGAAAGTGACTAAGAAGGATTTCAGCCACCAAAACAGGAATCATCTTAAATAGTTTTAAATGTCATCATGATAAAATATTGATGTTCTACAGGTCACCTTCAGGGTTCTTGCACAAACCACTGCAGGTCTTTAATGCCTACAATTAGCAGAAGTGAGCGAGAGGCTATCGTCAATGTCCAAAATAAGGAGATTGATAAAAAAATTGACCAAGGAGCTTTGGGTGAGACCAAGTGTCATCCTCAAGCCGAACGAAAGCATCATCTTCTGTGATCCAGAACCTGCGGGTGCTGCTGCCTCAGATTCATATTGATTAGGCATCAGGAGGCAGGATAAACAGCCAGGCCGCCTTCCACACGCAGCTACAAACACCGGATTTACTACAAGCATCTGTCCAGCATTCATTCTGACACTTCAGAGCTTCCCCTGCCTTCTGAAGGCAGCACTTCATCCTTAGGAAAATTAGCTCCATTCCGTCAGGAGCTGAGGCTGCTCTGTCTGAACCCTACTGTGATCCCTGCTCTGTTAAAACAGGACAATCATTTCATTTATCAGTCAAACTAATCATCCATAAAACTGCACTAAAGATATATATAGATAGCTATGAATCCTAATCTACTATCCAGCAACCCTGCTATTATCAAGTCAAGTCAGCTTTATTTCTATGGTGCTTTAAACACGTACAATACAGATTGTTTCAAAGCAGCTTCACAGGAAAATCATGATTCAGTGATGCAAACACACTTCAATTCTGCTGTACGGCAGCTCTAAAAACACAAAAGCAAATTCAGTTCTGTTCAATAACATTATGGAACGAGTTCAATTCAGTAATAAACTGTGACGTCATCATCAGCTCCGTTCAGTTCTCATCCGATAATGTCAGTACACTCACAATATTATATGGATGTGAGTTCTACTGCACATTGTTGGGTGTTTATTAAACTATGGGCACTTATGTAGAATATAAACAACCCTAAAACACACATTAAAAATTCTGCAAGTTTCATTATATTCTCTGGTGGAAATTATGGAAATTTTAAAACGTAAAATAAATTTATAATACATTTATTATTATACAAATAAATTATTTATTTCGCAATAAAATGACACTTTATTTAACTATTAAATATATTAATGACTATTTATTCAAATGATTTCACATTATACATAGTAAAATATAAAATAACTGTATTGTTTTTATTTATATGTTATTATTTTTAATCACTCTGTTTAAATGATCTGTTTTTTAGGATTGAAAGTCTATAGGCACAATAATAAAATCTATACATAAAGGCATTTAAAAAGTAGATAAAAATAAATGATGATAAATTATCAAAGTTTAATAAATAATACATATTAATAAATAATAAATTAATAAATAATAACTATATTAATATTTAATAAAGAAAAAAATGTAACTCAAATGCCAGACAGGAAAACACCTAGTTACAAAAAAAATCAATAATCATAATGAAACAATAATTAAACTACAAGTGCTCCATGGAGTCGCTGCTGCGTTCATTATTCTACGCTCCAGCACTGCAGTCAAGATGCCATTTCCACAGTGGCCTCCTTTGAAAACAAATCAATCAAACCGATTGGCCATCGCTGCTCAGCACGACACAGGTTCAGTCATTCCCGGACAGCGCCTGAGGAAGTCCGACATGATGACGAGCCCAGCGCCGCCACATACGTCCTCGACAGAGCCTCATTATCTCAGCGCTCTCTCACACCCGGCTATAAACGAATGACTTCACGTCAATCACCGTGTACAGCACCTACCGGAGGCATCTGAACACAAACTTTATTAAACAGAAACTTTTTCTTGGCTGTGAGGTGAATAGGCTGCCTTTTAATTTTTTTTAAACTGTTCTCAAAAATAAACTGGATACGATTGTGCCTTTGGGTCCCTCACGGTGTAACATGAGACGTTTAATACTGCGTATCGCTAACTAATTAAAGTGGTCCGAGAAATAGCCGAGCAATCACCGCCGTCTCCTCACAACACAAACACTGAACGTGCAGTGGAGATAAATAAGAGCGAGCCGGAGATTGTGCCGCAGATGAAGCTTTATGGAGGGAAGTGTGCTTTGAGCTCGGCTGTGAGGTGCTCTCTGTCCTCAGACAGCTGAACTGTGAGCTGAATTAGTAAGGCAGAACTAAGGGCCACACTTCAAATGTTCCTTCAGCTGCGTCTCATCTGCTCCTTTCTCCCGCTCTCGTTTCGCTTCATTACTCCAAATGCACCCAAAACAATGAGTAGAGGTTCACAGGCTACTCTCTTCTTTTTCCACTTTCATCATCACTAAACCGAGGAAACGGGGCCCAGTAAAGCCGTTTTAAAACAATGAAATCCAAAGAGCGTTTGTCTAATCCAACACAATAACAAGAACTAGGACAGAAGAGCCGCACTTAAAAGGTGGACGTGCCGAACGGTTTATGCGTGAGCGTCTGCTAATGATGTTGACTTTCAGGTTGAGAATGGACTCAAAATCTGACCACATGCTGGTCAGAAAAAACTTGAAATATCTTTTAATTAATGGATAAAATGGATTTGTATGCATCTGTCAGGATGTGCACATGAAAAGACTCCATGGATGAATTAATTATTAATTTCCGCCTGCAAAGAGAAACAAATCAGAAGCTGATAGGTGGGCTTTTGACGGATTTAGCCCTGAGTCACACCAAACAAAGTTCTGGAGTCAATAATCTACAGCTCATCTCAAACGATTAGCTTTGCCTTCCAGTCATTAGTCAGAAATTACTTGCACTGTTTTCAGAGTTCATGACTTATAAGGGAGTCATATAAATGTAATATTACACATAGGAAAGATTATAAGCTTTCATCAGTTAAAAAGAGCATTTTCCTCACATTGATTGTCATTCAGAGAGCGGCTGAGAGGGGCTTCTGGGATAAACGGTTCATTACTGGAAGGTTATTGTTTCAGTCTGTTGTGAGCTGAGGGTTTGTACCTGGAATATGTTGGAGAGATTGCAGAGATTGAAGATGCAGTGGAACTTGATGGCGGTGGGAAGGAAGGTGGATGTGACGCGCTGGTGTAAGGCGAGTGCCAGCTGGACCAGCTGAGAGCTGCTCTTCTGATTCCCTCGCCGCACAGAAGCTGGCTCAAGTGCTGCAGTAGATGGTGTTCAGGCCGTCCACTTCGGGGAAGGACAGCGCAAACACAGAGAAATACCTCTGAGATGCATGTTTCAACAGTTTCACATTAAGCCTTTGCTTTAGTTTTGAGAGATGACACTATATGAAACGTTCAAAATACAACATACACCGATCAGGCATAACATCTTAATACTGTGTTGGTCCCCCTTTTGCTGCCAAAACAGCCCTGACCCGTCGAGGCATGGACTCCACTAGACCCCTGAAGGTGTGCTGTGGTATCTGGCACCAAGATGTTAGCAGCAGATCCTTTGAGTCCTGTAAGTTGTGAGGTGGGGCCTCCATGGATCGGACTTGTTTGTTTAGCACATCCCACAGATGCTCGATTGGATTGAGATCTGGGGAATTTGGAGGCCAAGGCAACACCTCAAACTCGTTGTGCTCCTCAAACCGTTCCTGAACAATTTTTGCTTTGTGGCAGGAGCATTATCCTGCTGAAAGAGCCACAGCCACCAGGGAATACCGTTTCCATGAAAGGGTGTACATGGTCTGCAACAATGCTTAGGTAGGTGGTACGTGTCAAAGTAACATCCACATGGATGGCAGGACCCAAGGTTCCCAGCAGAACATTGCTCAAAGCATCACACTGCCTCCGCCGGCTTGCCTTCTTCCCATAGTGCATCCTGGTGCCATGTGTTCCCCAGGTAAGCCACGCACACACACCCGGCCATCCACGTGATGTAAAAGAAAACGTGATTCATCAGACCAGGCCACCTTCTTCCATTGCTCCGTGGTCCAGTTCTGATGCTCACGTGCCACTGTTGGTGCTTTCGGCGGTGGACAGGGGTCAGCATGGCCACCCTGACTGGTCTGCAGCTATGCAGCCCCATACACAACAAACTGTGATGCACTGTGTATTCTGACACCTTTCTATCAGAACCAGCATTAACTTCTTGAGCAATTTGAGCTCCAGTAGCTCGTCTGTTTGATCGGACCACACGGGCCAGCCTTCGCTCCCCACGTGCATCAATGAGCCTTGGCCGCCCATGACCCTGTCTCCGGTTCTCCACTGTTCCTTCCTTGGAGCACTTTTGATAGATACTGACCACTGCAGACCGGGAACACCCCACAAGAGCTGCAGTTTTGGAGATGCTCTGACCCAGTCATCTAGCCATCACAATTTGGCCCTTGTCAAACTCGCTCAAATCCTTACACTTTTTTCCTGCTTCTAACACATCAACTCTGAGGACAAAATGTTCACTTGCTGCCTAATATATCCCACCCACTAACAGGTGCCGTGATGAAGAGATAATCAGTGTTATTCACTTCACCTGTCATAATGTTATGCCTGGTTGGTGTATATGTATGTATGTATGTAGTGAAAGCAAACAGTGTGAGAGAGGGTGAGAGAGAGTGTTTAACGTCACCTGCAGGTGGGGGTTGATGGTGAAGCTGCCGGCGCTGGGATTCATGCAGGACACGTACTGCACATTGTGGATCTCCTTCAGCTGCAGCTTGCTCCAGTTGTACCTGAGAGGACACAGTGTTCCGTCAGTCACACAAACACACGCTCTGTATGCACACCGCGTCCTGTTCTAAAGCCACTGCGGCTCAGAGAAATACACCGCCTTCAGCTGTTCTCCTGCTCACCTCCGATCTAATAGACACGGCAGAGACACTGAGAAACCAACAGTAGACATGATCTCTTTCAATGACAAAACACTGACATCCTGTACAACAGAGCAGACAAAAGAGACAGAACCTCTCGAGGACTGGACGATCTTAACAACATGAAACACTAATGCAACAAAATCCATTCATGTAACAATTAAACTGTCCACCTGAGCAAAGGTAGCCAAGCGACACGATCACAATGAGCATGTCTACTGTGTCAAATGGCCATTAGGTCAGCTTGAGCATCTCAGGGAATCAGAACACAAAGAGGATCTATTATGCCCTTTTTGATGCTGTTTCTGGCTCTACTAGAGCAGGTTTTCCTGCTTGAATGTTGATTATTTCCTCATATTCTCCATTGTTGCGGCTCCTCTCTTCCCAGTCTGTCAGTAACGCTCTGTTTAGTTCCTGTCTCTATGAAGCCCCTCCTTCTGGAAAGCACAATGTGCTCTGATTGGTCGGCTGGAGCAGTGTGTTGTGACATGACATTAATCTATAACATGCCTGACGTTATAGATAAATAATATAGGCCTACGTGGAGCTAAACCGGATCGAATTTCCAAGCAATAAACATGCTGCATAAGCTTAATTCGGATTCCAATATTATGAATGCATGGATGAACTTTATTTTTAATGAATATCCAGCTCACATGGGGAAGACATTGCGCGTTTGTTCCTTCATTTCACCACGGATTCGTTTGTAAACAAGAGACTGGATTTGCAGACAGGATGAGATTACATGAATGAATGAAGCAACACACTAATGTGAGTAAAAAGTGTTTTTTATATGTGATAGTATTGCATTGTTACAGATCGTTTGATATCTATTGATTATATGTATGTGTCTAACTGAACATAACTGAGCACGCTGTCACAGGCTGGAGAATCCTTTATTTGAGGTGTTGTTGGTTCATTGTGCTGCGATTCGGGAAAACGTATCACCGGCCTGGCGACAGGCTATCTTAAATAGTGAAATAACATTCCTTTCTTGATGTGCGTTGTTCACTTTCTTGACTTGATATTTGAAGGAAAAATACAATCACGGAAGTTTTGATCATGCTGATTTGTCTGACTCTGCAGTGAGGCTTGTGCGTGCGTGTGTGTGTTAGTGATGCACGGTTCACAGTTATATCCACCGATTAGGCGGGCCAAGTTATAAAAAAATAACATTCCAATTAATTGCGGGTGGATGAGAGATAAATCATTGTGTTTGTTTGATAAAGACATATTGCGAGACAAACAATTCCTCACGTGTACTGACGGGGGAGCCGGAGCTCATTATAATATGCAAAACTGTTATCCAATCATAGCAGTGGGCGTTTACTTCCAAGTCTTCAGTGCAGCACGCCCATAAAAACCGAGCGTTCCAGGAGAGAGGCTCAAAACCAGGGTAGAAAATAGCCTATTACTTATTCATTATGATGTTTTTGAATGTAAAAACCACGCAAACATCATAAGCTGACCTCAGACAACAGTATAAAAAAATTAAAAAAGCCAGTTCATGACCCCTTTAATTATTATAATGAGGAATATTGTGATGTGTTGGTTCCCAGAAGAAACTCAAGACTACAATGGAGGCGTTTCAGGAGCTCAGAAACACTGACACTGATATAGAGAAGAACTCTCAACATTACAGACTAAAGACAGATCAACATAGACAAAAGCAGCATACAGAGAGTGAATCAGTCATGTGACGGTCAGTACCAATGGTTGACCGTGTCGTACTCGTCCACCTCCGGCATGTTCGTGTCATTGATGAGGTAGACGAGGCGCTTGCTGCCGGGCGGCCCGTAGCTCCTGCCTGCCTTCTTCTCTAAGGGTTTCTCTAAAACAGCTGCAGGGAAGACGCTTCGTGAGCACAGATTTAACAAACACAATTACATGAAGTTTATAGACAAAGTCTCATCAACGTCAAAAACTGCACAAAAGTGTTTAAACTTAACAAGAAAACTGCAGTGCATGAAAAACATGATGGCACTCTTCATGAAAAGGGTTTCACAGAACTTCTCTGAGAACTATTAGATATGTTTTACTAACTATTATCTAAATCTAATGTCTATCAAAGATGCTTTTTACCTGCCATTTTCCCCATAATCCATTGAAATGATATTCAGTTCAGTGTGCAAAAGTTCTTTGAATTCATTTTTATTATATGAATTGATGAATATATTCATTTTAGTAATATTAAAAACAACATTTCTCACTTGTGACACCCAAGAAGCATCATATTTTGGATCAGCGCAATCAGAAGAAAATAAATATTTAGGCTAATCTGTGACTTGCAACGCAGTTATCCATTCATAATTATATATTATATTATATTTTCTATCAAACTAAATCAGTTTTAATGTTTATTTGTTGCTTTCTAGAAAATAACAAAAGTCATGATTTAAACTGTATTTAAACATGCATATAAATATAAAATGAATAGAAAAGGAAAAATCTCATTTCATTTTTAGATTAAGCACCTACATTGAACCCTCTTCGAACATCACATGCTGCGGAGTGATAAATATCAGACCAGCAGATTGCAAAGGCAGGGACAGCACAAAAAACAGCTGACGCCCGGAGAAAAGAGCCATGGGTGTTTGCTTTAGATCACCAAAATCTGTCAATGTCCACAAACCAGTGAAGTTGAAAGCACTTCTGCTCTCTGGGTCAAATGTAAGGAGGGAAAGACGCACACAAACATACCCTGTAACATGGCTGACGTGGTGTAGTGGTTGAAGGGGACGTTTTTGATGGCGTATCTCTCTGGGTCCAAGGATCCGAGTTTGACTCCCACCAGAACAGACTTTCCGGTGCCAGTGTTGCCCACCAGCATGACGGGCCGCCGCCTCTCCAGCAGCCGGTCCATGAAGTAGCACACATGGTTTTTGAACCAAACCAGTGCAGAAAGATTCTCTGGAGAGTGAATATCAATAATTATCAAAAAAATTCTAAATTTCAATTCACGGTCACTAAGGGGAGCCAAAATGTTCGATGTGACCGGGGCCACTTTTACTAAAATGGCTATAACTTGTGAACGGAACGAGATATTTTCGCTAAACTCGGGACACGTGTGTATGAGCTCAATCTGAGGGCACATGAAAAAAAATTGTTACGATCGCAACAATCGCTATAACAGGAAAAAACATGAAAATGGCTATAACCACCAAATCGTTAGTCCAATTGACTTGAAAATTGGCATGCAGTGTCTTTGTCCAGGGTGCCATGTCTGTCTATGAGGACATTGTCGTATCTCAAAAAACATGGCCGCCATCGGCAAATGAAATTTGAGCATCTATTAGACAAGGTTAATGGAGGCCGATCGGAACGAAACTCGGTATGAGTCATTGGCACGATGCCCTGAAGGAGCATGAGAAGTTTCGCGGGAGTCACTTCCTTAGACTCCTGAATCCCTGCCGAGTCCAACGATACCAAACATGCCAGGTTTCGCCTTATGGTTTGTGCAACGGTGTGATTTAGCACTTAAAAAACTTTTGCGAATATCTTCGAAACCGTTAGTCCGATCACGATGAAACCACAGCAGAAAATTCAAAAACATAGGTTGATAGCTAAACAATAATGCCTAAATTTCAACATTTTGATAGGAAGTGGCAAAAAAATCCAATCAATGTCGGCCATGGGTCATTTTTATGTCAAGTCTCCTTCATTTATACAGCGCTTTCACAATATAGATAGATTCAAAGCAGCTTTACAGTGATAATAGGAAATTAATGTAAGAGAGATTGTTTTGGCTGTACATCAGCTCTAGAAAAATTGTCCAGCTTAAGTCAGTTTTTGATTGATTCATTACTTTGGGGCCACTTTTTTCAACTAAAATAGAAAACTCTCAATGTGTTCTGGCCGCTCATCTGCACGGCAACAGTGTATAGTGGCTTGAGAATGCAAAATAGGTGTCTATAACTTCAAAACGAAATGAGATATTTACACCAAATTTGACACACATATGTATGGGTACACTCTGAGGACACATAAAAAAAGTGGTGGAGATCGGGCAAGAGGTGGTGCTATAACTGTCAAAAAATATTGTCTACATATTTTTCTTTAGTAAATTGCCTGAATTGGCTGTAAATGGTCTTTTCCATCTATGATCTAAGTGGTTACATGCTTGCTAAATAAAACATAATATCTTTTTATGCATGTGCTTAAAGGCCTTAAACGCTTGAACCCGATAATGCTGCTCACAGCTATATTTCTCTCCTTCTTCTAAACTTCAACAACATTACTGAGACTTTAACTAAAGCTCAAATGACAGTGAAGTAACGCTGGCTTGGCTTTGCTGCAGATGTGGATCTGATGCTGAAGTGTTTCATCAGCTTTTTATGATGCTATAAACACAAACTGTGCAAAAGCATTGATGCTAACCTGCAGAAGTATGTCAGGATCCATCTCAAACGTTGGAACCATTTTTGATCATGGCTCAAATTCCTTGCTCTCGGGATCAGTGTAGTAATTGAATACGGTGCCTTGAGCCGGAAACTTCATGCTTTTGAACTCTGTCACCCTCCACTTACTGAACTCCACCTGTAATCCACGAGCTGCAGAAATAACACACATTATTGAACTCATGTGGAATCAAAGCAGACAGAGATCCACCTGATCCTGGAACACGGTCCCTCCGAAGGCCCAGACGAAGCAGAGCTCGTAGAGATCCTTATGGCTGTCCGGAGGAGTGTGTTCTGGGACGAGGAGGAAGCACAGCATCTGCTCTGGCTGCTCTCCACAGTCACAGGATCCAGACTCAGGCCTTCAGTAACTGAACTGTTTGACAAACTCGTGCAGCAGAACGAGGACGCGTTTCATCTGTTTCAGATCTCTGCACAGTAACCTAACATGGGCTGTTTCCACACACTGCGTCGTTTCTGCGACTGACTGGGAAAAGTACGACACGTTTGATCATCTGTGCTGTTTTCACCGTCTCTGTGGTCATGCCACTGCTACTAAAACCAATAAAAACAAACAATTTCACTTCTGAAATAAAATAAAAAACAACAAAAATGAATGCAAATGACAAAAACCCAAAACAAAATGAAAATGAAAACTATAATACACTAAAACAACACCAGTAAACGGTACGTGGAGCACATGAGAAGTTTAGCTCATGAATATTAATTAGTTCATGCTGATGTTGTTCTCAGTTATGGGACCTAATTAATATTAAGGGGGTCTAAAGCTATTTTATGCATTCTGCCTTATTGACACTGTTAAAGAGTTGATTCTCATGATAAACATGGACAAAATTTCAAATAAACGTGTTGGACATATGACGGAGTATTCAAACAAGTTTCGGAAAGTTTTTTTCGAGTATGGCCCTGTATGACGTCATAAAGGGCGGAACTCCTTATATGGGCACTTCTCCCAGATGAGCATATAATGTGAACAACACCAACGTATAGAGAATCGAGAGTTATCCAGGGATAATGCCATGATGTGTGTGAGTGAGTGAGAGAGAGAGTGAGTGAGAGAGTGTGTGTGTGTGTGTGTGTGTGTGTGTGTGTGTGTGTGTGTGTGTGTGTGTGTGTGTGTGTGTGTGTGTGTGTGTGTGTGTGTGTGTGTGTGTGTGTGTGTGTGTGTGTGTGTGTGAGAGTGTGTGTTTGTGACTCTTTAGCTCCGCCCACTGCACGCCTCCACGGACTCGGCTGTTTTCTGAAAGAATCGGTACAGTGTATCTGTCTTTTATAAATATGATAAACTAAAGACTCTTGGGAGATATGAAGGATCAACACTACTCTATAGATACTCAAGATTAACATGAGACTGGCAGAAACTGTGTGAGTTATGGACCCTTTAAGTCGAGCGTTAGTCCGGCTCTAGGGAGGCTGGAAGGGAAAGCCAGAGTTGGTTTAACTGGACAGATGCGATCACTATGAACTGAAGGCAGGAAAGTGACGCACCTTGACCTGAGCGTATCGAGGCATCATGGGAGGTACAGATTGGCCTGCTCCAGCTGGACGTCTCTCCGGTCGATCCAGCCGGACACAGGTGGACTCCAGCGGCTGATGTACAGAATGCCTGTACGGAGGAATGTCACGTGATCATGAGATCAAAGCTGTTTATTGGCTGCTGGAGAAGCTACTTTGAGTTATGAGTGCTTTGACTGCAGTTTTCAAAACAGTGCTGTTCAAATGAGTTTGCATACTAAACTTTACATTTCAGCTGTAATGACACTAAACAGATGAATACCAGCAAATAAACAAAAACTACATCAAACTACAAATATTTTAATATATAACTAAATTTGTTTTATTATTGTAATAAATATCCTTATATTACTTGTACAAGAATCAGTTCAGTGACACTGTGTGAAAGTGAATTTGATTCTCCATATGTTTGGATTATATTACATCAAACTGCAATGAGACGTTTTGTCAAATAAAGAGTGGCAGTGTTATGATATCAGCTGAGCTACTGTACACGTCTTCTGCATTGTTTTATGAAATTTTTACTGCACATGTTTTTGCATAAAGGACAGAACAAAACAAAAATATTCACCTCATTATACCTCAAAAAAATTATACCTCTGTATTATTCTTCTGTTGGCATGATTTAAGAACAGTCTGAAGGTCCCCAAACTCCATCAAAAATCTTATATTTATCTCTTAAAACAGAGATTATTTTCCATTGACATTTCTTTCAGCCAACTTTACATATTTGGTACACAAATACTTCTCCGATTTAAAGGAATAAGCCGCGAGGATAAATGTTTATAAATATACATTCTCCTTTGGATATAAATAAAATACAGTGTTATTTAAGTTTTATTATAATATTATTAATATTTAATACTTAAACATTTATTTTTATATTTTTAGGTTTCGTGTTAATTTTAGTTTCATTTTTAGTCTTTTCGTCATGTGCTTTTGTCATTTTAGTGCTTCACCTAAACCTTTTCAGTTTATTGCCAAGGAAACATTTCTCATTTTTTATTTTCAACTAGTATTCATATTTGATTGTATTTCAGCTGTATTTGGCTTAACAGAAATGGGTTACACTTTATTTTACGGTGTCATTGTTACAGTGTACAGGGTTTGGTTGAGGGTTAGTTGCATGCAAATATGCATAATTTACTGTTATTACTATGGTAAGTACATGTAACATATGTAACAAGGACACTGTAAAATAAAGTGTTGCCCAGAAATGTTTTTAATAGTTCAGTTTTTGTTCATGTTTGTCTCTGGAGACCGGCTCTGGAGTGGCTAATCTCAAACACCAGCCTCATGGTTGGGTTCAGAGGAATCTGCTCATTACTGGCCAGCTTCAGCACCTACAGCATCACACACACACACACACACTCACACAGATAAAGGTCATCTAAAGGTCCGGGTCATTTTAATGTGCTCCGCCTGTATGCATGTCTCTTTCATAAAGATATCTGAATGCTATGTGCGAAAGCCGTTATTGAGCTGCAGTTCTGCCGTCTCGCATTTACCTTGTTATCATCCATTACTGTGTTCAGCGACTCAATCCACATCGGATCGATATCGCCATCCAGGACAATCCACTTGGGCCCAGCGTGACTGATGTTGGCCAGCTCACACATGATATTAGAAAACAGCCCTGTGGGGGAAAGCACACGTGTTGAATCTGGCATCGGGCCGTGATGAAAGTGCTGGGCAGAACAACAGCAGCCCTCGCCGTCTTTCCTCTCGCACGTGGGCTGGATTGATAATGCCGAACAGCTCGTGGTTGGTGACGGCTTTAGGGTCAAGATCGGCCCAGACGTCCCTGCGCTTCATGTTTTGTGGAGAGATTTGAGGACCTGGGATTTGCCGGCGTTTCCCACCACGAACATGGAGTGACGGACAGCCAGCAGCTCCTCCAGCTGAACCACCCAAGGAGAGGAACAGAGCCAAATATGACACACACACACACACACACACACACGACTGCTTTGTTTGATGTTTTTTGCTATAAACCGCACACACGAGAGACAAACTATTTTGGCTGGCTGAATACATCCTGAGAAATTATCTAGTGATTTTCCGCACCAGTGTGACTTCATGCCAAACATTTCAAAACAAAAAGTTTGATAAATCTTTTCCCTGTAGCAGTAACTAAACTAAAGACTAGACTAGACTACACTAAACTAGACTAAACTAGACTACACTAAACTAGACTAAACTAGACTCTAGACTAGACTACACTCTAAACTAGACTAGACTACACTACACTAAACTAAACTCTAAACTAAACTAAACTAAACTAGACTCTAGACTAGACTACACTACACTACACTACACTACACTACACTACACTACACTACACTACAAATCAAAATCAAATCACCTTTATTTATATAGCGCTTTTTACAATGGCAATTGTTTCAAAGCAGCTTCACAGTGGTAACAGGAAAATAATGCAACAGAATTTGATTCGGCTGTACAGCCGCTCTGGTGAAAACGGTGATGTCATCAGCTCATTTCAATTATCATATAGTGTCAATGCGGGCAGATCAGTAATATAGTTGAAATTTAGGTGTCCCCAACTGAGCAAGCCAAAAGCCAAAGGCGACGGTGGCAAGGAACCAAAACTCCTTCAGGGCCAGAATGGAGAAAAAAACCTTGGGAGAAACCAGGCTCAGTCGGGGTGCCAGTTCTCCTCTGGCCGACTTGATTTAAGTTTCTTCTTCTTCTTCACCTGTGTTTTGATCCGTAGATTCTGTACTCTTTCAGAAGATGCGTAATAGCGCCTCCTGGCGTATAACAGTGAAAACATGGAAAGCAGGAAAACTCCATCCATGGCGGGGAAAGAGTTAAAAAGTCTGCTTAAACATCGTAAATATAGATGAAAATATATATAGCCTCTGTGATCACAATTTATTACAACATTTAGAAAAAAAAGAAAAATACCGGTGAATAAAACGAAACATTTACAAACATTATAAACTCTAAGCATTTTAGTTTCCTTCACTCCATAATGAATCCTTTACATTTAACGTATTCAGAACAGAACAGGAATGAAAAATCAACTCAAACATGAATTACAGTGGCGTTTATTATGAAAGTGTTGGGCACTTACTCACGCTTCTCTCACCATGAGGACAGGAGAGTCAGTCAATACATGGAAAACAAAGTGACTTACGTTACTGATTTGAAAATGTAAGTCATATTTTGTTGTAAATTTAAAAGTAATGCATTACTTAACTAGTAACTTGAAAAAAGTCATCTAAATACGTAACTCGTGTCACTTTTAATACCTTAACTAATTCATTTAAAATGAAACTGAAACTAGCGGCATGTGGGAAATACGCTACACAAATAAACGTGAATCTCTGCACGTTTTGAGCACTCGATGTTAATTACATTATAGAAGTCGCAGCACGTTCAGGCAATAAAAACAATGCAACATATTTTCGGGAAAATGCGGTAGCTGCCAAAACGCATTAGAACTGTAAGCGGCTGAAACTCAGCGAGTGTGGCCTCACAATTAGATCTGTATTTCTGGAGCACGATGAGAACGATAAACACTTAAATGGAGAGCTCCTTCCCTCTGAGAGCCAAGTGGAGCAAAAGCCAGAGATTTTCCTCTTGGAACTGATGGCATGTTCAATCAATGGCATTGATGCAGCTCCCCGTCGGGCTCTTCAGCGCCGCTCTGGCATCTCGGAGGGTTTGCTGATTGCTGCTTTGATCTGATGTCTATCGGGGCGACGGCTAATGGCAGACTGGAGCTTCAGCACGCACCTCTTCCCCTCCAACAAATCACACAGCAGACACGGTCAGACGGGCCGGTCCGGAGTCAGACGCGCGTCTCTCCTCGCGTGTGGCGGGGGTTAAACGCATGGTGGAGAGCCAGGTCTCGGCTGATGGACAGCTGTTATGTTGTTTCTGTGGCTCTTTGACCTGTCTGAGATTGCACTTATTTCCCCTGGCTCTGCTGAACTGAGCGGCTGATATCTAGACCTCGTCCTAATGCTCAACATTAGAGCTGCGCACCGGCACCTGAGGCACTATTACACTGTAATTCCTGCTATCTTTGATTTGTCCAATATATCCACTTCCAGACTGCTTTGACACTAATGTCTATTTGCTTGAAACACAACAGCAGGTTTATGGCTCTAAAAGGAAGATAATGTGCAACTGAAGAAGAGGTAAAGTTAAGAAAAATGCAGCATTGATCATGACTCTTGAATTCTGTTCTCCACAAACTAGTTTCAAAAGGGGCCAAAGCATCGAGCTTTGTGTATCGCCAAACAACACACAATCTGACAGGCTGTCTGGAACAGAGAATGTGAGCAGAATGAAACGACGGCAATTTCCCATCTTCACTCAAAGCGTTCTGCTCAACTTTTCCATTTTTCGATCCTCATTGGAGACAGAAACCACACAAACACAAATTCAAAAAACCTCACAACTCTTTATCACAAACAAACTGGAGGATCAGAACTACCTGTTGTAGATTAATGTAGTATTTAATTAATCACTCATCAACTCAATCATCATTTAGAGATTTTTTTTATAAGCATCAGGTTTTCTTTCCATTTCAGCAAGCTTGTTTTCAGCTCATACTATGTGTGAATAACACATACTATGTGTGATATACACCGACCAGGCATAACATTATGATCACTGACAGGTGAAGTGAATAACACTGATGATCTCTTCATCACGGCTCCTGTTAGTGGGTGGGATATATTAGGCAGCAAGTGAACATTTTGTCCTCAAAGTTGATGTGTTAGAAGCAGGAAAAATGGGCAAGTGTAAGGATTTGAGCGAGTTTGACAAGGGCCAAATTGTGATGGCTAGACGACTAGGTCCTAGCATCTCCAAAACTGCAGCTCTTGTGGGGTGTTCCCGGTCTGCAGTGGTCAGTATCTATCAAAAGTGCTCCAAGGAAGGAACAGTCGTGAACCGGCCACAGGGTCATGGGCGGCCAAGGCTCAATGATGCACGTGGGGAGTGAAGGCTGGCCCGTGTGGTCCGATCAAACAGACGAGCTACTGGAGCTCAAATTGCTCAAGAAGTTAATGCTGGTTCTGATAGAAAGGTGTCAGAATACACAGTGCATCGCAGTTTGTTGTGTATGGGGCTGCATAGCCGCAGACCAGTCAGGGTGCCCATGCTGACCCCTGTCCACCGCCGAAAGCGCCAACAGTGGCACGTGAGCATCAGAACTGGACCACGGAGCAATGGAAGAAGGTGGCCTGGTCTGATGAATCACGTTTTCTTTTACATCACGTGGATGGCCGGATGCGTGTACGTGGCTTACCTGGGGAACACATGGCACCAGGATGCACTAGAAGGCAAGCCGGCGGAGGCAGTGTGATGCTTTGGGCAATGTTCTGCTGGGAAACCTTGGGTCCTGCCATCCATGTGGATGTTACTTTGACACGTACCACCTACCTAAGCATTGTTGCAGACCATGTACACCCTTTCATGGAAACGGTATTCCCTGGTGGCTGTGGCTCTTTCAGCAGGATAATGCGCCTGCCACAAAGCAAAAATGGTTCAGGAATGGTTTGAGGAGCACAACAACGAGTTTGAGGTGTTGACTTGGCCTCCAAATTCCAAATTCAGGGCTGTTTTGGCAGCAAAAGGGGACCAACACAATATTAGTCATAATGTTATGCCTGATCGGTGTATATATATATATATATATATATATATATATATATATATATATTATATACAAACCCGATTCCAAAAAAGTTGGGACACTGTACAAATTGTGAATAAAAAAGGAATGCAATAATTTACAAATCTCATAAATTTATATTTTATTCACAATAGAATATAGATAACATATCAAATGTTGAAAGTGAGACATTTTGAAATGTCATGCCAAATATTGGCTCATTTTGGATTTCATGAGAGCTACACATTCCAAAAAAGTTGGGACAGGTAGCAATAAGAGGCCGGAAAAGTTAAATGTAAGGTATGTAATCTAACCCTACATATAAGGAACTGCTGGAGGACCAATTTGCAACTTATTAGGTCAATTGGCAACATGATTGGGTATAAAAAGAGCCTCTCAGAGTGGCAGTGTCTCTCAGAAGTCAAGATGGGCAGAGGATCACCAATTCCCCCAATGCTGCGGCGAAAAATAGTGGAGCAATATCAGAAAGGAGTTTCTCAGAGAAAAATTGCAAAGAGTTTGAAGTTATCATCATCTACAGTGCATAATATCATCCAAAGATTCAGAGAATCTGGAACAATCTCTGTGCGTAAGGGTCAAGGCCGGAAAACCATACTGGATGCCCGTGATCTTCGGGCCCTTAGACGGCACTGCATCACATACAGGAATGCTACTGTAATGGAAATCACAACATGGGCTCAGGAATACTTCCAGAAAACATTGTCGGTGAACACAATCCACCGTGCCATTCGCTGTTGCCGGCTAAAACTCTATAGGTCAAAAAAGAAGCCATATCTAAACATGATCCAGAAGCGCAGGCGTTTTCTCTGGGCCAAGGCTCATTTAAAATGGACTGTGGCAAAGTGGAAAACTGTTCTGTGGTCAGACGAATCAAAATTTGAAGTTCTTTTTGGAAAACTGGGACGCCATGTCATCCGGACTAAAGAGGACAAGGACAACCCAATCATCAGCGCTCAGTTCAGAAGCCTGCATCTCTGATGGTATGGGGTTGCATGAGTGTGTGTGGCATGGGCAGCTTACACATCTGGAAAGGCACCATCAATGCTGAAAGGTATATCCAAGTTCTAGAACAACATATGCTCCCATCCAGACGTCGTCTCTTTCAGGGAAGACCTTGCATTTTCCAACATGACAATGCCAGACCACATACTGGATCAATTACAACATCATGGCTGTGTAGAAGAAGGATCCGGGTACTGAAATGGCCAGCCTGCAGTCCAGATCTTTCACCCATAGAAAACATTTGGTGCATCATAAAGAGGAAGATCCGACAAATAAGTCCTAAGACAGTTGAGCAACTAGAAGCCTGTATTAGACAAGAATGGGACAACATTCCTATTCCTAAACTTGAGCAACTTGTCTCCTCAGTCCCCAGACGTTTGCAGACTGTTATAAAAAGAAGAGGGGATGCCACACAGTGGGAAACATGGCCTTGTCCCAACTTTTTTGAGATGTGTTGATGCCATGAAATTTAAAATCAACTTATTTTTCGCTTAAAATGATACATTTTCTCAGTTTAAACATTTGATATGTCATCTATGTTGTATTCTGAATAAAATATTGAAATTTGAAACTTCCACATCATTGCATTCTGTTTTTATTCACAATTTGTACAGTGTCCCAACTTTTTTGGAATCGGGTTTGTATTTCTGTGGTGCTGCGGCTGGAACAACATACAAAGTATGACAACGATAATCTCAGGTGCTGATTATGTGCTTTATTTAATGTAAAAAGAATTTAATGTGAGTATGAATATTTTCGTGACCTTTATAGGCATGCTGAAAGCATCAATGGATTGGCTAATTCAACTCAGATCTTGAAAATAAATGAAAGGAAACAACGTTTAAACTGTCAACTCAAGGTGAAAAAACAAGTGTATTCTAGGATAAAAAAGATGGTTTCAGTCACTTAGTATGTATTTTTAATCATATTAAAATTGTGTAGGATTTAGGATTTTGATAATGTACATTTTGTTGCGAATGCAGTCAGAGACTCCGCCCACACGCTCTTCTGATTGGCTGTGATTTTTTGATTGATTCGAGTCTGGTTTGGACAGACACATTGTTTGCCACAGCCTGGATATCTTAATCTTAATGCATATCGTCTGGTTTGGACACGGTGGCTGTTTAAATGGGCTTCTCAAAGCTGCAATTTCTGCCAAAGGCCAACTCAAGCAACAGAACTAACGAGCAACATCATGAGCGGTTTATTCTCCATTTGTCTGAATGCCAGGGTATGGAAACTGCCACAGGTAAACGCTGCCCCTGCTGGTGAGGTGCTGACCATTATAGAAAAGCAAACCGGACACACATGACCAGGCGAGTCCATGCTGAGGTCTGCGTCACCTGAACTTACCTTTAGCATAAAGTTGTTTGAGATCCAACACGGACTGCTTGACAAATTTCTCAAAGACCATGTCTCTTTTGCGGGGAAGAGGTCTCCGACGAGGCCCATGAAGACTGGCATGTCATCGGTCACGATCTTCGGGACATTGAAGTCTCTTCAGGGAACCGGCCACGACTAGCACTGACTTAATGGCCCGCAGACCCCAGTCATAGTGATCTTGCGATGGGAGACACGGCAAAAACAAGAACCACAAAGAGAGTCCGATCAACCTATGCAGGCCAAGCACTATTTAATAATAAAGGCTTTGATTGTTCAGCTTCCCATTCACATATTTCACAGTGTGTATCAAATGAAGAATTTATAGAGTAATAGCAGTATGATAGTGGGATTGACGGCATTTTTATTAGAAAACAATTGGGTGTCTCATAACGTCGCAATCAAATAAAGTCCCAGTGACAGGTAAACATTCCTCAACCGCTCTCTAAGAAAGACCTTGATCTCAAACAGCTCTAAGAAAACTGAAGCGATCCTTCAAGACTATCCAGCATGAAGACCCGTTTGGGGGTCTTCATGATAGCGAGTGATGAACTTTCTAAACAAAAGTCGAGCCTTGATGAAACCCTCGGCCACCAACATGATCTCACAGATGAGCTCGAGGTCGGGCACCACCATCACACATGGCCTACAGGACAGAAACCACAGGAACACAAAGAAAGAACAACATCGTGACTGTAAACAAATCATACATGCAGATCAGACTCGCAGACTCCTGGACACTGCGACTGCAGGCTGTTGTTTTTATTAGCATTAATGTTGACACTACAGAGTTACTGATGGACCGGCCTTTCTGACGCCGGAGGCGTTTTTGTTTTGCGGATCAGTCCCATTAAAAACAGATTATTTCAGACAGAATGGAAAATAATAATTGTGCCACATGTATGTTTGTTTTTTAACATTACAAGTGAACCTTAAGGAACATTAAGTGCACTATCACACACCCGGCGCAATGTGACGCCAGGCGCGACGCAAGTGTGTTCTGCTAGTTTCAGCCTGACGCAGTTCTCATGTTCACGTCCAGCTCCACGTTGTTTAAATATCAAATGCACTGGCGCATCTGTTCACCCATGGGCGTCTGGTCTAAACCAGGTGTGTGTTCAGGAGCATTGTTGGAGCGTTGCTATTGTGAGGAACTGAAAACGACTGCGCCATTGACCAACACACACCTGCTCTAAAGTCAATAGTGCAGTATTTGTGTGTTATTTAAAGGGTGTGTTAGTAATATGAGCCTATAGGTGGTGCACAACGCACGTACACTCTGATTACACACACAGGGATGCGCAGCAGCAGCACACACACACACACACGTTTAAATATTAAAAATAAGGGATTCCTCTCTGGAGAAGCGTTCAGTCTCTCCTCATGTAAATAGTGAATCCGCTCATGGTGCGAGCACAACTGGCTTTTAAAGGGAAAGGGAGATGAGACTCTGATTGGTTTATTGCACGTTACGCCCAAAACACACCCATGACTCATTAAGAGACGAGGCACAACCCTTTTGGACCATGCGCCGGGAGCACCGACCATTTTTCCTGTCATTAAACTAGCAAAAGTGGATTCGGACACGCCCTAAGAGCCCTAAGAGCTCAGATCGGTAAAATAGGGCCCTTAAAATCTTTATAAATAAGAACTTTATAAATCATCGATTGCGTTTACACTCTATAAATATGCTTTGGCCTTTAATGTTCTTTTTAAGTATGTTACAGAGTAGCCTACTATAGAAAATATTTCAACATGGCTTATTACAGGCCTAAAACATATCATACAGTATGTGTGAAATATGTACTTTCAGATCTCATCTATTTAATAAGTGACTCTTTCTGGTCTTTTGATGGGGCTGATACTGTAATGTCTAGTGTTTTGGTTTTGTTTCATGTCTGTTTTGAAGTTCTGCTCCTGGTTCTTGTCATGTGACTTTTCCCTTGCCATCAGTCTCATGTGTTATGTTGTCATTGTCTTATGTTCACTTGATTATGTGTGTCTTGTCTAGTCATTAGTAGTCTGTATTTAAGCCCTCTTGTTTGCCATGTGTCTTTGTCTAGTATTGTCTGTGTAACCCATTGTTTGGTGAGTTTTGTTATCATGTTATGTTCTAGTTCATTCTGTTTAAGTTCAAATCTACTCTGGTTTAAGTCATGTTTTAGTTTGGTTTGTATTTGTTCACGTTTTGATTAATAAAACTGCACATGTTCTGCAAATTTGCCTTCAGTGGGATTGTTACAGACTGAAGGCCTATGGATTATGGTAATAAAAACAGCAGCCCTGATGGAGAACAACACCTGGACAGTGTGAACATGACTTGAGTCTGCAGCCACAAATAAAGTATAGCTTGTCAAATTAAAATGTGTTTATGAATGCTGACTCTTTATTGTTTGATATGTACAGTAAAAAGGATTTTTAAACTGGGAAATCTCTGTTATAAAAGAGCGCAGGTGGCATCCAATCTCCTTATAAGCAGGAAGCAGATGCTGATGTTTAAAAGGACAGAATTCCCCTTTAAGAGCAAACAGCACCTAATGAAATGCAAATCCTGAGCGCACCTGAAGAGAGCCTTGAGGTTTCCCGGCAGCTCAGTCCTCAAAGCGGTGATGCCCACCGAAGGGACCAGATCCTCGTCCATGAAGTTAAACCTCTTCTTCTGGTCTCGAATGGCATCTTGAATACTTCTGACCTGATGGATTATACATTGACAACATAAATGACACAAAATGTGAGTGACTTGCACTTAAGAACCAATAAGACAGCGATAATAAATCATAGAGAGCAAAAGAGCATATTTTCTTGACTACAAAAATAACCTATAATGAGCTCTGAGATGAACATCTGTAGCCATAATGAAGATGAAATCTCACTGAATTGTGTTTAACAGCTTCCCATAATCCACTAACCTAGAGAAGTCAATGTTATGATGGAAAAACATTTTATTTCTGTACACTTTTATTGAAAATACTGTATAAAATACAAAATGATAAACTAAATCTTACATTATTGAGGATATACAGTAGTTACATAAAGAACAAAAATACATTAATTAAAGAATACCACTAACTGGTGAGCGATCACGGTTACGCTCTATAACTCATAAAGCGTATAGCACACTGTTACAAGAGGCAGGCCTTGTTTAAATGGACAACTCCTTGTTCCTTTCATTCCCTCCACTGATCTTGATGAAATAATCAAATTTAATTTTCTGTTATAAATTTATATTTGCCACCGGTCAGCGTGAGAAAGAAAGGGAATTACAGGCCGGAGATTAAGCACTAGATCAGGACACAGGCATGGTTGTGCTTTAATGGAATATTTAATGAGGCGACAATCAGAAAGGATCTAATCGGATTACAGCGCCACAGCGAATGGTTAACCTGTCTAGCAGGGTGTGTGGATCAGTTTAGTGTCAGCAAAACACAAATGATTCAGACGCCTCAGCACCGAAGACGCCGTCTGATAGAGTTCAGACGAGAAGCAGATAAACACTGACATATAACATTAACTATGAGTCACATATTGCTGAGCGCTGATGGAATAAGATATGAGGCTTTACTTTGCCATGGCCTTACATGAACTCCAAATTCCACACTATACAGTATAGTGCATTCATGAATTTTACATATTGTTCTATAGCAGAGAAGCCGAGCACAGGCGTGCATTAAGAGCAGAAACAGCAGAAGAGTGGAGCGTTTGGGACTAACTCCACCTGAGAGGCTGACCGAAACTACTGAGGAATATTAACTTACAGGGTTAGTCCACCTAAGAATGAAAGTTCAGTTATCATTTAGGAACATTTTAATGCAACCATATGACTGGTGTTTTTGTCGATAGATGCTATTTACACTAAGTAAAAACAGCAGTATTTTCTCGTAAATAGTAGTTCGATTCTATTTAAGTCACTCGGCGGCCATCTTAGAAACGCCTCTCTGGTGCAAGTGCAGCTCCTATATCTTTGAATGGGGAAACATCAAATTCCCCAAAACTGTTCGCCAAGCTTATGATTAAATTTCATGTTCGAAATCACCAATGAAATCTGACAACAACTGTCTCATAATTTTTGTTTCTAAACGCTCGAATCATGACAAAAAAAAAAATGCATTTTTCAGCCTGGACGAAGCTAATGTGCATGTGCAATCCTAAGCGCGTTTGACTGTTTCCATAGCAACCGGAATGTCTAACAGCAGCTGCAGTGATGTGTGACTTTACTAATCAACCATTGGCTCTTTCATTTAGAAGGCGGGGCTTATTCGCCATATTGGACGTTGCACTTTCTCCCATTCATAAGTCATCAGAGTGCGTTTTCCTGTATATAAAGTCTTTGATATAACATATTTCATTGATTTTTATAAAATATTACTGACAAAACTACATGTTGTCATATGAACAACCAGTCAGAAATGTCACAGTAAGTCTAACTGTTTCTATCCAGCTTATTCCTGACGAGCCGACTGCATTTTGAATTATGGGAGGCACTTCCGGTTTGGGGAACTTCCATTCAAAAACACTGAAAGAGTCATTTCAAATCATAAGGTTGAGCAACAAATAAAGCTTATCCGTCAGTTTGACTGAATGAGCTGTTGATTTTCCTTCATGTTTCATCATGAGAATAACGTAACGCTTGGTATTTTAACGTGTTGAAGTACGTTATGAGTATATGATGTGTTATAACAAGAATATCTATGGCAAGAGCTCGCTGCATTCTTTTCCTTTGTATTCCGCTGTAATAGTATGAACAAGGACAACATATACTGCACATTTGTGGTCTTTTCTCCCGATTTAATTTCTGATATATCCTATTAATAATTCACTGGAATGCACGAAGAATCTCTGGTTTTTCTCTTCAAATCCTCACGACTCTTTCCAGGTTTGTTTTCACAGGTAAATACAATTTATTATCTGTCAAAAAGACGGAAATCACTTTGAAATAGTATCACGCAATGCTGAAGTTAATGAAAATTTTTTATTAAGGTAACGTATGTTACATAATACAGATATTACTACAGTGATGTTTAACCCGTCCGTTATTCCGGTGGAAAGAATCGCGCTTTTGGCCTTGTTGATGCTTTTACACTTTTAAATATCCTTTTAATATTCTGGTTGAAGGGTGAGTAGAATAATGTCATCTCATTGTACCCAGTATAAAAAAAAGGAATTATTGCGTTCATAGAACGAGCCTTTAACTGATTGTTTACAGCTTAACGGAAGTTACACCCATAATTCGCGCAAAGTGTCATGGGGTGTAGGAATAAGGTGGATGGCAACCGGAGCTTCTAACAGCAGCTGCAGTGATGCCTGACTTTACTATTATATATATATATATATATATATACACTCACCTAAAGGATTATTAGGAACACCTGTTCAATTTCTCATTAATGCAATTATCTAATCAACCAATCACATGGCAGTTGCTTCAATGCATTTAGGGGTGTGGTCCTGGTCAAGACAATCTCCTGAACTCCAAACTGAATGTCAGAATGGGAAAGAAAGGTAATTTAAGCAATTTTGAGCGTGGCATGGTTGTTGGTGCCAGACGGGCCGGTCTGACTATTTCACAATCTGCTCAGTTACTGGGATTTTCACGCACAACCATTTCTAGAGTTTACAAAGAATGGTGTGAAAAGGGAAAAACATCCAGTATGCGGCAGTCCTGTGGGCGAAAATGCCTTGTTGATGCTAGAGGTCAGAGGAGAATGGGCCGACTGATTCAAGCTGATAGAAGAGCAACTTTGACTGAAATAACCACTCGTTACAACCGAGGTATGCAGCAAAGCATTTGTGAAGCCACAACACGCACAACCTTGAGGCGGATGGGCTACAACAGCAGAAGACCCCACCGGGTACCACTCATCTCCACTACAAATAGGAAAAAGAGGCTACAATTTGCACGAGCTCACCAAAATTGGACAGTTGAAGACTGGAAAAATGTTGCCTGGTCTGATGAGTCTCGATTTCTGTTGAGACATTCAGATGGTAGAGTCAGAATTTGGCGTAAACAGAATGAGAACATGGATCCATCATGCCTTGTTACCACTGTGCAGGCTGGTGGTGGTGGTGTAATGGTGTGGGGGATGTTTTCTTGGCACACTTTAGGCCCCTTAGTGCCAATTGGGCATCGTTTAAATGCCACGGCCTACCTGAGCATTGTTTCTGACCATGTCCATCCCTTTATGACCACCATGTACCCATCCTCTGATGGCTACTTCCAGCAGGATAATGCACCATGTCACAAAGCTCGAATCATTTCAAATTGGTTTCTTGAACATGACAATGAGTTCACTGTACTAAAATGGCCCCCACAGTCACCAGATCTCAACCCAATAGAGCATCTTTGGGATGTGGTGGAACGGGAGCTTCGTGCCCTGGATGTGCATCCCACAAATCTCCATCAACTGCAAGATGCTATCCTATCAATATGGGCCAGCATTTCTAAAGAATGCTTTCAGCACCTTGTTGAATCAATGCCACGTAGAATTAAGGCAGTTCTGAAGGCAAAAGGGGGTCAAACACAGTATTAGTATGGTGTTCCTAATAATCCTTTAGGTGAGTGTATATTCTATTTACACTAAGTGACAATAGTGATATATTCTATTTACAATAATAACAGAGTGTAAATGATTATTTTCATTAAAATTATTAAATGGATGCCGCCTTAATGGGACAATAAAAGATGCCGAGAACATAGAAACCAAATTTACTATAGTTGGCCGAACATCCTATCCACCATTTTGATTTTCTTTAAAAACCTACTTTTTTTTAATCCTCCTAGACCGTTTGTCCGATTTTCACCAAATTCAAGTCAAATTATCTTCAGACCATGCTGGCAAAAAGGTATATATTTTAATGTTGATAGACGAAACCATTTCTGTATATACCGCATCAACGAATTTGATGGCATAATGCAAACTGCAGCTGAGGCTGTATCTCGGGAAAGATTTCACATATTGACACTAAACTTGGTGTGTGTAATTGTTACCCAACACTGACCACACCACATCAATTTGGTGTTAGCGACACCTATTGGTCAAAAGTAATAAGCAATTATGTCACATAACAAGTGATTGTATTTATGGGCTTTCAGCCATTTTGCTTAAAATCATTTTCTCACTGTTGCAGTTGGTCTGATGCTCAATACCTTAATTTTCAGCTTGTTATTCTGCCTCTGTGGTACTATATTTGAAGTATTCTTTCAATTATTTGTTGTTTTAACATCCAGAAGTACTGTTTTGTGCTATGAATTAGGATTTTCCCCACCGCAGCAGGTTTACAGTGTTGTTCAATGTGTTGTTTTTCAGTGACGGCTCCCAGCTCTCCTCTCAGTCCTCCCGTCTCACCGACTCTGTCCTCGCCGGACGCGCCTCTGAGCAGCAAGAGCAGCGAGTGCACCGTGTGCTTCGATCAGGAGGTGGACACCGCCATCTACACGTGTGGACATGTGTTTGTGCAATGACTGCGGACTGAGGCTCAAGAGACAGATCAAAATAAAAAATAAAAAAGATAAAAGCCCTCCCTACACCGACGCCTAACCCTACCCAATACAAACTTTTATTATTATTAAACATTCCGTTAGGTGCTTTATTTCCACTTTTAGGACATTTTCTTAATTTTTATTGAAAGTAAATGCCTTTCCGATGTGATATGTGAGGGGAAAAGGGAGAAGAGCGAGCTCAGCAAAAGGCGGATTCGATCCCGGGTCGACCGCATCAAAACCAAGATCCATGAGCCTTACGCTTTACTGACCACACCACTGAAGACACTTTCATGTGTGTCTTTTTTAATCTTGTGTGACCCAACCAGGCACTGTTGGGCAGAGCTAGTGTAAATAACGCTTGCCAACAAGGCGCACTATTTGCACTTGGTGTAAATAGACACTCCGGATACTATTTGCACCTCAGTGTTGTTGTACATTAAACGGTAAGCAATAATAACTGTAACGTAGCTGACGTGGAAGCAGACAAAGACAATGGTGAAGAGAACCCAAGTGCAGTTTATTTACAGTGCCCAAAGATCCAAAACATGAAACAAACCATGAACAAAACTTGACTATGAACAGACCTTGAAGCTGGAGACATGGAACCAGCATACATACTTCAATATCCGACAAAGAAACATGGCACACAAAAGGGCCTAAATACAGAACTATAGTGATCACATCACAAAAACAACCAATCAGAACAAGACACATGAAACAAGGGAACCAATGAGAACATGACACATAAGACAAGGGAAGCACATGACTAACAGGAACCATGACTGTGATAAACTTCAAAATAAAATACATGAAACATGAACATGAAACAAAACAAACCATGACAATAACAAAGAGTGTAAATGATTATATTTATTAAAATTATCTCTCTACACCTACCCCTAAACACTTTATTATTAAACACACGTTAGACACTTTATTTCTACTTTTGAATATTTTCTTCAATTTGGTTGAAAATCAATGCCTTTCTGGTCTGATAGGCTATGTGATGGGAAAAGGGAGTAGAGCGAATTCGAACGTACTCCTACACTATTGCTACTGTTGACAATCCAGCGTCTCTTCCGTCATTTTGTCTGGCCCAATCAGACGTCAGTGGGCGGAGTTAGTGTAAATAGCCTCTGTCAACAAGGCGGGCTCAGGTGCACTTAGTGTAAATAGACACTCCGAAATAAATCTCCCTTTCTGTTCTTCTAGCTCACAGGTTGGGTCGCCAGGATGATTTAAGGAAAATGGAGTTACATTAAAAAAAAAACAAAAAAAAAACATTTGTTTTCATAAAATCATAATCTATATGCCTATATAAAAGTAATAAATACGCAAAATATATTTGACTTAAATAATTAACAGATTAACAAAAAGAAAGAAAAAACTGTGTGAGTTTGGCTCATTTTTGTGAGGCACGGCGCTCCTCAAACAAGTTCACGGGAAAGGACACCCAGACGACAGAAAGCACATCTTGTTTTCTTTATTTTACAATAGCACAATGTAAGTAAACACTTTGCAATTCTGAACGATGTCCTACTCTTATTATCTGTATGACTAAAATGACGGAGTATTTTATGTTTCCTCTGTTCGATCGCGCCGGCGCCTCAAGCACACACAGAACATATTCCAGCATTGCAAACTTGACATCGCAGCCTGTTCATTACCAACATAAAATAGTCAACCTAACATATAAAAAGTTACACAGCTCAGTTTAATAGTCAGTAGTACAATTCGTGCCATTCTGCGTGAGGAAGATTTTTTCGATATTGGGACACAAGTGAAGTACAAAGCCTGGCTATAATAAATAATGGTTTAGCATCCAAATACATCGCGAATATGGAAACATCGAATGAGAGAGTTAGGCTACGTGAGTCTAAGGCTGGTTACTTTCAGTTTCTCATTAAATTATTTCGTTTTGGCTTGTTTATGGTTAGCCTACTTATATTTTTTCATTCTTGATCTGTTCTGAATACCGTTAAATTTAAAGGATTTGTTGTGGAGTGAGGGAACTAAAATAACCTATAGCTGTGTCTGTAGTGTTTATAATGTTTGTAATACATTACAACATTTCGCTTTATTTACCGGTATTATTTCTGAATGCAATCAAATGCGACTTATACATGACTTACATGTTTCAAAAACATAAAAAATGTATTTGTACATGTATTTCTTAAGCATGCAGCAAACGATTAATTGGTTAAAATAATAAGCGTCCCATATATAGCTGGATCAAATTAGTGCAGAACGAACTTTGCGTTGCGAACGCGTCAAGGATCAAAAGTGCTGAGCTGAATTTTTGTGCCATCTAGTGGTTTAATGGAGAATACAGTCAAATGGCCCATTGTATATAAGTATTCTTAAGCTTGGCTTGACTTGTTGAATTGAAATGGTTGTAGGCCTCTATATGGGTCGCGACAATTAAAAAAAAAAAAAGAAAAGAAAAGAGGGTCGCTCTTAAAAAAATTTGAAAACCACTGTTCTAGCTCATACTATTCAGGATGTTTGACACTTTGTATTTCTCATGTGATTGCCTCTAAGATGAATCGCTTGGTGTATTCCTCATCTGTAAATCGCTTTTGATAAAAGCATTTGCTGATTAAATATATGAAAATTTACTAGCAAGTCCAAGCTGCGTATTCACATACAATGAAAGTGAATGGTGACCAGTGTTGGGTACGTTACTCTAAAAAAGTAATTCATTACTAGTTACTAATTACGTCTTCAATAGTGTAATTAGATTACTGTACAAATTACTCTCTCCAAAATGTATGTAATTACGTATTACTAATTACTTTCTAAATCCTATCAACCTCGACTAGTGATTCAAGGATAGACATGAAACGGCTCTTCTAATTCATTCAAATAAATAATATAAAACTACATAAATTATTCTTATTACCTGACCAAACTCTTACAAATGTGAGAAGGATACATAAAAACATGCATTTTAAAGTTAGACTTTAAATTTTGATGTTAATTCCACTATTGTATTATATACACTCACCTAAAGGATTATTAGGAACACCATACTAATACTGTGTTTGACCCCCTTTCGCCTTCAGAACTGCCTTAATTCTACGTGGCATTGATTCAACAAGGTGCTGAAAGCATTCTTTAGAAATGTTGGCCCATATTGATAGGATAGCATCTTGCAGTTGATGGAGATTTGTGGGATGCACATCCAGGGCATGAAGCTCCCGTTCCACCACATCCCAAAGATGCTCTATTGGGTTGAGATCTGGTGACTGTGGGGGCCATTTTAGTACAGTGAACTCATTGTCATGTTCAAGAAACCAATTTGAAATGATTCGAGCTTTGTGACATGGTGCATTATCCTGCTGGAAGTAGCCATCAGAGGATGGGTACATGGTGGTCATAAAGGGATGAACATGGTCAGAAACAATGCTCAGGTAGGCCGTGGCATTTAAACGATGCCCAATTGGCACTAAGGGGCCTAAAGTGTGCCAAGAAAACATCCCCCACACCATTACACCACCACCACCAGCCTGCACAGTGGTAACAAGGCATGATGGATCCATGTTCTCATTCTGTTTACGCCAAATTCTGAGTCTACCATCTGAATGTCTCAACAGAAATCGAGACTCATCAGACCAGGCAACATTTTTCCAGTCTTCAACTGTCCAATTTTGGTGAGCTCGTGCAAATTGTAGCCTCTTTTTCCTATTTGTAGTGGAGATGAGTGGTACCCGGTGGGGTCTTCTGCTGTTGTAGCCCATCCGCCTCAAGGTTGTGCGTGTTGTGGCTTCACAAATGCTTTGCTGCATACCTCGGTTGTAATGAGTGGTTATTTCAGTCAAAGTTGCTCTTCTATCAGCTTGAATCAGTCGGCCCATTCTCCTCTGACCTCTAGCATCAACAAGGCATTTTCGCCCACAGGACTGCCGCATACTGGATGTTTTTCACTTTTCACACCATTCTTTGTAAACTCTAGAAATGGTTGTGCGTGAAAATCCCAGTAACTGAGCAGATTGTGAAATACTCAGACCGGCCCGTCTGGCACCAACAACCATGCCATGCTCAAAATTGCTTAAATCACCTTTCTTTCCCATTCTGACATTCAGTTTGGAGTTCAGGAGATTGTCTTGACCAGGACCACACCCCTAAATGCATTGAAGCAACTGCCATGTGATTGGTTGATTAGATAATTGCATTAATGAGAAATTGAACAGGTGTTCCTAATAATCCTTTAGGTGAGTGTATAATTGTTCTACAGTCTATACACTGTATTTAGTTCAATTACATCAGAAGTAACTGTAATTAAATTACAGAAAAAATAAGAGTAATCCCTTACTTTACTTCACACAAAGCATTTTGTGTGCCGCTTTTATCATTTATTTTGTGGAGCAGAGCAGCTCAGACATTCTGCTAAACAACTCATTTTGTGCTCCACAGAAGAAAGTGCGTCAATACAGGTTTGGAGTAAATGAAGACAGAATGATCATTTTTGTTTCCTATTCCATTAATAGCCTGAGTTAACAACAGTCTCGTTGTTCATAATAAATGACGAGATGAAAACAAAGTGCTTCGTATTTGCGGACACTCCTGCAGATCTGTTGAGGTGAGCACTACAGCTCGCTTAATTTGTCTCAATATTGATACGTCTGGAGCTCCTTCTGCTTGTTTTAGCTTAACCGAATGGAAAATTGATTCTGTCTTTGTGAGAATAAAATCTCAATGGCGAAATATCCTCCTACTTAAACGCTAAACTGCAGGCACTTCCCGTCAGACGCTCATCCGAGGGCCTGACAAACGCCTCGTATCGTTACTCTGATGCTCTGATTCACTGTCGGTTGTTCCTCATGACAGCCGCTCTCTGAAAACACTGCGAACGGGAAGGTAATTCATTTTTTATCACAAGAAGAAACACCTTTCAGTGTCCTGACATTTCAGACGAGTCTTTCTGACTGACAATGGAAAAGTGTGCAGTTCCACGGATTGGCCATTAAAACCTGGCGCACTGTATAACAACAAAATGTGTCTAGAGATGCAGCAGCTACACATCATAATCACAGCCATCATCATCATCATCCTCAACATAATAGCCATTGTGAGCATAATGAAGAGGATTCATTCAGCTACAGTACACATTATCTTCTGCTTCCCTGCGTAAACTGTGAATTGCAAGGCATAAAATCTCAATGGCAAACGCCAGATGCCAGGGCACTATGAGATGGCGTGACACATAAAGGCAGACTTTCCTCACATTGTGTTTTCCCCATGCATTATATCTTTCTTTACAGCTGAAAACTTTGCCTGGTTCCATTTCAAGGTTTCTACGCTGATAGACGCATAAATCTGGCCAGCAGCTCAGAGCTGTTGGATATCCGTGAGCGTGTCGTAACTCACTCACCTGCACCGCCACCACCTCCACCGAGATCCTGCTGAACTCGAAGCCGCCCCAGGCTCCTGTTTGTGCCAGGCCTTTGTAGATGTTGCCACATGACTGAGAAACCAGAGACGTATGAGGGCATCGCTGGAAAGCATCAATTGCAACAAACAGAAGCATGCAAAATTATGCAGGCATCTTTTGTTTTCTAGAAATGAGCTCACGGTACTCGCTCCACTGAAATTCCAGCTTATAAACAAGAATGTCAAGTGCTAAGCAGACATTTTCTGGGTGGATGAGCAGCATTTGCAAGAACACATTCATATTCTAAACTCTCTCTCTGTGCGCCTTCCCACCCGAGTAACCAGCACACACATCTCGCAGACTTTTAAAAATAATGCTTTACTCCCTAAAAAAGTAACTAATTGCATTACTTAGTAACTTTTTACTGATTACAATGTGTTATGTTAATTTTGCATTACTTTTTCTCTCCTGGCTGAGTCTCGGTCTCTTCCAGGACTTGCATGTGTATTTCACTGAGAATAATCATCATACAATTATTTTTATATAAGTAATGTGCTTTGTTTCTTTTGTACAAACCCGATTCCAAAAAAGTTGGGACACTGTACAAATTGTGAATAAAAACAGAATGCAATGATGTGGAAGTTTCAAATTTCAATATTTTATTCAGAATACAACATAGATGACATATCAAATGTTTAAACTGAGAAAATGTATCATTTTAAGCGAAAAATAAGTTGATTTTAAATTTCATGGCATCAACACATCTCAAAAAAGTTGGGACAAGGCCATGTTTACCACTGTGTGGCATCCCCTCTTCTTTTTATAACAGTCTGCAAACGTCTGGGGACTGAGGAGACAAGTTGCTCAAGTTTAGGAATAGGAATGTTGTCCCATTCTTGTCTAATACAGGCTTCTAGTTGCTCAACTGTCTTAGGACTTATTTGTCGCATCTTCCTCTTTATGATGCGCCAAATGTTTTCTATGGGTGAAAGATCTGGACTGCAGGCTGGCCATTTCAGTACCCGGATCCTTCTTCTACGCAGCCATGATGTTGTAATTGATGCAGTATGTGGTCTGGCATTGTCATGTTGGAAAATGCAAGGTCTTCCCTGAAAGAGACGACGTCTGGATGGGAGCATATGTTGTTCTAGAACTTGGATATACCTTTCAGCATTGATGGTGCCTTTCCAGATGTGTAAGCTGCCCATGCCACACGCACTCATGCAACCCCATACCATCAGAGATGCAGGCTTCTGAACTGAGCGCTGATGACAACTTGGGTTGTCCTTGTCCTCTTTAGTCCGGATGACATGGCGTCCCAGTTTTCCAAAAAGAACTTCAAATTTTGATTCGTCTGACCACAGAACAGTTTTCCACTTTGCCACAGTCCATTTTAAATGAGCCTTGGCCCAGAGAAAACGCCTGCGCTTCTGGATCATGTTTAGATATGGCTTCTTTTTTGACCTATAGAGTTTTAGCCGGCAACAGCGAATGGCACGGTGGATTGTGTTCACCGACAATGTTTTCTGGAAGTATTCCTGAGCCCATGTTGTGATTTCCATTACAGTAGCATTCCATTATAAATTTACACATTAATATTTGTTTTATTTTTTTTACTTGTCAGTTTTATTAATTTGCGTAAACATTTTTTAAAAATACAGAATTCTCTCTCTTCTCTATATCTTAGTAAATGCGCACTCATGCGTGCGGGAACAGACAAAAAGTACAAACCCGATTCCAAAAAAGTTGGGACACTGTACAAATTGTGAATAAAAAAGGAATGCAATAATTTACAAATCTCATAAACTTATATTTTATTCACAATAGAATATAGATAACATATCAAATGTTGAAAGTGAGACATTTTGAAATGTCATGCCAAATATTGGCTCATTTTGGATTTCAGTGATGCAGTGCCGTCTAAGGGCCCGAAGATCACGGGCATCCAGTATGGTTTTCCGGCCTTGACCCTTACGCACAGAGATTGTTCCAGATTCTCTGAATCTTTGGATGATATTATGCACTGTAGATGATGATAACTTCAAACTCTTTGCAATTTTTCTCTGAGAAACTCCTTTCTGATATTGCTCCACTATTTTTCGCCGCAGCATTGGGGGAATTGGTGATCCTCTGCCCATCTTGACTTCTGAGAGACACTGCCACTCTGAGAGGCTCTTTTTATACCCAATCATGTTGCCAATTGACCTAATAAGTTGCAAATTGGTCCTCCAGCTGTTACTTATATGTACATTTAACTTTTCCGGCCTCTTATTGCTACCTGTCCCAACTTTTTTGGAATGTGTAGCTCTCATGAAATCCAAAATGAGCCAATATTTGGCATGACATTTCAAAATGTCTCACTTTCAACATTTGATATGTTATCTATATTCTATTGTGAATAAAATATAAGTTTATGAGATTTGTAAATTATTGCATTCCTTTTCTATTCACAATTTGTACAGTGTCCCAACTTTTTTGGAATCGGGTTTGTACTTTTTGTCTGTTCCCGCACGCATGAGTGCGCATTTACTAAGATATAGAGAAGAGAGAGAATTCTGTATTTTTAAAAAATGTTTACGCAAATTAATAAAACTGACAAGTAAAAAAAATAAAACAAATATTAACGTGTAAATTTATAATGTAATGCATTACTCGTTACATCAAAAAAGTAATGTGATAATGTAACGCACGATAATTGTGATGTTAATTTACTCGTTACATCAAAAAGTAATGCGATAATGTAACGCACGACAATTGTGATGTTACTCAACTAGTTACATCAAAAAGTAATGCGATAATGTAACACACGATAATTGTAATGTTACTTTACTCGTTACATCAAAAAGTAATGCGATAACGTAATGCACGACAATTGTGATGTTACTTTACTCATTGCATCAAAAAGTAATGCGATAATGTAACGCACGACAATTGTAATGTTATTTTACTAGTTACATCAAAAAGTAATGCGATAATGTAACGCACGATAATTGTAATGTTATTTTACTAGTTACATCAAAAAGTAATTCGATAATGTAACGCACGATAATTGTAATGTTATTTTACGTTACATCAAAAAGTAATGCGATAATGTAACGCATGATAATTGTAATGTTACTTTACTAGTTATATCAAAAAGTAATGCGATAATGTAACGCGCGATAATTGTGATGTTACTTTACTAGTTACATCAAAAAGTAATGCGATAATGTAACGCACGACAGTTGTGATGTTACTTTACTCGTTGCATCAAAAAGTAATGCGATAACGTAACGCACGATAATTGTAATGTTACTTTACTCGTTACATCAAAAAGCAATTCGATAACATAACGCACGATAATTGTAATGTTACTTTACTAGTTACATCAAAAAGTAATGCGATAATGTAACGCACGACAATTGTAATGTTACTTTACTCGTTACATCAAAAAGTAATGCGATAATGTAACGCACGACAATTGTGATGTTACTTTACTCGTTGCATCAAAAAGTAATGCGATAATGTAACGCACGACAATTGTGATGTTACTTTACTCATTGCATCAAAAAGTAATGCGATAATGTAACGCACGACAATTGTAATGTTATTTTACTAGTTACATCAAAAAGTAATGCGATAATGTAACGCACGATAATTGTAATGTTATTTTACTAGTTACATCAAAAAGTAATTCGATAATGTAACGCACGATAATTGTAATGTTATTTTACGTTACATCAAAAAGTAATGCGATAATGTAACGCGCGATAATTGTGATGTTACTTTACTAGTTACATCAAAAAGTAATGCGATAATGTAACGCACGACAGTTGTGATGTTACTTTACTCGTTGCATCAAAAAGTAATGCGATAACGTAACGCACGATAATTGTAATGTTACTTTACTCGTTACATCAAAAAGCAATTCGATAACATAACGCACGATAATTGTAATGTTACTTTACTAGTTACATCAAAAAGTAATGCGATAATGTAACGCACGATAATTGTAATGTTACTTTACTCGTTACATCAAAAAGTAATGCGATAATGTAACGCATGATAATTGTGATGTTACTTTACTCGTTGCATCAAAAAGTAATGCGATAATGTAACACACGACAATTGTAATGTTACTTTACTCGTTACATCAAAAAGTAATGCGATAATGTAACGCACGACAATTGTGATGTTACTTTACTCGTTGCATCAAAAAGTAATGCGATAATGTAACGCACGACAATTGTGATGTTACTTTACTCGTTGCATCAAAAAGTAATGCGATAATGTAACGCATGATAATTGTGATGTTACTTTACTCGTTGCATCAAAAAGTAATGCGATAATGTAACGCACGACAATTGTGATGTTACTTTACTCGTTACATCAAAAAGTAATGCGATAATGTAACGCACGACAATTGTAATATTACTTTACTTGTTACATCAAAAAGTAATGCGATAATGTAATGCACGACAATTGTGATGTTACTTTACTCGTTACATCAAAAAGTAATGAGATAATGTAACGCACGATAATTGTGATGTTACTTTACTCGTTACATCAAAAGTAATGCGATAATGTAACGCACGATAATTGTAGCTACTTTACTCGTTACATCAAAAAGTAATGCGATAATGTAACACACGATAATTGTGATGTTACTTTACTCGTTACAACGAAAAGTAATGCGATAATGTAATGCACATCAAATCACCTTTATTTATATAGCGGCAATTGGCAAATGGCAATTGTTTCAAAGCAGCTTCACAGTGGTAACAGGAAAATAATGCAACGGAATTTGATTCGGCTCTGGTGAAAACGGTGATGTCATCCAGCTCATTTCAATTATCATATAGTGTCAATGCGGGCAGATCAGTAATATAGTTGAAATTTAAGTGTCCCCAACTGAGCAAGCCAAAAGCCAAAGGCGACGGTGGCAAGGAACCAAAACTCCTTAAGGGCCAGAATGGAGAAAAAAACCTTGGGAGAAACCAGGCTCAGTCGGGGTGCCAGTTCTCCTCTGGCCAACGAACAAATAGTGTATGATTATGATTCTGGCACATTACAGGTCAGAAGTCATATTAGATCAATAGATATTCGTAGGATTATTCGAAAGATTGGAGTCGTCACGCCGGGAACGGGTTTAATGAGGTCGTGTCGATGCGGCATTTACAGGGGGGAGTTTAATTGACACGGTCTCTACAGACACTTCAGGGATATGGTCGTCATGTCCAGGCTAAGGGCCACCATCTGGTCTGGATACGGCCCGGATGCGGCCGACTGCAGTAAACCTCGGGATAAACAGAGAGACTACCATTAGCGTAGATGCCATTCTTCTTATGATGTAACGAGTACATCAGGTGTTATGGGAAGTGTTCCCGGTTCCGGCTGACCTAGTTAATGCAGCCTAAAACAATCATTTAACTGATTTGAATAATAGAAATTAAAAATGTTTTATGTGTATGCCATAGTAAAGAGATGTGTTTTTAGTCTAGATTTAAACTGACAGAGTGTGTCTGCTTCCTGAACAATGCTAGGAAGACTGTTCCAGAGTTTAGGTGCTAAATAGGAAAAGGATCGACCGCCTGCAGTTGATTTTGATATTCTAGGTATTCAACTGGCCAGAATTTTGAGACCGCAATAGACGTGATGGAGTATAATGCGTTAAGAGCTCGCTCAAGTACTGGGGAGCTAAACCATTTAGTGCTTTGTAAGTAATCAGCAAGATTTTAAAATGTATACGATGTTTAATAGGGAGCCAATGCAGTGTTGCCAGAACCGGGCTAATATGGTCATACTTCCTGGTTCTAGTAAGAACTCTAGCTGCTGCATTTTGGACAAGCTGCAGTTTATTTATTAAGCGAGCAGGGCAACCACCCAGTAGAGCATTACAATAATCTAGCCTTGAGGTCATGAACGCATGAACTAACTGTTCAGCGTTTTGCATTGAAAGCATGTGCCGTAATTTAGATATATTTTTAAGATGGTAGAATGCAGTTTTACAGATGCTAGAAACGTGGTTTTCAAATGAGAGATTGGTATCAAAGGGCACACCCAGGTTCCTAACTGACGACGAGGACTTGACAGAGCAGCCATCGAGTGTTAGACAGTATTCTAGGTTACTACTTGTGGAATTTTTTTGTCCAATAATTAAAAATTCATTTTTTTCTGAATTAAGTTGCAGGAAATTACTAGTCATCCAATTTTTTATATCAGCTATGCATTCTGTTAATCTTGTGAATTGGTAAGTTTCGTCAGGGCATGAAGAAATATAGAGCTGAGTATTGTCAGCATAACAATGAAAATTAACGCCATGCTTCCTAATAATATCTCCCAGTGGTAGCATGTACAGGGTGAAAAGCAACGGTCCTAGCACTGAGCCCTGCGGTACTCCATACTGAACTTGTGTTCGGTGTGACATCTCTTCATTTACTGCTACAAACTGATAACGGTCAGATAAGTATGATTTAAACCATGCCAATGAAGTTCCACTAATGCCAACATAATTTTCGAGTCTATTCAAAAGAATGTTGTGGTCGATAGTATCGAATGCAGCGCTAAGATCGAGTAACACTAACAGAGAGATACAATCACGATTGGATGATAAGAGTAAATAATTTGTAACTCTAATGAGAGCAGTCTCAGCACTATGATACGGTCTAAATCCTGACTGGAAATCCTCACAGATACCATTTCTTTCTAAAAAAGGAGCATAATTGTGAGGACACTGCCTTTTCTAGTATTTTTGACAGAAAGGGTAGATTTGAGATTGGTCTGTAATTGACTAATTTTGTAGGATCAAGTTGCGTTTTTTTAATAAGTGGTTTAATAATAGCCAACTTAAAAGTTTTCAGTACATATCCTAATGTCAAGGATGAATTAATGATATTAAGGAGAGGATCTATGACCTCTGGAAGCATCTCTTTTAGTAGCTTAGTCGGTATGGGGTCGAGCATACATGTTGTTGATTTTGATGATTTAACGAGTTTAGCCAATTCTTCTTCTCCTATAGCAGTGAATGAATGTAATTTTTCCTCAGTGACACTACAATGCACTGTCTGATGTGATACTGTAGTAGACGGCTGCATGGTTATAATTTTTTTCCTAATATTATCAATCTTACAAGTAAAGAAGTTCATAAAGTCATTACTGCTGTGCTGTTTACAAACATCAGAAGGTGAAGCTTTATCTTTGGTTAATTTAGCCACTGTATCGAATAAATGCCTAGGGTTGTGTTTGTTTTCTTCTAAGAGAGTCGAGAAATAAGCAGATCTAGCAGTTTTTAGGGCCTTTCTGTATGCAATCATGCTCTCTTTCCACGAAATGCGAAAAACTTCTAGTTTTGTTTTCTTCCAGCTGCGCTCCATTTTTCTGGCTGCTGTTTTAAGGGCCCGGGTGTGCTCGTTGTACCACGGCGTTGGACTATTTTCTTTAATCTTCTTTAAGCGTCGGGGAGCAACTGTGTCTGAAGTGCTGGAAAAGAGAGAGTCAATAGTTTCTATTGCAACATCGAGTTCCTCTAGGCTATCTGGGATGCTGAGGAGATGAAACTGATGAGGAAGATTATTTACAAAGCAATCTTTAGTGGCAGCAGTGATAGTCCTGCCATATTTGAAGCGAGGGGATGGCTTTGCAGCCTTTGCTAAATTAAGTGTACATGATACTAGGTAATGATCTGAGATGTCATCGCTCTGCTGCAGAATTTCAATGGTATCAACATTTATTCCATGTGACAATATTAGGTCTAAAGTATGATTACGGCGATGAGTGGGTCCTGACACGTGTTGCCTTACTCCAATAGAGTTTAGAATGTCTCTAAATGCCAATCCCAATGCGTCTTTTTCATTGTCTACATGGATATTAAAATCACCAACAATTAGGACTTTATCTGCAGCCAGTACTAACTCTGATAGAAAATCAGCAAATTCTCTGGTAAAGTCTGTATGGTGCCCTGGTGGCCTATATACAGTAGCCAGCACAAATGTCAAACGGGATTTATCAATTTCACTACATAACGTTACATAAAGCACCAAAACTTCAAAGGAATTATATTTGAAACTAGACTTCCGAGTAATACCGAAGATATTATTATAAATTACAGCAACACCTCCCCCTTTACCTTTCAGACTCGGCTCGTGTTTATAACAATAATCTTGGGGGGTGGACTCATTTAAAATAATGTAATCGTCAGGTTTTAGCCAGGTTTCTGTCAAACACAGCACATCTAGGTTATGATCTGTAATCATATCATTAACAATAAGCGCTTTTGAGGAAAGGGATCGAATATTCAGCAGCCCGAGCTTTATCATTTGATCATCTGTATTATATCTGTTGTTTATTTGTTGGACATCAATTAAATTTTTACCGTTGAATGGTTTTGATGGTTTTTTGTATTTACTAATTCGTGGAACAGACACAGTCTCTATGTGATAATATCTAGGTGAAAGAGTCTCTATGTGCTGGGATTTATCTGACTTCTGTGACGTGAGACAGCTAGCAGGCGGTCGGGTAAGCCAGTCCGTCTGCTTCCTGACCTGGGCCCCAGTTAGTCAAGGTTTAGCTCTAAGACTATGTGCCAAATTACTAGAGAGAAGAGCGGCACCATCCCAGGAAGGATGAATACCATCTTTTTTCAACAGGTCAGGTCTGCCCCAAAAGTTTTTCCAATTGTCTATGAACCCTATGTTATTTTGCGGACACCACTTAGACAACCAGCCATTGAGTGATGATAGTCTGCTAAGTATCTCATCACTCCTTTTAACGGGGAGGGGACCAGAGCAAAAAACGTCATCTGCCATCGTACTTGCGAGTTTACACACCTCTTTAATGTTAATTTTGGTGATCTCCGACTGGCGAAGTCGAACATCATTTGTGCCAACGTGAATAATAATCTTAGAGAATTTACGATTAGCATTAGCCAGCACTTTTAAATTTGCTTTGATGTCAGGCGCTCTGGCTCCTGGTAAACATGTGACTATGGTGGCTGGTGTCTCTATTTTCACGTTCCGTGTAATAGAATCACCAATAACTAGGGCACTTTCAACAGGATTCTCAGTGGGTGCATCACTGAGTGGGGAGAACCTGTTTGATGTTCTAATCGGAACGGAAGAGTGGTTTTTTGATCCGCGACTATGCCGTCTCACCGTCACCCAGTTGCCCTGCTGCACGGGCTCTACAGCCGGAACCGAACAATGTACAGAGGTCACTAAGCTATTCGCATCCAGAGCAGTGTCTAAAGCTGTTACATTCTCACTACTCTCAAATAAAGTCTGGATGCGTGTCTCTAATTCTGAAATCTTTTCCGTCAGCCTGACTATCTCCTTACATTTATCACATGTGAAGCCCTGTTCGCCAACGGAGAAAGATATACTAAACATGAAACATGCAGTGCAAGTGACAATGACAGGAGAAGAAGACATGGCTTACCGTATTTGTTGATTAATCCAATTTACCACAGTTGTTTGATGGAGTCTATTTACTAATCCAACTCACCACAGTTGTTTAATGAACTCAGAAAACAAGAGACCCGAGTGCAGAGATGGCAAGCTAACAGGCTAGCGAAATGCTAACGCGTGATAGTGATTTAGATTAAAGCTAGCGGTGTCAGATTTAATGTGGTAGGCAATATTAGACAATATATGGTGATGGGTAAATTATATTTAGCAGTTTAAACAACAGGGAATGATATCAAATAAAGATTCAAAAGCAAGCAAAGCACACGCGAGCACAGCAGTCAGCAGGACAAACAGGAGGCAGACAGGAGCAATCGAACACATTGTAATGCGTTACCCACAACACTGTCTGAGACACCGACGGGATTGATTGCGTCTCCTCTGCAGTGGTGAACCACGGTCAGTAAAGAAGCAGCAGGTACGAGCCGGATGAGGAGATTAACACTGCGTCTCTATCGACTGCCACATCTATGGCTTTTTTATCAGCAAGCGCTGATGAGGCCAGAATACTGGCATGGTTTCAGATGTAAATAAGCCCGGCCATCAGAGCTTTACTAATCTCCTGGGCCCCATGATGGGAGAAGTACATTAGGAACTCGCTCATAAGATGAAGGATAGAATCAGGCGAGGTTTAGAGCAATGAGAGAGTTCGGAGCTCGCTGTGAACTTGATTAAAAGCTGTTCCGATCAAAACAACACTGGTTATGTTGAAAAAAATAACACTAGGAGTGCTTTCCTTCAGTAATGTCCCCATATTTTGATTCTCTTATGGATATGCGCATGAGCAATAAAGAGCTGCCTCGGCACTGACAAACAATACAAGACAAGTTTTGTACAATGAACTGTAGGTAAATATCGCCTCACCCAGCGCTCTTTCTGTTTCTGTTTTATAGCATCCTGTCACGAAGAGAGAAACCGCTGCAAAGGATTCAGTGAGTCAGTGAACAATGTATCAAACTGAATTGTGAACCTTTTTGCAAACTAGTTTGATGCATGAGCTGATCAACTGTATTCCTTGAATGCAATATAAGTCGCTGTGGATAAAAGCATATGCCAAATGCATACATGTAAATGTAGATGCAAAAAGGCTTTTTATAGCACACTGCGGCCCGTCCATTTCAACAGCCTGTGCTGTGATAGTCTCAGTTCTCGTCACCTTGTAGTCCATCTGCTCCGAGCCGTTGAATACGTAGACCATGATGCCCAGGGCTCGGTCCTTGGTGGTCTCGGTTTTGCCCGTGCCGGTGGGCCCAGCCGGGGCTCCGCTCATGACCAGATGCAGCAACTGTGTCAGTGTGATGTAACATCTGCATTTGAGAAGAGAAAAACATGCTTTAGCAAACAAACACAAACACAAATGTTCAGTCGTATAAATATAGACTTCCTCAAATTCAAATGTTTATCCACGGCTAAAGTCCTGTTATTACAGTGTGCTCTTGTTGTGAGTTGTGACCCAGAGACTCAGAGGCTTCAATCTGAGCAAACAGCCCAATTTTGGGAGACGGAGCACTGCTAAATGGATCACTTTTTATACCTTACGTTCAACATTGCATGTGGTGTATTTACTGATGACCTGTGTGAAGAACAAACACATTTTAAGTGTTTAAGTCTATTTGGCAATTTGCATCAATAAGCAAGGATGGCACTGTTTTACATCCTCTGACTCTCTAATGAATGAGCCGGTTCTTTTCGCTGAATCAAAACCATACAGTAGAGCCAGTGTAGTCCAAACGAATCCTAAACAAGTGATGCGTACGAGTCAAACCCATACTCACAGCTGTGTTCTGTTGTACTTACAGTAAATCAGTTACTGAATGGCTGTTCTTATGACAACATGTATTTACGTATACAGCAGCATTTTATACAAAAATAAACTACACTTCAGTTCAAATGCTCTGGTCTGTAATATTTTCTAATGTTTTTGAAAGGAAACGCTCGCCAAGACTACATTTATTAGTACTGTAAAAACAGCAATATTGTGAAATATTACTCCAGTGTAAAGCAGCTGTTCTCTATGTGAATATATAGTAAAGTGTAATTTATTCCTGTGATCAAAGCTGAATTTATCATCATTACTCCAGTCTTCAGTGTCACATGATCCTTCACAAATCATTCTTATATGAGGATTTGATGCTCAACAAACAGTTATGATTATTATCAGTGTTGAAAACAGTTCATATTTCTGTGGAAACAGTCATACATTTTATTTCTCAGGATTCTTTGATTAATAGAAAGTTCAAAAGAGCAGCATTTATTTGAAATGTAATCTTTTGTAGCATTATAAATGTCTTTACTGTCACTTCTGATCAATTTAATGCGTCCTTTATGAATAAAACCTTTAATTTAACTTTCCAACCCCAAACTTTTGAACAGTAATGCACATTTATGATCCCTAATGTATAACACGTAAGTCTGGCGTTAAGGTGATGATACATGGGGCAACTTTGCTCAAATTGCTCAAAAAGTTGATCACCTTCAGAGTTTTTGTTTAGCTTGCATAGGTTCAAATATTGATTTTATAATAAGAAACCAAGCAAAATAGCAAATGAAATATTTTTTGGGAAAACTAATTTAAAGGTTTAAGAAAACTCCTATAAAATAAGCCAACTACGCACATGAATCAATTTCAGCGGCCGCGGTATCTTAATGGAGCCATCTGTGCCTCCGGTGTCATGTTTTTGCATACTCACGCTTCAGTGTGAATGAAAGACAGAAGCGAGACTCGGTCAGCACAGCTCAGAGACGGACCATATGCTCTGGAAGATGCACTGCCATTTATTTGACCAGGAGCATCTCTGCTTTGTTATGCTTTCAAAGAGTCGAGCACTAAGGACAGATCCTCTTTCAGCATAAGGCCAACTGATGGGACGGTTACGGTTTAATTGGCTCCTGTCTCTGTGAGGATATTCAAAATGAGTCACTTCAAACCTAAAGCTGTGTTGGTCAGGGCGTCTCACCTGTCTGAGAGCGTGGAGTGTTGTCCAGATACTCGTATGAATGGAGGAACTGGGCGTCGCAGATGTTTGCGAAGCAGTGCTTCTCTTTCTCGTCCCAGCGGTGCCGGAGTTGGGACAGCCAAAGAAAGGCCTGAGAGTTCTCCACCTGAGAGAGATGATTATGGAGGATTAGCAGGAAGAAAATATATCACCTGAGCTGGAAAAAACATCAGTGTGCTTCTAAGCCACTCTACGCAGTGAGATTTAAAATATGAGCAATCACATGAGAGCACATCGAGACTTTCATTATGCTGGCAAATGGTGTGAAGAGAGGCAGTATTGAATATTCTCTTATGAGACGCCTGAAGGCCTTTTCACATGACTCACACTGGTGAACTCAGCGTCATCCTCCATGCAGTGTTTCAGTCAAGCATCGTATCCTGCCAATCCTGTATTCAAACCATTTCAACTTCTGAAGGCCGCCAATGGCTACCAGAAGCTTCACATGACGTATGCAATGCAATATCATTATTACTGTTGAGATTTAGAAGAACTTAGCTCAAATGTTGACCAGCCATAGTTTCTAAAAAAAAAAAAAAATTAAAAAGAGCATATACACAATATTGCGAAAAGTTTTTGTGACGCCTGCCTTTACATGCACATGAACTTTAATGCCATCCCATTCTTAATCCGTAGGGTTTAATATGGAGTTGGCCCACCCTTTGCAGCTATAACAGCTTCAACTCTTCTGGGAAGGATTTCCACAAGGTTTAGGAGTGTGTTTATGGGAATTTTTGACCATTCTTCTAGAAGCGCATTTGTGAGGTCAGGCACTGATGTTGGACGAGAAGGCCTGGCTCGCAGTCTCCGCTCTAATTCATCCCAAAGGTGTTCTATCGGGTTGAGGTCAGGACTCTGTGCAGGCCAGTCAAGTTCCTCCACACCAAACTCGCTCATCCATGTCTTTATGGACCGACGCTTTGTGCACTGGTGCGCAGTCATGTTGGAACAGGAAGGGGCCGTCCCCAAACTGTTCCCACAAAGTTGGGAGCATGAAATTGTCCAAAATGTCTTAGCATGCTGAAGCATTAAGAGTTCCTTTCACTGGAATTAAGGGGCCAAGCCCAACCCCTGAAAAACAACCCCACGCCATAATCCCCCCTCCACCAAACTTTACACATGGCACAATGCAGTCAGGCATGTCCCGTTCTCCTGGCAACCACCAAACCCAGACTCGTCCATGGGATTGGCAGACAGAGAAGCGTGATTGGTCACTCCAGAGAACACGTCTCACTGCTCTAGAGTCCAGTGGCGGCGTGCTTTACCCCACTGCATCCCACGCTTTGCATTGCACTTGGTGATGTAAGGCTTGGATGAGCTGCTCAGCCATGGAAACCCATTCTATGAAGTACTGAATATTCTCTTATGAGATTTCAAGCATTCATGCACAAGTTTTCTCTTTCAATCTTCATGAGTTTTTTCAGTTCTAAGCTCAAATACATGTTTTCACTGTTTACTGTGAGCAAAAACCCTGCTTTCTATCACCTAAAATACCTTCCAGTGACGCTTCTCATGCAGAGGTCAAAGCCACGTCAAAGCCCTGATGCCAGTCAAGTGAAAAGGCCTCAAGCCAATCTAACTTCTATTCTACTGAACCGTAGGCCTTCAAGTGAGACCAAAATATGAGCAATCACATGAGAGCACATTGAGACTTTGATTATGGAGGCAAATGGTGTGAATAGAGCCAGAATTGAATATTCTCTTATGAGACGCCTAATGCATGTGTGGGTTCAAGTCCTCTGCAGACATCTGAAGAAAATAACACTCAATGTAGTGGATAACAATAGGACAGATGATATGGAGACAAACAGCCATACCTTCTGCCCAATGATTTTGTCCACCACGTCTCTCGCATGGACGTCAACGGTACAGATGGTCATGACTGTCTGCCGGTCTCCAGGAGTGAGCAGGCCAATCAGCATGGTGATGAGGGTTTCACTGACTCACTTGCTTTTTATAGTGGTCCTTCATCACGCTTTCATTTCCGTTCTCCATTCAAGAGAACGCAGATCTGAGTGCAGGTAAGAGCGACCTGTGGAAATACACACAGACCACTAGTCAACATCTGTCTGTTTAGCATTGTGCTGATTATAACAGTTTGTTTTATTACAAATTATATTATTAACAACACGAATAAAACGTTGCCAGGATGCCAGGATGTCTTAGTATTTGGTACAGTGTGGGTCAATGACATATGTGTGTCCAAGTAAAAAGTCATAATATATAAGATGTACACACACACACACACACACGTATTCAAGGTGTAAGAAAAAATAATAATAATAACGATGTGATGTATCGATGCAACACATAAAAAAGTGATACCTATATATAGAATGCCAGTGAATGCTTTCAAAGATATACGCCATTAAGAAAAAATTCCAAAACATTGAATTACCGATTCCAATTTGGTGTAAAATCTTTGATAGTGTGATTCAGCCCATAGTGCTGTATGGAAGTGAGGTTTGGGGTCCACTCAGTGATCAGAGCAGAAGATCTACACACAGAATTCTGCAAACTCATTCTAAAACTACTAAGAAAAACGTCTCGGTTACGTATGTAACCCTCGTTCCCTGAAGGAGGGAACGGAGACGTACGTCGGACGTCACCGACGAATTGGGATCACTTCTGGGAGCCCCTATCAGCTTCGAGTGTATAGAGAACGGGCCAATGGCCATTGGCGTGCGAGATTTGCATCTCGCGCTCCGCCCCGCATCGCGGGTATAAAGCGGAAGCGGATGCAGCGCACATTTGTTTTTCACTGAGGAGCCGAACTAGTGACTCGGCCGCTGCAGTGATGGTACAGCAACTGTGGCGACGGGACGTACGTCTCCGTTCCCTCCTTCAGGGAACGAGGGTTACATACGTAACCGAGACGTTCCCCTTCAGTCGGTCACGTTCGACGTACGTCGGACGTCACCGACGAATTGGGATCCCTATGGAAAACGCCACAGTTACTACCACTTCCAGCGCCCAGCGAAAGCCCCTCAGACCCCCGTCTGTTCGGGGCGGGGAACCTACGCAGGGAGAGTCACTGCTGCTGTTCCGCAAGACCCACTCAGCAGAGTATTGGATAACGCTGGGAAAGCGTGCCCCGGGGGGCCGCTGCGGAAGCCACATCCTACACGTAGGGAGGTATCATGTGGAATATACATGTATGGACTGGCCGTGGGCAGTACAACATACGGAAGTCCCAGGGGTGGCCCCGGCCAATGCAGGCGGGAGACTACACCGCACAGAGACGGCAGAGCGAGCTCTGCCAAGGGAAAGACACGGGCTCGCCGTAGGGAGCCGTACCGTGGAAGAATACACATATGGGACCGCCGTAGGGGTCACAACATATGGATACCCAGCCTAACACAAGTTCCACCAATGCATACGAGTGTTAGACCTGGCGTCGGACGCTCCGCCACGTCTGACTGCCACGGGTTGCGGAGGACTCAACAGGGTTCGCCGTGCTGGGGAACTCGACTGGAGCATATCAGCGCACGTATCCGGTCCATGAGGAGGGGAATGGCGCAGCAAGCCGACACTAGAACGGGCACTTCGGTGTTACCGGCTATTTGAAGCGAGCACACGGGAAGAAACCGGCTCTACACGGAGGCTATAGAATCTAGCGAACGTGTTAGGTGTCGCCCAGCCCGCAGCTCTACATATATCTGTCAGCGAGGCGCCGTGTGCCAGCGCCCAGGAAGAGGCCACACTCCTAGTGGAGTGGGCCCTCAACCCAAGCGGGCAGGGCACGCCTTGGGTTTCATACGCCAAGGCGATGGCATCCACTATCCAGTGAGCCATCCTCTGCTTGGAGACAGCCTTTCCCTTCTGCTGGCCTCCGTAACAGATGAAGAGCTGTTCTGAGGTCCTGAAGCTTTGCGTTCTGTCCACGTAAGTCCGCAGAGCGCGAACGGGACAGAGAAAAGCCAGGGCTGGGTCTGCCTCCTCCGAAGGCAGCGCTTGCAGGTTCACCACCTGGTCCCGAAAGGGAGTGGTGGGAACCTTGGGCACATATCCGGGCCGGGGTCTCAGGATTACCTGAGAGTTACCCGCCCCGAATTCCAGGCACGATTCGTCGACCGAAAATGCCTGCAGGTCCCCTACCCTCTTGATGGAAGCCAATGCAGTCAGGAGTACTGTCTTCCAGGACAGGATTTTTAACTCTACTGACTGCAAAGGCTCAAAGGGAGCCCTCTGTAATGCGGTTAGCACCAGGGGCAAGTCCCAAGAGGGTATAGAGTGAGGGCGAGGCGGATTTAATCTCCTCGCCCCCCTCAGGAACCTGACGACCAGATCGTGCTTTCCTAGGGACTTACCTTCGACCATGCTGTGATTTGCGGCGATAGCGGCAACATACACTTTGAGGGTGGAGGGAGACAGCCTTCGCTCCAACCCTTCTTGCAGGAAGGAAAGCACAGAGCCGATCGAACATCTTCGGGGGTCTTCTCGACGAGAAGAACACCACTCGACGAACAGGTTCCACTTCAACGCGTAGAGGTGCCTCGTAGAGGGGGCTCTGGCGGAAGTGATGGTGTCTACCACAGCCTGTGGTAGGCCACCTAGAACCTCCGCGTCCCGTCCAGGGACCAGACATGGAGTTTCCAGAGGTCCGGACGCGGGTGCCACAGGGTGCCCCGTCTCTGAGTCAGGAGGTCCTTCCTCAGAGGAATGGGCCAAGGAGGTGCTGTCGCGAGGAGCACTAGTTCCGGGAACCAGGTCCGGTTGGGCCAGTATGGCGCAACTAGCAAGACCTGCTCCTCGTCCTCCCTGACCTTGCACAGTGTCTGCGCAAGAAGGCTCACTGGGGGAAACGCATATTTGCGTAGGCCCCGGGGCCAGCTGTGTGCCAGCGCATCCGAGCCGAGGGTCCCCCCGGTCAGGGAATAGAACAACTGGCAGTGAGACGTGTCCGGGGCGGCAAACAGGTCTACCTGTGCGGTCCCGAAGCGACTCCAGATCAGCTGGACCACCTGGGGATGGAGTCTCCACTCTCCTGGGAGCACTTGCTGTCGTGAGAGCTCGTCGGCTGCACGATTGAGCAGGCCCGGGATATGAATGGCACGAAGCGACCTCAGATGCTTCTGACTCCAGAGGAGGAGATGGCGGGCGAGTTGTGACATGCGGCGGGAGCGTAGACCACCCTGTTTGTTGATGTACGCAACGGCCGCAGTGTTGTCCGTACGGACCAGAACGTGCTTGCCTCGTAGCGGCCCTTTGAGGCGGCCCAGCGCAAGACGAACTGCTAACAACTCGAGGCAATTGATATGCCATTGCAGTTGAGGCCCCGTCCACAGACCCGAAACTGCAAGCCCGTTGTACGTGGCCCCCCAGCCGGTGGATGAGGCATCCGTGGAGACCACAGCATGCCTGGACACTTGTTCTAGGGGAACTCCTGCCCGTAGGAACGAAGGGTCCACCCACGGACTGAAGGTTTGGCGACACTTCGGTGTTACTGAGACACGGAATGAGCCGCTCTGCCACGCCCATCTCGGGACTCGGTCGTGTAGCCAGTGTTGAAGCGGCCTCATATGAAGCAATCCGAGCGGCGTCACTGCGGCTGCGGATGCCATATGCCCCAGGAGCCTCTGAAAATGTTTCAGTGGTACCGCTGTCCTGCATTTGAACGAATTCAAGCAGTTCAACACCGACTGGACGCGCTGCTCTGTGAGTCGCGCTGTCAGATTGACCGAGTCCAACTCCATACCGAGAAAAGAGATCCTCTGCACGGGGCAGAGTTTGCTCTTTTCCCAGTTGACCTGAAGTCCCAACAGGCTGAGGTGACTGAGCACCATGTCCCTGTGTTCGCACAACTGTGCCTTCGACTGAGCCAGAATCAGCCAGTCGTCGAGGTAGTTGAGAATGCGAACACCACGCTCTCTCATGGGAGCAATGGCCGCCTCCGCGACCTTCGTGAAGACGCGGGGCGACAGGGACAGCCCGAAGGGTAGGACTCTGTACTGATATGCCCGTCCCTCGAACGCAAAGCGTAGGAACGGTCTGTGTCGGGGGAGAATCGAGACATGAAAGTACGCGTCCTTCAGGTCGATCGCTGCAAACCAATCTTGGGGACGGATGCACCTGAAGATGCGTTTCTGCGTTAGCATTCTGAACGGCAGCCTGTGAAGGGACCGATTCAAGAACCGCAGGTCCAAGATTGGCCGTAACCCGCCGCCTTTCTTGGGTACAATGAAGTACGGGCTGTAGAAGCCTGTCTTCATATCGGCTGGAGGGACCGGCTCTATCGCGTCCTTCGCCAGTAGGACTGCGATCTCCGCCCGTAGCACGGGGGCGTCCTCCTTCGACACGGAGGTGAAGTGAACGCCCCTGAACTTGGGGGGCCGCCGAGCGAACTGAATCGCATAGCCGAGTCTGATAGTACGGATGAGCCAGCGGGACGGGCTGGGGAGCGCTAACCAGGCTCCCAGCGACCGAACCAGCGGGACCAACGGCACCACAGACGTACCCGCAGCGGGGCAGCGCAGCGGAGTGCAGGGACCCGACTCGGACGGCATCGCGGCCCGAAGTGGGGTCTGAGTGCGCAATGCAACACTTACCTGCTTCCGCTGAGGGGGTGCACGAGTGTGCGGAGGCCTCTTGTGTGCGTCCTGGACACAGCCAGCACCCCCTGCTGGCGATAAGAGAGGCACCGGAGGGTGACAAGGCATGGGAGCGTCGTACACCGCCAAGCGCGCTCTCTTGGCACCCAGAGATTTTAGAAACAGCTCTTTTTTTGAAGTTTTGGGTACCACTGGCCCGAAGGCCAGTGGCGGAACAGAAACCAAACAAGAACATAAAATTCTCTCCCGGCCCTCCAGCGGGAGAAGGAGCGGTGCTGTCACCACCTCCTGAAGAGCTGTCTCCTCCATCTCTGGGTGGCCCGTCTCAGGGTCTCTTACGACGACGCTTGCCACCTGGTTTGGCAGCGGCCTGAGCGGGCTGGACGGCCTTCCCGCGGCCGGCTCCACGCCGTTGCCCTGGTGGAGGCTGCTGCTGGGCTGGGGCGGGAGCGGGGGCGGCGGCGGGCGGCCGCCCTCGGCGACGAGCAGGCGGAGGAGCTGCGGCCGGCGGCTGGGCAGCAGCTGACCGCCGGGGCAGGATGTGTTTGATGGCCTCCGTCTGCTTCTGGACAGTCGAGAACTGCTGGGCAAAGCTCTCGACCGCGTCGCCGAACAGCCCAACCTGGGAAATGGGGGAGTCCAGGAACCGATACTTATCAGTCTCCCTCATATCGGCCAGGTTGAGCCAGAGATGTCGCTCCTGGACCACAAGAGTGGACATCGCCTGACCAATGGAACGGGCGGTGACTTTCGTCGCCCGGAGGGCGAGGTCCGTCGCCGTCCGGAGCTCCCGGAGGAGCTCTGGGTCAGGTCTACCCTCGTGCATGTCCATGAGTGCCTGGGCCTGGTGCACCTGGAGCAACGCCATGGCATGCAAGGCGGACGCAGCCTGTCCACAAGCCTTGTAAGCCTTCCCAGTTAGACTGGAGGAGAACTTACAGGCCTTGGATGGGTGGCGTGGGTCTCCGCGCCAGGTGGAAGCGGACGCCGGACACAGTTGCATCGCGACCGCCCGTTCCACCGGCGGGATCCCCACGTACCCCTTGGCTGGCCCGCCGTCGAGAGTAGTGAGGAGGGAGGAGCTACTCGGCCGGTTTCTGGCAGAAAAAGGTGCCGTCCACGACCTTGTGAGCTCCTCATGCACTTCCGGGAAGAAGGGCACCGGGGCGGGACGCTGAGAACCAGCGCGAGCCGCCCCGAGAAACCAATCATCCAGCCTAGAAGGCTCGGGACACGGTGGAGGGTTCCACACGAGCCCGACCTTTTCGGCGGCCCGGGAAAGCATAGCCGTCAGCTCGGGGTCCGTCTCGGACAACGCCACTCTCCCAGAGGGAGGCAACGCAGCCGGGTCTTCATCCCCCGAGGACTGAAACTCCCCCTCCGATGCAGCGATCGACATCCTATCCTCTGCTGGAGCTCCAAAGGTCACCGTTGGACCACCTCGAGAGGGGCCAGCGACTTCCTCCGAAAGCTCAACCGGCTGCGGCACTACAGAGGGTTTAGGGGCCCACGGAGGCTGGCTCGGCGGGTGTGCCCTAAACGTGATCCTCAGGTCACCCTGGCTATTCGCCGAAGTAGGTCTATCCTGCTGGGCAGGGATAGCACTAGATCGGGGCATAGGTAAGGGGACTCCACCCTCCCGAAGGTAGGCGAGTCTCGACCTTAGCGCCGAGATAGTCATGTTCCCGCAATGGGAACACGAACTATCCACAAACGCTGCCTCGGCATGTTGAATACCCAGACATGTCAGGCAGCGATTGTGACCGTCAGCTGGTGACAGGGAACGACCGCATCCAGAAACGCACGGGTGGAATGACATCTTGAAAAAGACGCAATTTCACACCCGTGTTGCTCTTTTAGAAGAAGCTCTTAACGTGCCGAAGCACCCAGGAACAACCGCGGCAAACACAGGGGATAGTGCAGCCTGTGTTTGCACTCACCGTGGAACGCCCCCACCGAACCAACCGGGATGCTGTAAAAACAGCAGTTTGTTTCACCGATTCCGGTGAGCTCGCGGTTGTCACTGCACGTGCCTTCTCCCCAGCACAAAAGCCTCTTCTCTGCTCTCTCTCTCTCTCTCTGCTGACGCAGGAACAGTCTTCCATGAAGCTTGTTTGGCTCCGAAGTGAATGACAAATGTGCGCTGCATCCGCTTCCGCTTTATACCCGCGATGCGGGGCGGAGCGCGAGATGCAAATCTCGCACGCCAATGGCCATTGGCCCGTTCTCTATACACTCGAAGCTGATAGGGGCTCCCAGAAGTGATCCCAATTCGTCGGTGACGTCCGACGTACGTCGAACGTGACCGACTGAAGGGGAACACCCAATAATGCATGTAAGGCAGAATTAGGCAGATTCCCATTGATTATTAAAATGTAAAAAAAGATCCCTCAAATTCTGGATGCATCTAAAATCAAGTCCCACAGAATCGCTACATTTTAAAGCTTTACAAACCTAAAACTGAACCCTGAAAAAATCCCCTCAGTCAGCTGGTTTTATTATTTCAAAATGAAAACGCATGTGTATCAGTATATTGGATCCGTGCATAATTTTTTTTTTTGTTTAATATAAAGTAAAGTTTATACATCATAATATAACAATATTAAATCATAACCATGACAGACAGGCATAAGGGTCTGCAGTATGGAGGATGAAACCTGCAAAAACAATAAATAAATGAATACGAAAATAAATAAATAAACCCACAAAATTCTACATAAATAAATTTATAAATAAATAAATGTGCAAATAAATGCATAAATAAATACATAAATCCACATATTCCTGCATAAATAAATGTATAAATAATTAAATGTGCGAGGAGATAAATAATTGAATAAATAAAACAAATTGACTTTTTTCCTTTTAACCATTTATTCATTTTTTAATGTAGCGCCTCAACTTTCAGTTTAGCATTTCCTTTAACATTTTTTTTTAATTTCCCCCAACATTTGTTTTATTTATTTAATTATTTATCTCCTCGCACATTTAATTATTAATATATTTATTTATTCAGGAATATGTGGATTTATGTATTTATTTGCACATTTATTTATCTATACATTTATTTATGTAGAATTTCGTCCTCCATACTGTAGGGGTCCTCTCTATGATATTATTTTTATGATTAACATTTTCCTGCATGTTGGTTGAACCACGTGACTTGTTTGGCAGACAAAAGTATTTGCCTTTTTTTAAAAACTGCTTAGGGTTGTGTATTTATTACAAGAAATAATAATAAAAGATTAGGCCAAAATACTTTCATTTTTAAGAATTTTAATTTTTGACTTAACACTTCCAAAGAAATATCAAAATTAATTTTAAATCCGAAATTAAAACATGTTTCATAACAGATTTAGTTTGCGATGGTACAAGGAAATTGTCAATGTCACAACTTTGCTGATTTGATTAGCGACCTAGAAGAACGTCTTCGTTTTCTGTCATAACATTTTTGTTTTACATTCTTCAAATCCCTGCAAATTTTTATTCCCAGGTTTAAATGAGACTTTGAATCCCATGTTTGGTCTGTGGGACGTTTGCACCCACTGTATAAAATGAATAATGGTGATTTAAAGACATATACATCCACTGCTGGCCCGTTGCTATCAGGCAAATTGCAAACACCCACAAAACAGACATACCCTCTGGCTCGTATATAGTAATACTGCCAAAAATATCTCTCAATATCTTAATTATATGCAGCACATTTCCTCATAAATATTCTCTCATTCAGAGAAAATCGGCCTAGGGATGTTTACAAGCACTGAGTTAGTGTCTGATTCATAAGTGACAATGGAGTTCAATCTCAATCTCAGTCTCATGACACACGGTGGCACGCATGGTGTCCAGAACACGGTTCAGCTACACTTCCACCTGAACAAGCACAGCTCCACGCATTATATCGCTCCAGTGCGAGGAGAAGGTTTGTCAGCAGCCTAATACTGTAAATTAGTTCCACTTGAGGTATGTATGCATCTGTCTAATCCATAAACAGATGTTTGAGGAGCGCTGGAGCAAAACTCGACAAGACCTTCAGGAGCAGGATTCGATTGTGGCGTAATCCACAGCATCCCAACATTTTCTGATGAAAACGTGAGTGGTGTTTCTCTAGAGGTTTCTGGGTGCTTGGCAAATCAAAAGAGCCCAAGGACTCAGGTTCAATCTATGGGATTATTTCACCTGATTTATCATTAGTCACACCTCTTCTCAACAAAGAGCATGATTTGAGGTGTCATTCATGTCTGTATGTCATTACAGCCCTGCTGTTTAATCCTAATTAAAAAGACTTTTCTAAACACTACGCTGCAGAATAAAAACACAGAGTCTCTCTGTCTCTGTAAACAAACTTCTCTAATTGCCCTCATGATAATAGATGGTGCATTGTGGGTAACGTGTGCCAATGAAGGTGCAGTGGCAGGGCTGACTGAAGGGAACGCACTCCTCCTCACTGAACATGCCCAGCCCCGTCTCGGTGGGTTTGCCGTCTCCGTCCGCTTCAAACTTCACCCTCGCCATACTGTCAAACAACTTTGATAGATGTTTCTGAACCTGAGGGAGGAAACGCAAGCCTTCACAACTGCACAGCTGCTATTTCGGTCGAAGTTTGTCCTAATGTCACATATGGAAACTTGAAATTTGCCTTCAAGACAATTTGGGAAGCAGCAATCAACACTGCCATCTAGTGTGTGCGAAAGGCAAACAAATGCCATTGCTGCACTGCAGCACAGCCATAAGCAAACCTTGCACTTAATGCTGAAACATTTTTCACAAAGAGACAATCTGCAAGAACAGGTGCAATGACTTTCTCAATCTGCGAGATGATCATAAGCTCAACGCAAAGCATCATGGGACACTGTGCTTTCTGAAATGAGGGCTTCCACAATGAGGTCTCTTAAAGGAATAGTTTCCACAGTCAATCACAAATGCCATCAAGAAAGTGTCCAAATGTGCCAATGAGTTTGAATGAAATTTGTGAGATCCAACAGAAAAATTGTCATTGAATAAAGGCAAACGTCTAGCTTCAGAAGAAGTGGAATATAGAGTACAGGCCTTAAGAATAACTCCATTGTAGATTCATGATGCTTTATTGGCCAGTTTAAAGACCCGTCCACACCAAGAACAATAGCTACACTGCAAAAATGATTTTTGACTTGTTTCCAGTCCAAATATCTAAAAATTATTAAATCAAGATGCTTTTCCTAGATAAATAAAATGACATAAGATTTTTTTCTTGTTTTCTGTGAAATAAAATCAAAATAAAGTGAGTGTTTGCTTAAAACAAGCAAAAATATCTTCCAATGGGGTAAGAAAAATAATCTGTTTACAAGATTTCAATCAGAAACTAGATCATTTAGTAAAAGCATATTGATTTAAGAATTTTAGATATTTAGACTGGAAACAAGACAAAAATACTAAGACAAGGATTTTTTGCAGTGTATAACACTAACGATATTAGCCTCCACATCAAGAACGATAACTATATTACTGTCTACACCAATGAACAATACAAATAACTATAATTATATTAGCATCTACATCGGTTTATTATAAGCTGCAGTTTTGTCTGACGCTTTAAATGCTCGAGCTCTTTGAAGCAGGATTGATTCTGATTGGCTGCCAATGTTTTCATTGTTCATCAGCTGGAAAGTGATTCCAATGATATCGTTCCTCTATGTCTTTATCGTTTTCATTATGGACTCCACCATATCCATAGAATCAGGATGATTATTACAACTTTATAGTTATAGTTATGGTCCTTGGTGTGAACGGGCCTGAAGTCATCATCAAGGAAAAGATTCTGCCTAATATCTCTTTTTTATGTAGGAAAGAAAAGAATATGAGGAGCTGGAACAACATGAGGGTGACAAGTTTGGAGTGAACTATTTCTCTGACTTGAGAAGAGGAGGTTAAGGTAATCAAATGCAATAACCAGCTGCAAACCTGCTCTGCATGTCCTCTAGTTTGGGTCAGAGTCCAGGTTATTGGTGGCCTCCACAACGTTCAGTGTTTTTCTGGCATCGTGTGTCAGCTCTTTAAAATCAGTATCGATACCTTGAAAGCGTTTGGAATCCTGTGGAGACATTCATGAGAGAACGAGTCGAGACAACTTCATTAGCCAGAAAAACCTCAAAAAAACCTCTGACATTCTGAAGAACATCTGTGTCTGGCCCCAGGCGCCCAACAGTAATTACCCAAATGTTTTCGGCCAAAAGCATAAGATGGACATTTTCATCTCTCATCTAGATCTATGAATAGAGTGCCAGAGGGCAGGACAAGATGCTAGTCGCAGTTTACTCTCAGTTCTCCATTAAAGCATCTTAGACGTCTGTTCCACATTTCCTTCTTTACTATTCTGGCTGTTTTTATATGTGTGTTGGGTGACTATTCGAGGGCAAAATAAGTTTTCAGTCAAGAATGAATAGTACTAGAAACATATCAGCAAAACCGACCTCTGGTAGCTGAGAGCGAATGTCATCCGATCCTAACCCTAACCCCAGTGTGTTCTGCATCGGGCTGAAACTAGCAGTTCTCATGTTCACGTCCAGCTCCACGTTGTTTAAATATCAAATGCACTGGCGCATCTGTTCACCCATGGGCGTCTGGTCTAAACCAGGTGTGTGTTCAGGAGCATTGTTGGAGCGTTGCTATTGTGAGGAACTGAAAACGACTGCGCCATTGACCAACACAAACCTGCTCTAAAGTCAATAGCGCAGTATTTTTAGTGTTATTTAAAGAGTGTGTTAGTAATATGAGCCTATAGGTGGTGCACAACACACACACACTCTGATTATTACACACACAGGGACGCGCATCAGCACACACACACGTTTAAATATTAAAAATAAAAGGATTCCTCTCTGGAGAAGCGTTCAGTCTCTCCTCATGTAAATAGTGAATCCGCTCATGGTGCGAGCACAACTGGCTTTTAAAGGGAAAGGGAGATGAGACTCTGATTGGTTTATTGCACGTTATGCCCAAAACACACCCATGACTCATTAAGAGACGAGGGACAACCCTTTTAAATCATGAGCCGGGCGCACCGACCGTCATTCCATCGTTAAACTAGCAAAAGCGGATTCGGACACGCCTGAAGTGCACCTGCGCCGTGAGCTTCAGACCATGAGCTCAGATCAATAAAATAGGGCCCCCAAGTCATCAACCAGATGGAGATCACGGAGTCAGTCACCGAGAGTTTATTCAAGGGATTATCACTGCTAAACCCAGATAAAGTGATCTGTTCGGCATCAGTACCTGATAGTGCGGGAAACCAATGTGCTCAGATAATCGTGGCACAAGAGTGGAGATCCTAAAGACATCATCGATGAGTCTTTCCACCAGATCAGGGAAGCCATCTGAAGCATCATACTCCAAAGACGGACGGAATATGATCTCAGGAGCCTGCAGACAGAGCTGGGCCTCGAAGAGCGTGTCTAATCCAGCCTCCTGGTCTGCATCAGGGGATTGGTGTGCAATTGTTTTAGCGCAGAATATTCTATCTGCAATGGTAGGAATGTCTATTACTTTTAGTGAGGCTTTTAAAGAATTAGAAAGCACGCCTGTGTTTTCAATGAAGAACTTGAGGGAGCTCTCAATAGCATTGAAGAAACCATCAATGAGCATTTCATCCACGTATTCCACATAAATCCTCCACTGTGCAGACGACGGGTCTGCTTTGAAAAGGGACAAATTGTCCTGGAACAAAATAAACAGAAATATTTGAGTGAATTGCTCCTTTAAAATGTGTAATTTTAACCCACAGGCTTTTGTCATTGCTTACCTTCAGTAACAGATGGATCTTGGCTCCTGAGGCACGGATATGGCCGTACGTTCTCTCCAGACGCTCGGTCTCATCGTCCAGGTTTAAGAGAGTGTCTTTCTTCCCCTCCTTCCTCTCAAAGCCTGAGGTAGTCCAGCTCTTCATGATAGTCTGGATCTCCTCGACATTGTCCTTAGTCCTTCTCTGTAGGCGCTGCGCCAAGTCATATACCGTCTCACGTGTGTCCTGGATGTATTCCCAAATTACACATTAGAAAGGAAATTTTAGTTGGAGTATTACAAATCAAAAGAGTGGATTATCATGCCATTCCAAACCTGACAATATTTGCAAAGGTAATATTGTGGTGTTCATGAACATTCTGCTAAACATCTGCTTTTGTGCTTGTCAGAACAAAAACTAAATAATAATAATAATAATAATAATAATAATATTTATTTTATATAGCGCCTTTAAAAGTTGCATCTCAAAGCACTTTACAAGAACATACGAATAAAATACAATTAAATAAGAGAGGGAAAAAAATAGAAACATACATCAAAACAAATTCAACTTAAAAACAAAAACAAAAAAAACAATCACGTATAGGTTTGCCTGAAAAAAATAAGTTTTAAGTGAAGATTTAAAAACACTAAAAGATTCAGCATGTCTAATCTCAGTGGGAAGTGAATTCCAAAGTTTAGGAGCCCAAGAAAAAAAAGCTCAGTCACCCATAGAGCGTAAACGAGTGGAAGGAACAGTTAAAAAGCCAGAATCGGAAGAGCAGAGATTTCATCTTGGGGTGTAGACAGTTAAAAGTTCAGACAGATATTGTGACGCTAAACCATGCAAGGCCTTGTAGGTAAGAATGAGAATTTTAAAATCTATGCGAAACCTGACAGGGAGCAAGTGCAAGGACTCCAAGATGGGAGTGATGTGCTCACTTGTCCTGGACCTTGTCAGGATTCAGCGTTTTGAACAACTTGTAATTTGTTTAGGGTAGATTTTGAGATTTTGAGGGGAGAGGAAATATTAGAGGGTAAATATTAATAATTATTCATAACTCCTTATGATTATTCATTATGATTAATTATGAATATTTGAATCAGTTAATGAGATTAACTTGATGTGGCTACATTAACATTCCAATCAATCAATCAATCAATCAATCAATCAGTTCATCCTGTGAACGCTCAGTATTGATTATTAATTAATTCTAAGAAAAGGATATTTTTCATGGCCACATAAAAATAGTTCTTCCTTTGTATTAACATAAGCGCTTAGAGAGCATAACAAGATCGATCATTTAAGTGACAATTTGTTTGCAGGCAGGGAGTCAGAACCAAACATATATTGTGCACAAATTTTATTAACTAAATCACGGACAAGATTACATAAAACACATATCATACATACATGGTAAGAGGCAAAGTTGAAGTGGTTGGAAGAACCGGGTCAGAACAGATGGATGAAGTTATGGAAAGAGTCTAAAACCTGAGAGAACCATCACTGATAAGCTCCTTTGTCTGAACAAAGGGGTTTACAGTTTTACTAACTACACAGCGATTTGTATTTCGTAGCACGTTACTTGCATTTGCCTGGGAAGGCGTCCAGAAAGTCTTGATGGTTCTGTCCGATGGTTTTGCAGTTGCGATCGTTTCCTTCCGTGTTGAGCGAAGGAACGATGGTGAACTTGCATGGTTGTTTCGACTCCATCGAGGTTGAGGAAGTTACACGTGGCGTGAGGAGTTTGGGCCTGCTGGCCAACCGGCCGTGTGGTGGCATCGGGTTTCCTGTCCCACACACGCACATGGTTCTGTGTGTGTAGGCCTTATCGGCCTGGCCTGCTGGCCGGCTGATAGACAGCCAAGGTGACATGTCGTTTTGGTCCAGAGAGAGAAGAGAGAGGTGGATCTGTGCGTCTCTCCTTAAAAGTCTGCAAGAAGTCCCACCCTTTGTGATTGAGTTGACCAATGGGATTGTTGGGATTTCCCAGCGGGAAATTCCTCTGTGTGAGATTTATGGCTCTTTGTTTCAAGCATGATTCAATGGGTCTGTGCCCATTTATACTTAAATTAACGCAACAAACACACACTGCATCCTCTGAAGAAGGGACATACATGAAAGTGTAAGTCGTGAAACAAGCATTAATTTGATAGGAGACAAGACATATATGAGGTTACATGAACTAGGAAGTTGCTCATAAGACATGCATAAATGAAATACCATACAAGAGACCCTTTACAAAACAGTTTAAATTGTACACGCGATGTCCTGGGGTGCATGTTCATTTATAGAACAGTTTTCTATAAATTAATGCAGGAAAGTCCTTTTTAAGGGCATTGGGTCCCTTTTCAAAAATAATCAATTTAGAGTCACAGCTCTCTGGAAATTCCTTTAAGTCGTAAACCAAGTCTTATCTGATGGTAGCCATGGTAACAGAGACCTTCCCTGCTCTTCTGGGGGATGTTTTCACCAAACTTTGTTGGGAGAGTAAGTTTGCTGGATCATTCATTAAATATAATGACTGAATAATTGCGTCTGATTTGTCTCAGTCGTTACACTGCACATGAGGATCAAATGTTAAATTAGCATCAAATATCACCCCCAAATTTTTTTATTTTGTTTGAAACTACATAGCAGAGCCATCTACCTTTTTTTAACTTTAGCAGCGCCAGCTTTACGTATTTGGTGGGGTGAACCGATGGGCATAACCTCAGTCTTGTCGCTGTTGAGAAAATTGAGACATCCATATTTTTATCTCATAAATACAATGTTCCAGAAAGGTAACAGCTGCATTTTACCAGGTTTTGAATTAATGTAAATCTAGTGTCATCTGTGTAAAAAAATTTAACTTAAGACCAAGGGATCTTAGAAGTTGACCTAGGGGAAAAAGGTACATACTAAAAAGTAAGGGACTCAAAACTGATCCCTGGGGAACACCAAATTGCACTGAACCCACTTTGGACCGGCACCCACCCAGGGACACAAACTGCCTACAGTCTGAGAGGTAAGACTTGAACCAGTTTAATACAGTGTCAGTCACACCAAAAACAATTACCAAACGAGTGAGTAAAAGAGTATGATCCACAGTGTCAAAAGCTGCACTAAGATCGAGAAGAATCAGAATTGAAGAGTCAGCAGCAATTACCAGGTCATTAGTGACCTTAACTAGTGCTGTTTCAGTGCTATGTAGCTTGCAGAAGCCAGATTGGAGGGGTTCAAAAAGATTGTTTAAAGTGAGGTGAGTGCATAACTGAGGCGCCACAATTAGCCGAAGCATTTTAGCAAGAAAGGGAGGATTGGAAATGGGACGAAAATGATTGAGGTTGTCCCAGTCTGCTTTAGTCTATTTTGGAACCGGGATTACAGCAGCAATTTTGAGTGCATCAGGCACAACACCCGTGCACAGGGATTCATTTATTATACTCAGAACAACAGGGCATAGAGAACCGAAACATGATTTAAACAAGCAGGTTGGTATGGGGTCAACTATGGAAGTGGCATCTTTCATTTGAAAAAAAACCCCATTACAGAGGGAGACAAGACCAAGTGAGGAAAAGTTTGAGAATATAATGGGTTTGGAACATGACAGTGAACTATTGCTTAAACAAATTACCAAAGAAAACAAGACAAACACAGGCTTTATTTTTGAGCGTATAAAATAAATAAGAATACTAAATATGATAAACCTCTATCAAATAAAAACTCAAACTGATAAAAGTTGTTTGATCAGAGCTCCAGTGCTGTGAACAACAAAAAAGAGATATTTTATAGAAAATGTTAGCTGACCGATATCACTGAAATAAGTGTCCTGTGTTGCCTTAGTTTTGATGGAAAGAAGTGGATGTTGAGTCAGAAAACTCTGAGGTTCATGATGATTGCATCGCACTAACGATAGATCTATTAGCGTACATTCAATAGCTCTACCTTGGCTCGTCCAGCAGAGGTTCTCCTTTGAGCTTGGCACTGATATCTGTCAGCTGGCTCTGGATCAGTGGCATACAGTGCTCATTACTTTGTTGTAGCAGTTAGTTGTAAGCTCCAGACTGGCCTGTTGGAATAAATGTCAGCAGCCATATCTGTATGACTTCAGCCTGTCCGGCCTCCAGGTACTTCACCTCCCGCAGCACAACACCATCTACAGGACAAGATAAGAGTCACATTCGATCCTGGACCTGGCCCATGGATAACAATATTAACATACTGTGTATGAAGAGACCTGCGGGCTGAAGCTGACAGAGATGAGTCTTGTGCCGCGCTCTCGGGATATCAGCGGCTTCTGGAGATTAAACTGTGACACCTCAGCCACAGAGCCAGTCCAACTGTCATACAGTTTAGGGGAGTATCTGGTAAAAACAAAGGCAGCAAGACAATTACTGACATGATGTATGCCAAAATTAAGAATAGTTGCTCTTCATACATCAAACGCTGCTTTATTCCGCCAAGATGCACAAAAGACAAAGAAGCTACAGTAGAAGAATACAGTACCAGTCAAACGTGTTGTGTACAATACTTGTAGCATTAAAAACATTTTGTTTCATATTTATGTTTAAATATTATAGCCTAATGTTATTTTTTTAATTTCATCTATGTTGATTATGAAAAGTGAACAGCATGAGTAAGAAAGGACACATCATAAGATGCGCAACATGTCAGAAGACATGGAGTGGGTCAGACATGATTTTGACCACTTCTTTAAGGTTTGTTTTGTAGAAAGCCTTTCTTTAAAGTGAATTTCATTTTGTATAAATTGTATCTTAATTTTATTCAATGTTTCATCAGCCAATTGCCTTGATTTAAGAAATAAGAAGCAAATAGGCTAAAGCAGACAATATAATCATGACATAGAGGCGCCGGCACGCTCACTTGCATTGCACGTGAATTGGAGCGCGTCTCATAAATAAACCGAAACTCAGCGCATAGGCTTGCCTCACAGACATGATATTTGAGTACTGTGTGTATCGGATAGTTTACAAAATAAAATGAAATGAAATGATTCAGAAAATTTTTGCCATTGAAATGACTGGGAAAAAAGTTTCCCAATCAACCTGAATTCACCCTATACTCTTTGAAATCATAACTGCATTGTTTTAAACCCCAAATTTTTTACCTATAACATTCATCATTACCAATTATTCAGTTATTTGTACAACAATGTCATTGTAAAAAAAAAAAAAAGTAGTTCCAGTGTACTAGTTCCCTTTCAGTCGGTCACGTTCGACGTACGTCGGACGTCACCGACAAATTGGGATCACTTCTGAAAGCCCCTATCAGCTTCGAGTGTATAGAGAACGGGCCAATGGCCATTGGCGTGCGAGATTTGCATCTCGCGCTCCGCCCCGCATCGCGGGTATAAAGCGGAAGCGGATGCCGCGCACAAGAGAAGAGGCTTTTGTGCTGGGGAGAAGGCACGTGCAGTGACAACCGCGAGCTCACCGAGATCGGTGAAACAACTGCTGTTCTTATAGCATCCCGGTTGGTTCGGTGGGGGCGTTCCATCTCTGGGTGCCAAGAGAGCGCTCTTGGCGGTGTACGACGCTCCCATGCCTTGTCACCCTCCGGTGCCTCTCTTATCGCCAGCAGGGGGTGCTGGCTGTGTCCAGGACGCACACAAGAGGCCTCCGCACACCCGTGCACCCCCTCAGCGGAAGCAGGTAAGTGTTGCATTGCGCACTCAGACCCTACTTCGGGCCGCAATGCCGTCCGAGTCGGGTCCCTGCACTCCGCTGCGCTGCCCCGCTGCGGGTACGTCTGTGGTGCCGTTGGTCCCGCTGGTTCGGTCGCTGGGAGCCTGGCTAGCGCTCCCCAGCCCGTCCCGCTGGCTCATCCGTACTATCAGACTCGGCTATGCGATTCAGTTCGCCCGGCGGCCCCCCAAGTTCAGGGGCGTTCACTTCACCTCCGTGTCGAAGGACAGCGCCCCCGTGCTACGAGCGGAGATCGCAGTCCTACTGGCGAAGGACGCGATAGAGCCGGTCCCTCCAGCCGATATGAAGACAGGCTTCTACAGCCCGTACTTCATTGTACCCAAGAAAGGCGGCGGGTTACGGCCAATCTTGGACCTGCGATTCTTGAATCGGTCTCTTCACAGGCTGCCGTTCAGAATGCTAACGCAGAAACGCATCTTCAGGTGCATCCGTCCCCAAGATTGGTTTGCAGCGATCGACCTGAAGGACGCGTACTTTCATGTCTCGATTCTCCCTCGACACAGACCGTTCCTACGCTTTGCGTTCGAGGGACGGGCATATCAGTACAGAGTCCTACCCTTCGGGCTGTCCCTGTCGCCCCGTGTCTTCACGAAGGTCGCGGAGGCGGCCATTGCTCCCATGAGAGAGCGTGGTGTTCGCATTCTCAACTACCTCGACGACTGGCTGATTCTGGCTCAGTCGAGGGCGCAGTTGTGAGAACACAGGGACATGGTGCTCAGTCACCTCAGCCTGTTGGGACTTCGGGTCAACTGGGAAAAGAGCAAACTCTGCCCCGTGCAGAGGATCTCTTTTCTCGGTATGGAGTTGGACTCGATCAATCTGACAGCGCGACTCACAGAGCAGCGCGTCCAGTCGGTGTTGAACTGCTTGAATTCGTTCAAATGCAGGACAGCGGTACCACTGAAACATTTTCAGAGGCTCCTGGGGCATATGGCATCCGCAGCCGCAGTGACGCCGCTCGGATTGCTTCATATGAGGCCGCTTCAACACTGGCTACACGACCGAGTCCCGAGATGGGCGTGGCAGAGCGGCTCGTTCCGTGTCTCAGTAACACCGAAGTGTCGCCAAACCTTCAGACCGTGGTTGGACCCTTTGTTTCTACGGGCAGGAGTTCCCCTAGAACAAGTGTCCAGGCATGCTGTTGTCTCCACGGATGCCTCATCCACCGGCTGGGGGGCCACGTACAACGGGCTTGCAGTTTCGGGTCTGTGGACAGGGCCTCAACTGCAATGGCATATCAATTGCCTCGAGTTGTTAGCAGTTCGTCTTGCGCTGGGCCGCCTCAAAGGGCCGCTACGAGGCAAGCACGTTCTGGTCCGTACGGACAACACTGCGGCCGTTGCGTACATCAACAAACAGGGTGGTCTACGCTCCCGCCGCATGTCACAACTCGCCCGCCATCTCCTCCTCTGGAGTCAGAAGCATCTGAGGTCGCTTCGTGCCACTCATATTCCGGGCCTGCTCAATCGTGCAGCCGACGAGCTCTCACGACAGCAAGTGCTCCCAGGAGAGTGGAGACTCTATCCCCAGGTGGTCCAGCTGATCTGGAGTCGCTTCGGGACCGCACAGGTAGACCTGTTTGCCGCCCCGGACACGTCTCACTGCCAGATGTTCTATTCCCTGACCGAGGGGACCCTCGGCTCGGATGCGCTGGCACACAGCTGGCCCCGGGGCCTACGCAAATACGCGTTTCCCCCGGTGAGCCTTCTTGCGCAGACACTGTGCAAGGTCAGGGAGGACGAGGAGCAGGTCTTGTTAGTTGCGCCATACTGGCCCAACCGGACCTGGTTCCCTGAACTAGTGCTCCTCGCGACAGCACCTCCTTGGCCCATTCCTCTGAGGAAGGACCTCCTGACTCAGAGACGGGGCACCCTATGGCAACGGCGTCCGGACCTCTGGAAACTCCATGTCTGGTCCCTGGACGGGACGCGGAGGTTTCTAGGTGGCCCGCCACAGACTGTGGTAGACACCATCACTTCCGCCAGAGCCCCCTCTACGAGGCGCCTCTACGCGTTGAAGTGGAACCTGTTCGTCGAGTGGTGTTCTTCTCGGCGAGAAGACCCCCGAAGATGTTCGATCGGCTCTGTGCTTTCCTTCCTGCAAGAAGGGTTGGAGCGAAGGCTGTCTCCCTCCACCCTCAAAGTGTATGTTGCCGCTATCGCCGCAAATCACAGCATGGTTGATGGTAAGTCCCTAGGAAAGCACGATCTGGTCGTCAGGTTCCTGAGGGGGGCGAGGAGATTAAATCCGCCTCGCCCTCACTCTATACCCTCTTGGGACTTATCTCTGGTGCTAACCGCATTGCTAAGGGGTTCCCTTTGAGCCTTTGTAGTCAGCAGAGTTAAAAATCCTGTCTTGGAAGACAGTACTCCTGACTGCATTGGCTTCCATCAAGAGGGTAGGGGACCTGCAGGCATTTTCGGTCGACGAATCGTGCCTGGAATTCGGGGCGGGTAACTCTCATGTAATCCTGAGACCCCAGCCCGGATATGTGCCCAAGGTTCCCACCACTCCCTTTCGGGACCAGGTGGTGAACCTGCAAGCGCTGCCTTCGGAGGAGGCAGACCCAGCCCTGGCTTTTCTCTGTCCCGTTCGCGCTCTGCGGACTTACATGGACAGAACGCAAAGCTTCAGGACCTCAGAACAGCTCTTCATCTGTTACGGAGGCCAGCAGAAGGGAAAGGCTGTCTCCAAGCAGAGGATGGCTCACTGGATAGTGGATGCCATCGCCTTGGCGTATGAAACCCAAGGCGTGCCCTGCCCGCTTGGGTTGAGGGCCCACTCCACCAGGAGTGTGGCCTCTTCCTGGGCGTTGGCGCACGGCACCTCGCTGACAGATATATGTAGAGCTGCGGGCTGGGCGACACCTAACACGTTCGCTAGATTTTATAGCCTCCGTGTAGAGCCGGTTTCTTCCCGTGTGCTCGCTTCAAATAGCCAGTAACACCGAAGGGCCCGTTCTAGTGTCGGCTTGCTGCGCCATTCCCCTCCTCATGGACCGGATACGTGCGCTCATATGCTCCAGTCGAGTTCCCCAGAACGGCGAACCCTGTTGAGTCCTCCGCAACCCGCGGCAGTCAGACGTGGCGGAGCGTCCGACGCCAGGTCTAACACTCGTATGCATTGGTGGAACTTGTGTTAGGCTGGGTAGCCATATGTTGTGACCCCTACGGCGGTCCCATATGTGTATTCTTCCACGGTACGGCTCCCTACGGCGAGCCCGTGTCTTTCCCTTGGCAGAGCTCGCTCTGCCGTCTCTGTGCGGTGTAGTCTCCCGCCTGCATTGGCCGGGGCCACCCCTGGGACTTCCGTATGTTGTACTGCCCACGGCCAGTCCATACGTTTATATTCCACATGATACGTCCCTACGGGTAGGATGTGGCTTCCGCAGCGGCCCCCCCTGGGGCACGCTTTCCCAGCGTTATCCAATACTCTGCTGAGTGGGTCTTGCGGAACAGCAGCAGTGACTCTCCCTGCGTGAGTTCCCCGCCCCGAACAGACGGGGGTCTGAGGGGCTTTCGCTGGGCGCTGGAAGTGGTAGTAACTGTGCCGTTTTCCATAGGGATCCCAATTCGTCGGTGACGTCCGACATACGTCGAACGTGACCGACTGAAAGGGAACGTCTCGGTTACGTATGTAACCCTCGTTCCCTGAAGGAGGGAACGGAGACGTACGTCCCGTCACCACAGTTGCTGTACCATCACTGCAGCGGCCGAGTCACTAGTTCGGCTCCTCAGTGAAAAACAAATGTGCGCGGCATCCGCTTCCGCTTTATACCGGCGATGCGGGGCGGAGCGCGAGATGCAAATCTCGCACGCCAATAGCCATTGGCCCGTTCTCTATACACTCGAAGCTGATAGGGGCTCCCAGAAGTGATCCCAATTCGTCGGTGACGTCCGACGTACGTCTCCGTTCCCTCCTTCAGGGAACGAGGGTTACATACGTAACCGAGACGTTCAATGTGTTACAATGTAACTGTTTTGTTTATTTTGAGCACTTATTTCAAAAACATTAAAAATAGTAATGTCAAATCTTTTGATAATTTTAAATATAGTAGGCCTTTGTAATGTGCCTTTGGCTCTCACTTTATATTGTTAACTATATTCTAAATAAACTGCAAAAAAATTAATTTAAATTTTGTAAAGAGTTCCCCTCTCAGTCACATACCTGACTCAAAGGCTCATTCATTATGCGGCGCGTTATGCGGTTCTTTTGTTCTCTCAAGTGTAAATCACAGCATTATTCATGATCGTTCACGCCTCTTCGCATATGGGCTTTGTAAAGAAAAAGTGTCTCACAAAATTTAAATCAATATATGTGAATGAGTAGGCACAAAGATTCTCACATCAGTTTGAAGCAAAAACTCTTGGCAACAACACCCATTAGTCAAAAGTCCTATGGACACATATCTATTGTGTTTTGAAGCCTTACTTCAGTGTCTTAAATTTTTTGTTTTTTCAAAAACACGCATAAACATTATTATCATCTCAAAAATACAACTATGTACATACATGTTGCTCACATATTATGGTAGCCGGTTTGTGCTGAATACAGTGTAATGACACTTTTGCTATTAATATGTTTATAAGCAACTGAAAAAAGCACAAATGTCAGAGCATGTCAAAACTTCTAAAGGGCCCCAAAACTGTGCAGACCTGGGGGGGTTAAAAGTACGAGTAATCCATGCAATTTAAATGTTTTAAATAAAGCTACACAAATCAGAATTTAAGCTGGTCTTTTCAAATAATCTCAGATGTCAAGCATTGCACAACACATCTAAAGATGGCATTTTTGCATCAAACACAGTCGCAAATTAGATTTTCCATTTGCACTGAGGGAAAGGTAATCAGAAAATAATGGCATGAACTTAGGCATGTTCAGAAGACTTGAAGTATAGTGCAAAGCCGTATATAGACCACTTTTATAATGCATTGTTTTCCTTGTTGGAGCTTGACAGTTTAACCCTTGTGCACTGTTGGATTTATGGTTACACTCAGTATGGTCCGGGTCAAATTGACCCTAGTTGGATTCAATACAATTCCCCAAAAATCACACTATTCAAAAAAACAAAAACAAACATACAATCAGGTACAAATAATTAACTTTTAATATCAATACTTTTCACAAATTACAAAGAATACATGTCTGAATTTACGATTTATAAAAATATTTTTAACCACTATTTTTAAGACTGCCCCTCCCCGACACTTGTGGGACACTTGCCATTATACATTTATAACAATAATATCTTAGTCTAAATCTAAAGTAATCTTGACAAACTATATAGCATTTGAAAGCTTTCAGACTCTAATTTTCATATTTGGTGACTGATTTTCAAAAGAAATGACAGAGCAATAGATAAATAGCGATAGATTCTTCATTTGTGATGCGGTGCCAATCTATAACGCACGCTCTGACTATTTCCATGTTTTTTTATATGCATTTTAGAGATTGAATTCAATTCAAATATTAACATTACTGCCCAAACTACTTCTGAATAGGATGTCTACTTCATAGATATTTTGTGAAGTATGGAAATATATGGTTCAGATCACTCAAACCATATATGGAAATCGAAGAGTTCTTATGGTCACTGGTGGAGTCTACATGTCATCTAGTGGAAAACTTTGGTACTGCGCACAAAACAATCTTACCGAACATTTGAGATATCAACCTAAAATTTGGCACAGAACTTGTTCAGATATTTAGCTTTGATTTTCTTGAAATTTTAGAGTTGAACATGTTTTGTAAAATGTCTATTTTATATAAATGTAAAAATATATATTTTATATACATTTTACATTTTCATAAACTTAAACTTCTATAACTTTTTTTAAAACTTTACTTTTACAACTTTCTTTACTTCTACAATGATCTGTGAAGTGTTCCCTTTAAAAAGATACCAAACTCAAGTCTGTGCTCTGAAGTATTCAAGATTTTTAACAATTTAAGTTGGAAAAGTCATATTCAAGTCTATGCTCAAAAAGTGGGACAGACAGTTAACAGGTAAAACAACTTTTTATTTTCACAAACTTTGAAAATAAAAAGTTGTTAAGCTCAGCAAGACACTGGCACTGCAGGACTAGCGTTGAAGAGCTCTGACACACAGCACAGAAGTGTTTTGTATTTTGTGTCTGTACAGTTGCTTTTGAACATCTGTCTATATGGGTCAAATTGACCCACGAACAGCAAGAGTGTATAACATTTCTGTATGCGCATTTCACAACGCATCAGCATGTTGAAACTTTGCATGCATGTTCATGACCCTAAATGAGAAAAAGTCACAAAATTTCAAGAAAAACAATGTAAGTTAGATAGTATTTCAGAAAGATCGAAAAAATAAATTATAGCTAATTTTTACCATTTGTGGCATACAAAAAATATTTCTGTATTGAAATAAGTGGGGAAAAACTCCTTTTTTAGCTTCATAGGTTAGTAAAGAAAAATTCTTACATATTCAAATCTCAATCTTGAGCATATGTACAGATTACACTATCATTATCGAAGTAGGATTGCATGTGCGTAAGAATGATTGAACGGCTGGTCTCTCATCATGAACGCAGGTCGGTCCCTGTACTGTTACAGTAATCTCTTTATAGGCTGACTGTGAGAGACTGTACACTCTGGCCTTTATTGGATTTCTGTGCAATTGGTATGGTGTTGATCGTCTTATTACAGCTGCAGAGCTGCGGTCCACAAAATAAAAAATAACTCTTTGCTTCACACAAGTAGTACGTCTCAGTGTCAAGATATAATGACAAGACATAACAATAACAGCTCTGGCTAAATTGTGTTTATGCAACACCAGTGATCATCATCTAACGAGGGGGCTTAATTTTGACTGCAGAGAACGCAGATCTGGCTCCTTGGGAAAAGTATAATCGGTTTCTCATTCGAAGGGAAACTGCATGCAAAACACACATGCATATAAGTCCTTGGTTACACACACAGACGCTCACGTAACACTCTGTGGGTAGTCGCATGCGTTCCTGCGTTAGCTATGCTTTACAGAACCATTGTTCATGCCGTGCTATGGAAGCATTGCGCATAATTGGAGAAAATGAGACCCTGAAGTAATAATCTACAGACACTAGCACCTTAAATGAGCAAATAAATCATGTTTATTTGTTTATTTCATGTAGAGCCTGAAGGTTCCTCAGCAATACCACCCTATCTTCTACTTACACCTTGCCGTTCACGCTTGCAGCAGAGAATATAGAGGTCCTTCAATAAAAAGGCCCATTTATTTTAACAAAGGTGGAACATAGTGGTCTATATATTGGATAAATAAAAATTGTTCATCTGGGTTTAGAGTATCAACTGGGACACATTGACACACAATGAAAATAAACACCGATCAGGCATAACATTATGTGTTATGTGCCTAATATTGTGTTGTACCCCCTTTTGCTGCCAAAACAGCCCTGACCCGTCGAGGCATGGACTCCACTAGACCCCTGAAGGTGTGCTGTGGTATCTGGCACCAAGATGTTAGCAGCAGATCCTTTAAGTCCTGTAAGTTGTGAGGTGGGGCCTCCGTGGATCGGACTTGTTTGTTCAGCACATCCCACAGATGCTCGATTGGATTGAGATCTGGGGAATTTGGAGGCCAAGTCAACACCTCAAACTCGTTGTTGTGCTCCTCAAACCATTCCTGAACCATTTTTGCTTTGTGGCAGGAGCATTATCCTGCTGAAAGAGCCACAGCCACCAGGGAATACCGTTTCCATGAAAGGGTGTACATGGTCTGCAACAATGCTTAGGTAGGTGGTACGTGTCAAAGTAACATCCACATGGATGGCAGGACCCAAGGTTTCCCAGCAGAACATTGCCCAAAGCATCACACTGCCTCCGCCGGCTTGCCTTCTTCCCATAGTGCATCCTGGTGCCATGTGTTCCCCAGGTAAGCTACGCACACGCACCCGGCCATCCACGTGATGTAAAAGAAAACGTGATTCATCAGACCAGGCCACCTTCTTCCATTGCTCCGTGGTCCAGTTCTGATGCTCACGTGCCACTGTTGGTGCTTTCGGCGGTGGACAGGGGTCAGCATGGGCACCCTGACTGGTCTGCAGCTATGAAGCTCCATACGCAACAAACTGCGATGCACTGTGTATTCTGACACCTTTCTATCAGAACCAGCATTAACTTCTTGAGCAATTTGAGCTCCAGTAGCTCGTCTGTTTGATCGGACCACACGGGCCAGCCTTTGCTCCCCACGTGCATCAATGAGCCTTGGCCGCCCATGACCCTGTCTCCGGTTCACCACTGTTCCTTCCTTGGAGCACTTTTGATAGATACTGACCACTGCAGACCGGGAACACCCCACAAGAGCTGCAGTTTTGGAGATGCTCTGACCCAGTCGTCTAGCCATCACAATTTGGCCCTTGTCAAACTCGCTCAAATCCATACGCTTGCCCATTTTTCCTGCTTCTAACACATCAACTTTGAGGACAAAATGTTCACTTGCTGCCTAATATATCCCACCCACTAACAGGTGCTGTGATGAAGAGATCATCAGTGTTATTCACTTCACCTGTCAGGGATCATAATGTTATGCCTGATTGGTGTATACAGTATGTATATATATTAAAGACGGGCATTTTTGAAACACTGCTTCATGAAGCTTCGAAACCTATACGAATCTATTGTTTCAAAGCGTTTCAAACTGCCAAAGTCACGTGATTTCAGTAAACGAGTCTTCATTACGTCAAATGCTTCGAAACAGTGAATCATTTTGTGAAGCAATTGATTCTTAGCTTTTTATATAGCCATATGTTCTCTGTGTTTGTCGCTGGACTTGTGTTCCTGTTTCCTGTTCAATCTGCCATCTTTGTAATCCTTTTGCAGGTTTTCATGTTGATTAGTCTCAGGTGTGTCTCGTTAGCCTATTATTACCCTGTGTTATAGCCCTGTGTATATATAGCCCTTGGGTTTCCATTGTGTATATAATATAAGCTGACCGTTTGAATTCCTGCATCAGCTCATTGTATTTCTGGATCATCTCCTTTCCATCCACAGACTCCAGACACCTATCATAACATAAACAAAGTAGTTGTTTAATGAAGAAAACAAATTGTTGAGTAAATCTCAATCAAGCCTTCTCAACAAACACAATGCATAAGATATTTACAGGTGGTTGATGAATCTGAAGTTGTTGTAAGGGATCTGTATGCGTTCCTGCAATTGCTGGACAAATCTCAATCCTCCAGCAACCACAGGCATGTTCTTGAAGATAAGACAGTGACCAATAAACAGTTAAAAACGCTAGATAATAACAAACACACCAGTGATGTTACTTGTCGATAATGAAGAGGAAGACTGAACCCTTGGTTTCCTCTTGCAACATTCCAGTTCCTCGTCAAACATTTTGATCAGCCTGGGATATCTAGTCTGAGCATCGAATGCTATCAGGGGTCGGTCCAACAGTCTGCCAAACATGTCCAGAACCTGCCAAGCAGAGACTCTATGAAACTGTGTTGTGTTCTTTGTTGAGAGAAGAAAAACACTAAACACAAATGCTTTCCTACTTCCAAAGACATGCTTTTTAGTATTATGGTTCAGTGCGCTATCAACTGCAAAAATCAAATATGCCAGTAATGAAAATATGTTCCAGGGTGGAATATTCTGCTATAAGTACACCTCAAAAATAAAAAAGACCCTGAAGCGTGTTTTCTTCTCCTGCAGGGTTCAAACTGAGCTCTGTTAAAGATCTCGAGTCCGTGGAGATTTGTGTGCATTCCAGTCTTAAAATTCAGGCTGCGTTCCTGATTGGGACTTGATAATACGCAGGTATAACTCATTACAGACAGAAAAAAGCTCTGAAACTGTCTATGTATAACGTCCCAAGTCAGGAGCATGTGTGCAGCTCCACACCAAATAAACACTTTTGTGACATTATTGTATCCTCACACAAAGGCCTCATTTACACTGCATGGTTCAAGTGACCCAATTCCGATTTTTCCCTCTCATGTGGCACAGATTGGATATGACATGTGAACGTGTAAGCAGGAAAAAAACGCATGTATTCCGATATCCTCAGATCGGATTCAGGCCTCACTCACATGTGGCAATAAATCCGATATGATTCGGATACGTGCATTTGCGTCTGCCGTGTAAGCGGTCAAATCGGATATTCCCCAATAAATGCGAGTTGTAAGTCATTGAAAAAGGGACGGAGGCGAATGACGTCAACTCAGGTGGACACGAACTGCAATCACATGACACTAATGGCGCGATGGAAGACGAGAGCAATGTTTTGCTGACCTTTAAAGACAGTGCGGAAAGCAAAACACTGAATAATCATTTCGTCTGCATCCATTGCGTCGTTTTACTTCCTTTTCCGGGTCAGAATGTCTTCGGCTGTTTCGCCAGTGTATAGTGTAAACGCAAATATCGGATACGGGTCGCTTTTAAAGATGATGTAAACGGGTCGTCAAAAAAAATAAAAAAATAAATAAATATCGGATATAGTCACCAAATCGGAATTGTGCATCAAGACCTGCAGTGTAAATCCGGCCTAACAGAAAGTGTTGTCCACCTTGATTGCGTCCTCCAATCCAGAAGCATCATCATAAGCATGACCACAGATTGCCCCGGTCGATATCGTCCACCATGAGCTGGAACTCCACTAAATCTGCTTCAAACTCCTACAAACAGGCACGCTTTAAATCGAGGAACGTCGACCTGTCATCTGTGATTTTGTTGCGTGTTGTTGGAGAAGTTTCCCACTTACCAAATTACTAAAATTACTCTCTGAGAAATGTCTGTATTCCTCCAAGAAGAATTTAAGTAAGCACTGGACTTGATGGCTGAGAGATTTTCCCTTGAATCCCTCCAAACTCGACCTTCTCCAGCTTCATCATATCAAGCGAGTCTAGACACGGACAATTAAAAAGAACCAGACAACATTATCTTCATATAATATCTTTTTTTTTTTTAAACATAATTCCATGTAGCATAGTTACCACTTACCAGGAAAGCCCGTATAATTTCAGGTTTACTCTATGTGTCACCATTCTGTTTAGTTTTGTTCATGGACTTTCAGTTTGTTTTCATGCACGTTTCTTTGTTCAGTTTCCCGCCACTTAGTTCAGCTGTGTCTGTTTAATCATCTCGTTTGTGTTCATTTAAGTTGTTCCTTCTCCTGCACTCCTTGTCCGGTCACTGTTATGCTAAGTTGTGCTATTACCTGTCTTCATTTTATAATTAAACTACGTTTGGGAACTGTATTTACCTGTCGTCGTCTTCCTGCCTGCACACACCCGTGACACTATGCACATATGTGAAAGTATATGAAAAAAGTCTCTCCGCTTACTTCGATTGTTCCCAGTCTCTTCATCAAGTGATCCAGCCCAGCAAACACGGCTGAACCGCTGGACCAAACTAGCCTAAACACGATCTTTAGGAATGGAAAAGAAAAATGCAAAGGAATAATTCACCCCCAAACCTGTATGACTTTCCTTTCAAAAGGAGAAATTCTAAAGAAAGTATGTTTCACTCTTTTTTTTTTTTGTTATGCTATTAAGTTTCAGAAATGACATGTGAGCTGAGGTCGTGTTGATGCAGTTCTTGGTATTCTGGAAGCAGCATAAATATATAATAAAAGTGGTGCCAAGCAGGTAACCAGGTTCAAAAGAGCTCTGAATAAATCTTTAAGGAAAGCATGAAAACTGTAGCTTTTAACTTCAAGAGAAGGCCACGCCAAAATAATAACCAACCTGGCTAAATACCCTAAACGTGCAAACCAAAAGAGTGGCTCGCTTTTATATCTCCACCTTTAATGAGCTGCACTCTCTCGGCCAATCACAGGCAGCAGCTGATTATCAGGGGGCGGAGCTTTGAGGATGGACAGAGGAGGGGCAAACAAACACACACAGGAGAGAAGGACAGCAACAAACAAACAGACAACAACAGCATTGTGACTGTAAGTAACAATTATAAATGAAAATTCTCATCCTTGGATTTGAGGTTTGGTTAGGCCTGTTTCTGTAATAAATAAAGAACAAAACTGAGTTTTGACTAGTAGTGTATTGTGAAAGCAGTTTTAGTCATGTATGATATGTTTGATGTGTGTGTTTGGTGGATGAAGTGTGTGTAAGAACTGCAGTAACCTTCAGATGCCACTGGATGGAGATATTAAAGAAGATATGAAATGTTTGGATCATTGTGAATTCTCTCCTGAGCCAGAAACTCTGAACACAATCCAAAAGTCTGTGTGTGTACAAATACTAGTACCAACACACTCATCTGTTATCTGACTTCTACCTGTAAATTAATCTTATTGAATCATTGCGTGTGATGGGATATTATAATAACATATTTATTTTTTGCAAGCAGCATTTGGATTGCAAGTATTTCATTATATTATAGCAGGGATTGTACAGTAGATGTGATGCCATCAGACAAACTTATTCACTGTGGCTCGGTCACATGACATTTATACGGCTCGTGTGATTGGCTCATTGAACGGGGGTCATTGACCAGCTAAGTGAGAACAGATTATTGACCTGTTCAGTGACATCACTGTCTGTTCATAGGCTTTCATATGTCATTGTCAATATACATCAGATCTGTGACATGATCCTCCAGTATCTGTGTAACACAGTGGAATCCTGGGATACATTCATAGAATAGAATTGATAATTGATGACATTTGTAAAAACGAACCAAAAAAACATGTATTTGTAAAAGATGTTTTCTTTTCTCTAACATGGACGCATTGACCCACAGAACACATGTAGAACATTAAGGCCCGTTCACACAAGGACGATAATGTAAAAATATAGTTCTAAAAATCACTCTAAATATAAAAGAATACAGTCCACAGCACAACTAAAACGATAATGACGGAGGAACGATACCGTTGGAATCTCTTTTGGAGCAAGCTGATGAATAATAAAAACACTGACAGCCAATCAGAATCCATCCTGCTTTAAAGGCACAATATGTAAGATTTTTGGATTAAAATACCCAAAAACCACTAGAACAGTGTTATATATTTTGTTGACTTGTGTACATTATCCCAAATGTTTCCAAGAATGTTTAAATCCAGAGAAATCATCAATTTTAACCAGGACACGGCCCGTGTGTGTGCGTCGCCTATCAATGACATCATACCCGCGTTACCCTCCGGTTTTATTTTGTAGAAACCATGGAAACACAAAAGACGCTTTAATATATGATGTGTTTTATTAGACAGGTGAGCAACTGTTTGGATCATTCATGGACAGAAACTAATCATTGTTCTCCAGCTCAACACAGTTAGTCTTATTGTTTAGATCTGGTGTTCTTGATTTACCGCGAGTACCATGTTTTACCATGCCTAATATGATCTCGCTCACTGCAGTGTGAACAAGTGTCTCATAGTAGCGCCGAGCGAACGCACAGAGTAGCATTATAACATCACTTTAGAAGAAGCGGAAGCGCTCGCCTGACAGAATAAAAGCTCCGCCCAATCAAGGAGTCAAGACACGCCTTTGTGTTGAATAAGAGATGAAAAATTACATATTGTGCCTTTAATGAGCTGGTTCTCAGTGTGAATGGGCCTTTAGAGTGTTGAAACCCTCAGTCTGTTCAGCCGTTGTTCTGTGTTTATCTCTCCGCCGCCACACTCAGAGGAAAGGCTCATTCACAGCGTCCGGGTCTCTTGTTAGTGTCCAGCTTTTGTCTCCATGTCCGCTACACAACACGTCAAGGCTATTTCTGTCCTTGGCATACTCTTGACAGGTTCAGCGGTGGCTGATAAAGCGCTGGAGGAAGCAGGGCTGTTTATCTGTGCGCTGGCAGACCGGAGGAACATGCAGACGCACATATAGCTCAGTCTGTGGGACGGTATCTTAGCAGGGCTCCCCGAAACACATGTGCTGGGCTGGAGAACACTGGTGGTTTGGAGCGCTTCAGGCCATGACTGGACAATTTTCATACTTTCACACTCTGGTGCAAAGCCAAGACCAACAGGCTGGAGCGAGACTCACTCTGAAACAGGATATTGGGCTAGTAATGGCCGTCTGGGGACCTGCGGTATGACACATAACGGATTTGCTCTGATCTAATGGAAGCCTTTCCAAATTTCACACACATAATTCTGTTTGCTAATTAGAACTTTAAGGGCTTTTAATACACTTTGACAGTGTTCTCCTCAACGCGCCTCAAACTGATGTGCTGGTGCGAGGTTTTACTCAATTAAAGTCTAACCATCTGTCGTTCGTTATTAAAGGGTCATAACTCACACAGTTTCTGCCAGTCTCATGTTAATCTTGAGTATCTATAGAGTAGTGTTGATCCTTCATATCTCCCAAGAGTCTTTAGTTTTATCATATTTATAAAAGACAGATACACTGTACCGATTCTTTCAGAAAACAGCTGAGTCCGTGGAGGCGTGCAGTGGGCGGAGCTAAAGAGACACACACACACACACACACACACACACACACACACATCATGGCATTATCCCTGGATAACTCTCGATTCACTATACGTTGGTGTTGTTCACATTATATGCACTTACGCGCCGATTGCCAACAAAACACACACATTTGATGCAGTTTCACTCACCGCCTGCGGTTTCCACTCATGACCGGGAACAAACACACACACTTGCAGAACTCCGGAAACACAAACTGCATCCACTGTTCCCTTAACGCTGGGTTATTTGTGAAGCTGAACAAGGTGATCTTTCCCTCACACCAGAAACACACTTCTTTAGTGACATTGTTGATCTCGTGTCTAAAAACACAACGCCAGCGCCGCCGACGGCTCCCGTAACCCGAACAAAGCTGGTTGATGGACACACTCTTGCTCTCGCTCTGGGTGATGTGAGTGCGTGTGTGTGTGCTCATCCGGGTGAAGTGCCCATATAAGGAGTTCTGCCCTTTATGATATCATACAGGGCCATACTCGAAAAAAACTTTCCGAAACTTGTTTGAATCCTGAAGGAGTGTATTTGGCACAGAAATACTCCGTCACACGTCCAACTCGTTTTTTGAAATTTTGGCTATGTTTATCATGAGAATCAACTCTTGAACAGTGTGAATAAGGCAGAATGCATGAAATAGCTTTAGACCCCTCCTTTAACAAGAGCTTAAGGCGTTTTTACTCCTTCATCCACCTGTCACGACTGTAAACACAGCGTCATTTGAGTGCGAACGAGATCTGACTCGAGACGTGATGATGACACAGAAATATCTCTGACCTAGAAGCTCCTGAAGACACAAGAATCAAGTTCTGCTTCAGATTCCCTGAGCATTGAGTCAGAGAAAATGTGGTACAAATGCTTTATTTGATTTTAAAGCAGGGCCTGCCTCGTGTGAACAGATGCCCAGCATGAGCAACTCCACTTAGGAAGTCTTTTACAAGATGTTGGAACTTACAATAACTATTTTTGTTGGCCAACAAAAAAGTTCCACTTTTATAATGCACATAATCTCTATTTTAATCATTTTCTGTTCAAGTTTAAGCTAACTGCCCCATGATGCTGTTTTAAATGTTCCTAATGTTGTTCTGCTGTCTCCTACAACAGGTTCACATGCATTCAAGCTCAAAAACACTAATTTCCTCCTAATATCCACTGACGCATCAGCTCTTTTCTCTCAGTGTCTGAAACACTTCAATCAAAGATTCAGCCTCTAAGCCCCGCCTCGCTGAGAGCTGCTCTGCTGTGATTGGTCAGAAAGCAAGCGCTCATTATCATATCTGAATCTCAGCTCTTGACACACAGTGATATGAACAGTAATGATGGCGTAGGTTTGACCGTCTCAATCTCAGCAGAAACAGCGTCTTCTCCACATGAACAACACCAACCAAACTCTTCCAGTCTCAGAGACACTACAGTGTGTGAGGGCGGGGCAAATATAATTGAATGACATTTATTCACATTAATATACCTGTCAAGATCACCTGGAAGAGATAGAACTACTTTCACCACGTCAGATATTTTGAATGTCATAAATAAATAAAAACAGGGTCAAAGGTGATCACTCATGTAATATCACACAATAAATAATACAAAAGTGAGTTTCAAAGGTCATGCATTAAAGGGTTAATGTAAAAAAGAAATAAAATACAATCAGATAAAATGTGTTTTGTTCCCCCCGATTACCTTTACGGCCATAAACTGAAAAGACACTGTGTAAACACACTCGCTGCGTTTGATGAATGACCGCGTGCAAAGGGAGAAAATTGGACACGCAGAAAATAATGCCACGAAAAACAATACGAGCGAAGTTCTGGCTAATTTCAAACGGAGAATTTATATGACAGGAGCAGCTGGATTGATATTGATCATATCACACATAAACATGACGTCTGTGCGACACCCTTCAACATGACCGAAGCGTCTTTAACATCAGCTTGAGTTTCTGCTCATTGAACTCCCTCTAAGAGTGTGTAATCAGACTCAGTCAGAGCTCAGAGTTTGCTCATGAGGTCACCGTGGCGAATGTTCTGGACTCAAGTGTGTGTTTCAGGGGCCAGGAGCCTCAGCTTTAGCCTCCTAAGACCCAGGGAAAAAAGTTTTTTAAATTTAGTATTTTTTCATGTCATTACATTGTTTAGAGCATAAGAAACAAATGGGGAAAATGATATTTTATTCATATGTTATGCTATGTCCACTGTAGTGACACCGGGACTCAGTTGTTTAAAAATAAAATGACATGAAATGACATCTATAGACATCTATGGGATTTGTTTTTCATTCACCAATCAGTTTTGCCAAACTTTTTTTTAAAGATGATTCTCAACTATGTTATGAAAGATATAACAGAGTGTATTGATATACTATTTTACTTTATGCAGTATGTGTGTAAAATGGACATCCATGTGTTTTCCCATTCAATGCCATGTCTCTATACACTGGATCTAATGCGTTCTGGGAGCAACATGTGTAATAACGGGAGTAATAGCTGGCAGCATTTTCATAATAATATCATATATTTTATTAATTTCTTTCCCTGTTCACTTGTTGTGTCTCCAGAATGCCTGATAAACATGATTTAGTCCCGGTGTCTCTCCATGTATGAAATCAATGCCCTGTTTTGTCATATTTTGATTAGAAACCCCATAACATTTTCCTGAGATGTTGATTTATAACAAACATTTTGAAATTTTGATTTAAATGATGACTACAAAATATTACAGAATATGATCATATTTCCATAAGAGTGCTAAATTTGCTCATTCAGTCATTTTTAAAGCCCAAGGAGAAGTTGTTGTCCTGGTGAAACCTCAAACGGTATCTGTGAAAAGCTCTGAATGTGCTCTTTACATCCAGACTCAGAACTGTGACGTGTGGAGTCAGAGACATTCACTACAGTATAATGTCCTCGTATGTGGACAGTGGCACCCAGGAGGATAGTCTCCGAGAGCACAATAAAGGCCAGTTTATGCTCTAAGGCCAGATCTTCTCAGAAGCAATGCTTGACAAGTCTACAGTCTACGAATATAACAGTAACGTGTGTGTGAAAGCATTTCTTATATTCAAATAGTTAATTTCTGCATGTCACGGCTGAAGCTCTAGATGTTCTCCTAGTAAACCTCAGCTTTTGTTTCAGTTCTGACCACAAACACAGCGTCCAGTCAGGAGTGTTTTACATTCACTGATATTTGCATGCACGCTTTCTGTGACGTACTCAACATTATTGATCATTAACAAATTAGTACAGTTTACAACAACGTTATCAAGCTAACAGATGAAAAATGACTTGTTTTAGTATTGGAGACATCGACAATGGATGTGAAGAAACTACAAACCATCCACTGTTTTCCAGCAAACTTTTTATTTTTTTATTTTATTATGGAGATACACTGTATTGCCAAAAGTATTGGGACGCCCCTCCAAATCACTGAGTTCAGGTGTTCAATCACTTCATGGCCACAGGTGTATAAATCAAGCACTAGGCATGCAGACGCTTCTACAAACATTTGTGAAAGAATGGGTCGCTCTCAGGAGCTCAGTGAACTCAAGCGTGGTACCGTGATAGGTTGCCACCTGTGCAATAAGTCCATTCCTGACATTTCCTCACTACTAAATATTCCACGCTCAACTGTTAGTGGGATTATAACAAAGTGGAAGCAATTGGGAACAACAGCAACTCAGCCACGAAGTGATAGGCCACGTAAAATCACAGAGCGGGGTCAGCGCATGCTGAGGGTCACAGTGCGCAGAAGTCGCCAACTTTCTGCAGAGTCAATAGCTACAGACCTCCAAACTTCTGTGGCCTTCAGATGAGCTCAAGAACAGTGTGTAGAGAGCTTCATGGAATGGGTTTCCATGGCCGAGCAGCTCATCCAAGCCTTACATCACCAAGTGCAATGCAAAGCGTGGGATGCAGTGGGGTAAAGCACGCCGCCACTGGACTCTAGAGCAGTGAGACGTGTTCTCTGGAGTGACCAATCACGCTTCTCTGTCTGTCAATCCCATGGACGAGTCTGGGTTTGGCGGTTGCCAGGAGAACGGGACTTGCCTGACTGCATTGTGCCAAGTGTAAAGTTTGGTGGAGGGGGGATTATGAGGTGGGGTTGTTTTTCAGGGGTTGGGCTTGGCCCCTTAGTTCCAGTGAAAGGAACTCTTAATGCTTCAGCATACCAAGACATTTTAGACAATTTCATGCTCCCAACTTTGTGGAAACAGTTTGGGGACGGCCCCTTCCTGTTCCAACATGACTGCGCACCAGTGCACAAAGCGTCGGTCCATAAAGACATGGATGAGTGAGTCTGGTGTGGAGGAACTTGACTGGCCTGCACAGAGTCCTGACCTCAACCCGATAGAACACCTTTGGGATGAATTAGAGCGGAGACTGCGAGCCAGGCCTTCTCGTCCAACATCAGTGCCTGACCTCACAAATGCGCTTCTAGAAGAATGGTAAAAAATTCCCATAAACACACTCCTAAACCTTGTGGAAAGCCTTCCCAGAAGAGTTGAAGCTGTTATAGCTGCAAAGGGTGGGCCAACTCCATATTAAACCCTACGGATTAAGAATGGGATGGCATTAAAGTTCATGTGCATGTAAAGGCAGGCGTCCCAAAACTTTTGGCAATATAGTGTATCTTATTATTATTTTCTTATACACACGTTCAGCTGGTCAAAAGTTTGCAATAATCAAGATTTTTTCAATTGTTTTTGAAAGAAGTCTCTTCTGCTCACAAAAGCTGTCTTTATTTGATCAAAAGCACAGTAAAAACAGAAATATTGTCAAATATTATTACAATTTAAACTAACTTTTTAAAAGAAAAAAGTGAAAAATTGCAGTGCAGTATATCATCAATCCCATGATCTTCATCACATTTCAGTCTCGGAATTGTGACTCTGTTGATACTCAGAACGTTTCGGTCAAGAACTCCATTACATTTATTCATTCTCTTCCTTTTGTCCATAACTCTTGTTTATTAAACGTACAGGTTTATGATGTCATGTTTCCCCATGAACAAAACTACAGCAGAAACTAGTGTGTGTGTGTGTGTGTGTGCGTGTGAGTGTGTGTGTGTGTGTGTGTGTGTGTGTGTGTGTGTGAGTGTGAGTGTGAGTGTGTGTGTGTGAGTGTGTGTGTGTGAGTGTGTGTGTGAGTGTGTGTGTGTGTGTGTGTGTGTGTGTGTGTGTGTGTGTGTGTGTGTGTGTGAGTGTGTGTGTGTGTGTGTGTGTGTGAGAGTGAGTGAGTGAGTGAGTGAGTGAGTGTGTGTGTGTGTGTGTGTGTGTGTGTGTGTGTGTGTGTGTGAGTGTGTGTGAGTGAGTGTGTGTAAGTGTGTGTGTGAGTGTGTGTGAGTCAGTGTGTGTGTGTGAGTGTGAGTGTGTGTGTGTGTGTGTGTGTGTGTGATGGGTAGGTTTAGGGGTAGTGTGTGTGTGTGTGTGTGTGTGTGATGGGTAGGTTTAGGGGTAGTGTGTGTGTGTGTGTGTGTGATGGGTAGGTTTAGGGGTAGGTGTTGTGTGTGTGTGTGTGTGTGTGATGGGTAGGTTTAGGGGTAGGGGTTTTGTGTGTGTGTGTGTGTGTGTGTGTGTGATGGGTAGGTTTAGGGTTAGGGGTAGTGTGTGTGTGTGTGTGTGTGTGTGTGTGTGTGTGTGTGTGTGTGTGTGTGTGTGTGTGTGTGTGTGTGTGTGTGTGATGGGTAGGTTTAGGGGTAGGGGTAGTGTGTGTGTGTGTGTGTGTGATGGGTAGGTTTAGGGGTAGTGTGTGTGTGTGTGATGGGTAGGTTTAGGGGTAGGGGTTGTGTGTGTGTGATGAGTAGGTTTAGGGGTAGGGGTAGTGTGTGTGTGTGTGTGTTTGTGTGTGTGATGGGTAGGTTTAGGGGTAGGGGTAGTGTGTGTGTGTGTGATGGGTAGGTTTAGGGGTAGTGTGTGTGTGTGTGTGTGTGTGTGATGGGTAGGTTTAGGGGTAGGGGTTGTGTGTGTGTGATGAGTAGGTTTAGGGGTAGGGGTAGTGTGTGTGTGTGTGTGTGTGTGTGTGTGTGTGTGTGTGTGTGTGTGTGTGATGGGTAGGTTTAGGGGTAGGGGTTGTGTGTGTGTGATGAGTAGGTTTAGGGGTAGGGGTAGGGGTAGTGTGTGTGTGTGTGTGTGTGTGTGTGTGTGTGTGTGTGTGTGTGTGTGTGTGTGTGTGTGTGTGTGTGTGTGTGTGTGTGTGTGATAGGTAGGTTTAGGGGTAGTGTAGGGGGATAGAATGTACAGTTTGCACAGTATAAAAACCATTACGTCTATGGAATGTCCTCATAATGTAGTTGCACCAACATGTGTGTGTGAGTGTGTGTGTATGAGTGTGTGAGAGTGAGTGTGTGTGTGAGAGTGTGTGTGAGTGTATGAGTGTGTGTGAGAGTGTGTGAGTGTGTGTGTATAAGTGTGTGTGTGTCCTGCTGAAGCCCAGTGTTTATGTAAACTCTCTGGTGTGTGAGTTATGGGTCTGAATGATCGCTCAGTGCCGTGTCGCTGCTCTATTGTTGAGATGGAGCCTCTAAACAGCCACGTGTTGTTTATTTGAAATCTCAGTATTATATTGCCACGTGTCATTTGCCTGTTTATAGTTCGTCCATGTTGATGGATCATTTCTATCACCCTTTCTCCTGCCGAGAGCTCGAGCGCTCTAGAGAAGAGCCTGTTCGACTGTAAAGCTTTATTTCTACTTCAGTAATAAACAGGAGAATAAACTTCATCAAATGAGACCAATTCAAATTCCCATCTCTAAAATGACAATAGAGTCATTATTCAGATCATTTCAGTTCTCATCTGATGTGTCAGTGCAGTCGGATCAATAATATCACTGAATATGAAGTGTCTTTTATACACAAACTATGATTATGGAATAGTTCATTTATTTCCTCTCCCTCGTTTCATTCTAATCCTGTATATGGAACATAAAGGCAAATGCTTTTGTTCATAAGATATATTTGTTTCTAAAGAAAGTCCTACATGTTTGGAGTGAGTAAATGAGGACAGAACATTCATGTTTGCTGAACAGTGATGTCGAAAAAGCCAATGACATCATCGCCATCATCACCGCCGCTCGCTTTGCCAGTGATGATCTAGTTCCCGACGCAGAGACGTGAGCATGTCATCCGCCTGTATGCATGTCGATTTGTTGTTCGATTGTGGTCCTGCCAGATTTATGACATTTCTCCAAATGCTGAGCGAAGGGAATGTAAACGCTGCTTATTTTCCAATCCTGAAAAACGAGCGCCTTGGCCAGATCTCCAGTCATCGGGCCGAGCGCTGCAGGAATGCCATCTATTATTCTTCTTGTATTGTCTGCGTCCACTGTAAAAGTGGGATTGTTAAGGAGACAGATATGCCTCTGGCCGTATCGCAGTATCGTCTGTTTTCCTGCGAGCGCTGCGACGGCAGACCTCGCCGTGCTTATGTTGGCCTGCTGGGAATATACGTCATAATCTGTTGAGATATTAAAGTCACGGCTACATGATGTTTAGACACTCCAGAGAAAGCTGAAAGAAAAACGTCTGTTTTACGAGACACTGTTTGTCATGTGTCTTTAGATTCACACACACACACTGCACAGCTTTGACCGTAAAGTCAATCACGCAAGGCTTGTTAATGTTATGAAAAACTCAAACGATTTTGTATCATAACAGATGATCTTTAGACTGAAACGGATCACATTGCGCGTGTTTAAAATGTGCAGCGAGCCTCATTTATTACGTTGATTAAACGGTGCTTGTTTAGCCAGTGATTGTACAAATATACTGAAAATTATTATTATAAGTAGATTTGGCTTCAAGATATAATTAAGCCTCGCTCACCTCTTATTGTTACAAACGTTTGTACTGATTACTGAGTGTTTAACAGAAAGACACCTGGTAATCGTGGTTGTGTAGGTTGTGTAAATGTTCCTAATGTTGTTTTTGCTTCTTCGACAACAAAAAACACTAATTTCCTCCTAATATCCACTGCAGCATCAGCTCTTTTCTCTCAGTGTCTGAAACGCTTCCATCAAGGATTCAGTCTCTCTAAGCCCCGCCTCTCTGAGAGCTGCTCTGCTGTGATTGGTCAGAAAGCAAGCGCTCATTATCATATCTGAATCTCAGCTCTTGACACACAGTGATACGAACAGTAACGATGGCGTGGGTTTGACCGTATCAATCTCAGCAGAAACAGCGTCTTCTCCACATGAACAACACCAACCAAACTCTTTCAGTCTCAGAGACACTACAGTGTGTGAGGGCGGGGCAAAGAGACGCTGTCAACCAATCAAGACCAAAGGCGGGTATTATGCAGATTAGTTTTAGTTCAGAATCACTTCTTTCTTTTAGGAGACAAAAACTCCATTTATCTGAGCTTTTACATTCACACACAGCTTTATTTCACACTACAGGAATATCTGAAAAAGCTTTAAAGTCATTGTGTTGAGTATCTTCATCTGGTTCAGTCAGTAGCTGAATTTAAGATGGGATGGCAATTGGTTACATTTACAGACAACATTTACTGTCGGATCCTTATGGTTTATGGTTCATTAACTATGGCTTCATTTTTAATAGGATCTGTCATCTGCAATTGAAACATTGCTAATGTTTTTGCGTATCGCAGCGCATGTCTAATCAGTGTGTTTCAGTACACAGAACTGAATAATTAAAGAAAGCTTTTGCCTCAGGATTAACCAAGATCATTGGAATATCAAACAGTGTATTGAGAAATTCATCTGACATTCATCAGAAATGTCATAATTTAATATCTTAAGCTATCCAAGACCTCAGGACATTCTTTGATTTATTGAATCAACAATCTCAGCTTTTTGCACAGAATGCATTTGCCATCATAATTCCCTTGAACACATTAGTGTTTGTTGCCTTCACTGCCGCTCGAGCACTGTTACTGGGCAAGGTGCTTTATGAGGAGAATTTAATATAGTTCTAATGTTATTTGATGCACGGTTCATTGAGCATTTGGATCGTGTTGGTCTGTCCTCGAGGGCTCGGGAAGTTAAACTGTGTTGGGGACATGCATTGGAAACAGACGCCGCATGCTAGCACACATAATTCAACACAACGCTGCAGTGACATTTAAATTAAAGGCAGTCTTGTCTTTTTATGGTGAAATGTGACATTATGGAATATGACGGTTATGTGACATGATCCCCTAACAGTTTTTCTTTCTTTGGTATTTTATTTTTATATCAAGCAAGCATTTTATGGACAAATGTAAAAAGGTATTTGCGACTTTTCATCTCACAGTTCTGAATTGCAAATTATAACGTCTGAATTGCGAGATATACTGTAAACTCACAATTCTGAGAAAAACAGTCAAAATCCTTCTTCCAAAACGTGTTTTTGTCTTACACCTATTAAGTGTTTATATTTTAGACCTGACAGGATGGTTTTCGCGGGGAATTGCGTACATGCGTCACACGCAGTGTCAGTTAGTGGCAGGGGTTAGTGATGGGTTAGTTAGTGGAAGGGGTTAGTTAGTGGCAGGGGTTAGTGACAGGGGTTAGTTAGTGGCAGGGGTTAGTGACATGGGTTAGTTAGTGGCAGGGGTTAGTGACAGGGGTTAGTGGCAGGGGTTAGTTAGTTGCAGGGGTTAGTTAGTGGCAGGGGTTAGTTAGTGACAGGGGTTAGTGACAGGGGTTAGTTAGTGGCAGGGGTTAGTGACGGGTTAGTTAGTGGCAGGGGTCAGTTAGTGGCAGAGGTTAGTGGAAGGGGTTAGTGGCAGGGGTTAGTTAGTTGCAGGGGTTAGTTAGTGGCAGGGGTTAGTTAGTGACAGGGGTTAGTGACAGGGGTTAGTTAGTGGCAGGGGTTAGTGACAGGGGTTAGTGGCAGGGGTTAGTTAGTTGCAGGGGTTAGTTAGTGGCAGGGGTTAGTTAGTGACAGGGGTTAGTGACAGGGGTTAGTTAGTGGCAGGGGTTAGTGACGGGTTAGTTAGTGGCAGGGGTCAGTTAGTGGCAGAGGTTAGTGGAAGGGGTTAGTTAGTGGCAGGGGTTAGTTAGTGGCAGGGGTTAGTGACAGGGGTTAGTTAGTGGCAGGGGTTAGTGGCAGGGGTTATTTAGTGGCAGAGGTTAGTGGCAGGGGTTAGTGACAGGAGTTAGTTAGTGGCAGGGGTTAGTGGCAGGGTTTAGTTAGTGGCAGAGGTTAGTGGCAGGTGTTAGTTAGTGGCAGGGGTTAGTTAGTGGCAGGGGTTATTGACAGGGGTTAGTTAGTGGCAGGGGTTAGTGGCAGGGGTTAGTTAGTGGCAGGGGTTATTGACAGGGGTTAGTTAGTGACGGGTTAGTTAGTGGCAGGGGTTAGTGACAGGGGTTAGTTAGTGGTAGGGGTTAGTGGTAGGGGTTAGTGGTAGGGGTTAGTGGCAGGGGTTAGTTAGTGGCAGGGGTTATTGACGGGTTAGTTAGTGACGGGTTAGTTAGTGGCAGGGGTTAGTGACAGGGGTTAGTTAGTGGTAGGGGTTAGTGGTAGGGGTTAGTGGCAGGGGTTAGTTAGTGGCAGAGGTTAGTGGCAGGGGTTAGTGACGGGTTAGTTAGTGACAGGGTTAGTTAGTGGCAGGGGTTAGTGACAGGGGTTAGTTAGTGGCAGGGGTCAGTTAGTGGCAGAGGTTAGTGGCAGGGGTTAGTTAGTAGCAGAGGTTAGTGGCAGGGGTTAGTTAGTAGCAGAGGTTAGTGGCAGGGGTTAGTTAGTGGCAGGGGTTAGTGGCAGGGGTTAGTTAGTGGCAGGGGTTAGTTAGTGGCAGGGGTTAGTGGCAGGGGTTAGTTCGTGGCAGGGGTTATTGACGGGTTAGTTAGTGACGGGTTAGTTAGTGGCAGGGGTCAGTTAGTGGCAGGGGTTAGTGACGGGCTAGTTAGTGGCAGGGGTCAGTTAGTGGCAGAGGTTAGTGACGGGTTAGTTAGTGGCAGGGGTTAGTTAGTGGCAGGGGTTAGTGACGGGGGTTAGTTAGTGGCAGGGGTTAGTGACGGGTTAGTGGCAGGGGTTAGTTAGTTGCAGGGGTTAGTGGCAGGGGTTAGTTAGTGACAGGGGTTAGTGACGGGTTAGTTAGTGGCAGGGGTCAGTTAGTGGCAGAGGTTAGTGGCAGGGGTTAGTTAGTGGCAGGGGTTAGTGACGGGTTAGTGGCAGGGGTTAGTGGCAGGGGTTAGTTAGTGACAGGGGTTAGTGACGGGTTAGTTAGTGACAGGGGTTAGTGACGGGTTAGTTAGTGGCAGGGGTTAGTGACGGGTTAGTTAGTGGCAGGGGTCAGTTAGTGGCAGAGGTTAGTGGCAGGGGTTAGTTAGTGGCAGGGGTTAGTGACGGGTTAGTGGCAGGGGTTAGTGGCAGGGGTTAGTTAGTGGCAGGGGTTAGTGACAGGGGTTAGTTAGTGGCAGGGGTTAGTGGCAGGGTTTAGTTAGTGGCAGAGGTTAGTGGCAGGGTTTAGTTAGTGGCAGAGGTTAGTGGCAGGTGTTAGTTAGTGGCAGGGGTTAGTGGCAGGGGTTAGTTAGTGGCAGGGGTTATTGACAGGGGTTAGTTAGTGGCAGGGGTTAGTGGCAGGGGTTAGTTAGTGGCAGGGGTTATTGACAGGGGTTAGTTAGTGACGGGTTAGTTAGTGGCAGGGGTTAGTGACAGGGGTTAGTTAGTGGTAGGGGTTAGTGGCAGGGGTTAGTTAGTGGCAGAGGTTAGTGGCAGGGGTTAGTGACGGGTTAGTTAGTGACAGGGTTAGTTAGTGGCAGGGGTTAGTGACAGGGGTTAGTTAGTGGCAGGGGTCAGTTAGTGGCAGAGGTTAGTGACAGGGGTTAGTTAGTAGCAGAGGTTAGTGGCAGGGGTTAGTTAGTAGCAGAGGTTAGTGGCAGGGGTTAGTTAGTGGCAGGGGTTAGTGGCAGGGGTTAGTTAGTGGCAGGGGTTATTGACGGGTTAGTTAGTGACGGGTTAGTTAGTGGCAGGGGTCAGTTAGTGGCAGGGGTTAGTGACGGGCTAGTTAGTGGCAGGGGTCAGTTAGTGGCAGAGGTTAGTGACGGGTTAGTTAGTGGTAGGGGTTAGTGACAGGGGTTAGTTAGTGGCAGGGGTTAGTGACAGGGGTTAGTTAGTGGCAGGGGTCAGTTAGTGGCAGAGGTTAGTGGCAGGGGTTAGTTAGTGGCAGAGGTTAGTGGCAGGGGTTAATTAGTGGCATGGGTTAGTTAGTAGCAGAGGTTAGTGGCAGAGGTTAGTTAGTAGCAGGGGTTAGTTAGTAGCAGAGGTTAGTGGCAGGGGTTAGTGACAGTGGTTAGTTAGTGGCAGGGGTTATTGACAGGGGTTAGTTAGTGACGGGTTAGTTTATGGCAGGGGTTAGTGACAGGGGTTAGTTAGTGGTAGGGGTTAGTGGTAGGGGTTAGTGGCAGGGGTTAGTTAGTGGCAGGGGTTAGCTAGTGGCAGGGGTTAGTGGCAGGGGTTAGTTCGTGGCAGGGGTTATTGACGGGTTAGTTAGTGACGGGTTAGTTAGTGGCAGGGGTTAGTGACGGGCTAGTTAGTGGCAGGGGTCAGTTAGTGGCAGAGGTTAGTGACAGGGGTTAGTTAGTGGCAGGGGTTAGTGGCAGGGGTTAGTTAGTGGCAGGGGTCAGTTAGTGGCAGAGGTTAGTGGCAGGGGTTAGTTAGTGGCAGAGGTTAGTGGCAGGGGTTAATTAGTGGCATGGGTTAGTTAGTAGCAGAGGTTAGTGGCAGAGGTTAGTTAGTAGCAGGGGTTAGTGGCAGGGGTTAGTTAGTAGCAGAGGTTAGTGGCAGGGGTTAGTGACAGTGGTTAGTTAGTGGCAGGGGTTAGTGGCAGGGGTTAGTTAGTAGCAGAAGTTAGTGGCAGGGGTTAGTTAGTAGCAGAGGTTAGTTAGTGGCATGGGTTATTTAGTGTCAGGTGTTAGTCAGTGGCAGGTGTTAGTGACAAAACCCCTGCCAAACCCCTAAATCAAAGAATTAGTCAGTGGCAGGGGTTAGTGACAGGGGTTAGTTAGTGACGGGTTAGTTAGTGGCAGGGGTTAGTTAGTAGCAGAGGTTAGTTAGTGACAGAGGTTAGTAGCAGAGGTTTGTAGCAGTAGTTAGTTAGTGGCAGAGGTTAGTATCAGAGGTATCAGAGATAAACTGCCATTTGTAGCTCTCTAACAGAGCTCACTGTAAAGCATTATCTATTGTGAAGATCATTTCAGTATGGTTGTTGTGCTGGAATTTATTTTCAAGGAAGTAACGTGTCTATTAATGGGTACAGCTACAGTAATGTCTTCAGCTAGTCAGCTTGTAGTTTTGTTTTTAACCGCTAGAGGGCCAAAAGTTACCTAGTGTACCCCAGGGGTGTCCAAAGCCGGTCCTGGAGGGGCACTGTCCTGCAGAGTTTAGCTCCAACTTGCCTCAACACTCCTGTCTGGAGGTTTCTAGTATTCCTAGCCTTGTGAGACCTTGATTAGTTTAGGTGTATTTAAATGAGTTGAACTTTGCAGGACCTCCAGGAGCAGGATTGAACACCCCTGCCCTAAATCCTAATGCAAGTAAATCCTATTTTATTACCACATGCTACACACACTCACTCTCTCACACACACATACACACACTCTCTCTCTCCCACACATACATACACACACACACACACACACTCTCTCTCTCTCATACATACAAACACACACACTTTCTCTCTCTCTCGCACTCACTCACTCACACACACACACACACACACACACACTCACCTCTGACTTGTTTCGCGTGCACATTCTCATGACACAAAACTGATTTACTCAAAAACGTTTGTAGCATTACTTGAGTAAGACAGACTGCATCCAGCTGTAAAACATGATGACAATGACATCACAGTTTAAATTTAGAGAGAATTTTCAGTTCATGTGCTATATTTGGACTCCAAACCAGCCATGATGTCAGGTTTTTGCAGTTTTGACTGAGCATTGAAAAGAGTACAATGTCATCCAACAGCAACAGAGACTGCTGTGGTGTTTCACGCGCTCTACATGAGATCTAACGGCGCTCACATTACAAACCGAAAACACATTCCTGTTAATAGAGTTCCCACTGAGAGCTACAAGAGAGAAAGAGAGATTCTGTCAGAGTAGTCCTTCATCCGTCAACATGCAAATTATACAATGATCAAAACTGTCTTTTTCCAAGCTACAACACAACAAACCAAACACTGTTTTGTGATATAGGTGATTTATGACACATAAACTCATAATGAATGGATAAATAAATGTCATTTTTATGTTTAATGTTAATGTTCCATCAAATAACAATGCTTATTTTTGCTTACTGCATCTTATATTTGCAATAGTTACCTTGCAATTTGGACAATTACATGATTACCGTCGCAAGTGCGTATTTAGTACAAATATGTTGTTTAGTTTACTGAAATATTTGAAAACCCTTTTGAAATGTATATATACTTATATGTAAAATTAATATGTATTTTTGATGACCTCAAACCTTTTGTTTTGACATGTTTTAGGGGGTTCAGGCCTTAATGAGAGGGAACGGACCCCCTCAAAACAAGCCTGTACAGTTCACACACACACACACACACACACGCACACACACAATCACTCACACACGTCTGGTTCACTATCTTTGTGGGGACTCTCCATAGACGTAATGGTTTTTATACTGTACAAACTGCATATTCTCTCCCCTTTACACTAACCCTACCTCTAAACCTACCCATCACAAACACACACACACACACACACACTAACCCAACCCCTAAACCTACCCATCACACTCACACACACACACACACACACACACACACACACACACACACACACACACACACACACACACACACACACACACACACACACACTAACCCAACCCCTAAACCTACCCATCACACACACACACTCACTAACCCAACCCCTAAACCTACCCATCACACACACACACACACACACACACACACACACACACACACACACACACACACACACACACACACACACACACACTAACCCAACCCCTAAACCTACCCATCACACACACACACTAACCCCTAAACCTACCCATCTCACACACACACACACACACACACACACTCACTAACCCAACCCCTAAACCTACCCATCACACACTAACCCAACCCCTAAACCTACCCATCACACACACACACACACACACACACACTCACTAACCCAACCCCTAAACCTACCCATCACACACTAACCCAACCCCTAAACCTACCCATCACACACACACACACACACACACACTCACTAACCCAACCCCTAAACCTACCCATCACACACACACACACACACACACACACACTAACCCAACCCCTAAACCTACCCATCACACACAAACACACACACACACACACACACTCACTAACCCAACCCCTAAACCTACCCATCACACACACACACACACACACACACACACACACACACACACACACACACACACACACACATACACTCACTAACCCAACCCCTAAACCTACCCATCACACAAAACTACAGGCATTTTTACCTTTACCAGAATTTTTTCCTATCCATGCATCATGCTTTGTATTTCCTATCATCTGGAGTTTTAATTCTTTCTGAATAAATCTAAATGTTATGTAACAGACGATGACCTTCAAAACCTGGCGAAGTGTTGAGATGCACTCAAATAGAAAAAGCCAGTAAATGTAAATAGACACAATAAATCTAAAGAATGCTAGTAAAGAAGCAGCAGGCTATTGACCTTTATTGACATGTGTAAGTACTGTTTACTTGTGTGTGTGTGTCTGTGTAAGTGTGTGAGCAAGTCATTTTAATTAGCCATTTGTCTGTCATAAGAAAATGTTGTGGTTTTGTAAATATATATATTGCTCACTATATGTATTAATAAAATTCAAATAGGTAAGCGGTCACAACCCCAACTTCCTGTCAGTCCAGACAGAGCTGAAATCATTAACGCTGGCTTGTGATTTTTCTAACGCTTGTAATAGCAAACAGTCTGTCATATATTCTCAGTTTCACAGAGCACACGACCTGCATGTAGACTTTAATTTCCTCTTTATTACAGTGAACACATACTTCTGTGAGCAAAAAATATATAAAGGCAAAAATAGACAAGAACAATCTGGACACACGAAAAACACAAAATCAAACAAAACTGCATTTATATTTAAGAAGTAACCAAGACAAAAAGTGAAAGAATGATTCAGAAAAGTAAAGTTCAGAGAAAACCTCCGTTTGTTAGCACTTTTGGTTTGATTGTTGTGTTAGCTGTAAATTATTGGGTCTTTCTTCGAGTTATGCCAGAGGTTGGTTTTTATTAAAACTAGCTTTTTTTTCCATTATTTTTTTTTACTACCAGTACTCTTTATGTAAAAAGCTTAAGCTATAATAATCCATGAGTGATTTTCTCATTTTCTTTTGTTGTTTGGTTCATTTTAAGGACACAGATGGCAGCAGGTTTATTAGGCTGCTGTCACTTTAAGAGCTGCACGGATCCAGTATACCGATACACATTCTGTTTTCTGGGCCACACTAAAATATTTTAATCTTAGATTTTCAAAATGTGAGAGCTCCACAAACATGACTATAAGAAATCATAGATTTAATCATTTAGTTCCTCTAGTGCCATGATGTGACCAGGAAAGCACAGGTTCATTCACGCCTGTGAACTCGGGAAATCTCGCAGAATCTCGTGACTTTAGAGTAAACAAACATGGCGGACGACCGGCGCTTATAGTGTATGGACTGCTTTTTACAGAAAATTTGCGTGGGGAAAAAGATAAATGTTTAGAGGAAGTCGTGGAGACGGTGTGAACATGGACTTTACATGAGGTGAGTCTTCCGTCAGCTCGCTTTCTGATTGGGTATTGTTTCGTTTCACCTGATAATCTCCAGAGCGCGCGTTTGTCCTCGGGTTCCCCCCACACAACAGGATTTATGATTTATTGTTTGAACTATGACACAATTCGAACACTGGTTACATGAATTTACTGATTTGCATGTTAAGTTTGGTGTTTAACATGCCGGAGAGGAACGGAACAGGCCACGATGATCGTTTATCTCGATTATTATATTTTCATCGAAACTCAATTTCGATTAATCGCACAGCACTACGTCAAGGTAAATATCATTTATGAACAGAATATTTTTCTGTGCGTCATGTGAGCTGTAATTACAACCAACAATCAAGCTGTGATATTGTGTGAAAATGTAATATTTTCTGTGTATTTGGGTCAATGACGTGGAGTGTCAATTCTGGTGTCCAAAGCATATTCATAATATTAAATATATATATATTTTTAAATACAGTACATTAAATGAATCAACTTCCCCCTCTTAATTATTCATGTGAGTATTCATTATAAATAATTAATCTTTAAGAAACTATTGAGCTCAAAAGTCCCAAAATGTCATTCCGGGTAACTGTCCCTGCTTATACAAAGTATGAAAAACATACAAAAATATGGCAAAAATGTAAAAAATAATAATAAAAGTATTTAAAATCTACTTGTGCATAACTGTATTGATGTTTTCAATGATACATGATAATACTAAGCTTATTTACATTTTTATAACAGAAAATCTTTAGTCTCCAAATTGTGCTTTCTCTAATGTCATTCCTGGATAACAGACATCAATGACCATTTTGGACCATAATGCATTTTGATATGTCATGTGACATAATATTGTGTCAAAAAGAAGACCCTGAAGGTCACAAAAGATGTGCAAAGGCCAGGAAGCGTCTCTTAAAATGCTGATATTTTGAGCTTTTCTGTCACTGGAGCACTTCATCAATATCACGTGTCCTTCTGATAACACTAATAAAACATTTATAATGTATTTATAATAAAAAACTATCTATTTGATCTGAAAGACTGCCTTAAAGTGATGAGAGCTAAGTTGTGTTTTCCACAGGTGGTTCAGTTAGTGCCTGATTATAAAGGAAACACGTTTGTTTTGAGAATAACACAAACCCTCTGGCATCCGTTATCCAGAATGGCATACGCATAACAATCTAGTGTTCAATTCATATTTGTAAACTTTTAGGCATATTAGGGATGTGCGAGACTAGTCCACTTGGAAAATATCGTCATGTTAATGTTACATCTTGAAATGAATATATTATTTTGAAAAGTGTATATATATATATATATATATATGAGGATGGTTTTTATGATTCTGTCTAACAATGACAGGCGATTAATGTAACCCATATCTGTGTGTTAGATTACACACTTCTGTTTTGTCTTATTTACTTTATTAGAAAACATTTTCCAGCTTTTTTTTCCGATCTGGCTCTGAATTTTGAGTCATCAGCCAGAAATGAGCCCATGTCTATATGAAATCCCACATTGATTATATTAATTGTGATTAAAATGTTTGTTAAGCTCCAGTTATGGATATCAGCACATTTAATGCCAACAATGGTAGAAATGTAATTCATTTCAAAATGCATTACCGTTACCCAGGAATGACATTTTCATGAGGAAAAAGATCTGATTCCTCAAAAAATGGTTCATTACATTCTTAAAATGAGTACACAACACTCTAATAAGTGTAGAATTGGAATTTTTGGCCAGTTTTATTTATTTTTTCAAATTTTAAATCCTTATCCATCATTCACCCATTTAGATAAAATTCTTGCCAAGAAATGAGCCTTAGTGAGACAAAGTTATTTTCCCCAAAAAATGTATTTTTCATGACCATCATTTCTCCCAGAATGCTATTAAACACAATACATCACTGAGATTTAGTGGAAATGACACAGTCGTGAAAATATTCATAAAAAGAAAGAACGCCAGAATTCTCCTGTGATGCAAGTTTGTTCACTGTTGGACATTCATAGTAGACAAAATAAATAATCGTGACAGTATGAAAACAATTATTGAAAAGAAACACCAACTATCTGAAAGTAAAGTGTCCTATAATCCCATAGAAAGGTAAACAAGCAGCGATACATCACAGTGACTGATGTGTGAGAGGTAATAAATCTCCCGAAGCTCGTGTCCCATCGGAGCCCTCCAGTGAATGTTTCACATGGGAAGTTCTCAATCTCTCATCTTCAGCCAGTGACTCATCAGTTCAGCAAGAATATTTCCAAAACGACCGTTTGCTTCTGTTGAGCAACTGCGCTGAAGCCTCTGATGGGGAGGAGAGAAGCGTCAGAACTCCAGGACGGCAGGAGCTCGTGTCCAGCCTGACACCGGAGACGCGCTGTGAGTACTCGTGCCGTACGCTCAGGCCTTTCTCATTCACTCATAAACTTTACTCTGTGCTTTTGTCTGCGCTTCCAGAAACATTTACATGGGAAGCAAAATGACTGCAGATATTCTGAACAAAATTATCCAAAGTTTCTGCTTAAATCAAACACAAATATGTGCCAATGGGAGTCAGTGTATTTTTCTGACCCCATAAGCAGATGTGTTCTTGTTTTAAGCCTCATTTGGACACATTTTGTGTCATTTTGCTTCTCCAGTAAATGTGTCTTAAATGTTTAGATATTTGTGCTGGAAAACAAGACAGAAACACTGAAGAAGAGCATTGTTTTTTGTATTTATACGTTATTATTTTTGATTAATAGATGTGTTTCTTCAGCTCATATATTCTAATGTGTTTTGACTGTGATGGCAACAAATGCTTTAGTGGAATCGACTGACAAAACCAACACGCTTAAGGCTTTTGTGTCAATCTCAACTTGATGTAAATGTAATGTTTCACGTACAGATCTGAGCGTTTGTGTTACAGTGACACGCTGTGTTTAGTTGTCTCTCGGCTTTGGGCATTTTTGCTGTGTGATGTAAATGAATATATTAGAAATGAGCTCCTCGCTCAGAAGCGTAACTCCAGGAATGTGTGGAGTTCTTGGCGAGGCCGATGCCTTAAAGCCGTCAGCTCAGTAACAAGAGGACTGGTTGTTTATAGAAGTTGAAGTGTTCAGAAGGAGCGTATCTTCAGGGCTGATCCCATAATTAAAACCAAACGGTGGACGCTCGCTTCGATAGCGCTGCGGATCTCTCTCTTTTATGTAGCTTGGCAAATTGCTCTCCTTTGTCGGCTGCGGTCGGTGGCTCATCCCTCGCGAGCACTAGTGAGCGTTTCGTGGGCGCTGGAGCTGCGAGATCCTCCTCCAGAAACGCCCCGTCAGGTACAATGTGCTTTTGATTCACGTTTTCTTTCAAGTCTTTGCTTTCTTGCCCCCAGTTGCCTTCTAGAAACATGACATCATTGAGCGGCGTCTCAGTGCACGAACAAAAGAACTCTTTCTATTGCCCCACATCATAAGAGCTTGATCACAGATATGACTTAAACAAGACTCATCGAAGCCGTCCAGTTCTGACCGTTACATGCAGTCGATTTATGACAACACATGATAACATCTGATGATGTTAGACAGACAGATGCAGCAATCCATTTACTGACATATCGCTTGAGACTTACTGATATAAATAATATAATAAACTTTATTTAGAGCACTTCTTTATTGCACAATAAATATTTTGGTCACACTTTAGATTAGGGTCCAATTCTCACTATTAACTAACTATTATTTGCCTCAATAAACTCCTAATTACTGCTTATTAATAGTTAGTAAGGTAGTTGTTAAGTTTAGGTATTGGGTAGGGTTAAGAATGTAGAATAAGGCATTAATATGTGCTTTATAAGTACTAATAAACAGCCAATATCCTTGTTTTATGCAAGCTAATAAGTAACTATAGATAGTGAGATTTGGACCCTAAAATATTTCTAGAGATGCACTGATTGCAATTTTCTTGGCCGATTTCTTTCAAAGAACTATAATTGACAGCATATACAAACAAAAATCAACTTTTTTGCAATGCAAAATTTTATTTTCATAAAAAAACAAGTAAAAAGACTAATAAGAACAAATAAACACACTTCAAACAACAGCACAAATAAATGCAATAGAATAAAGAGAGATATGAAATAAACACATTATTAATTTGTTTACAATAATAGGTTTTTATTTACACAAATTCTGTGTTGTGTATTTTAGTTTTTCTGGTAATCAAATGAAGGCATAAAACATTAATTTATTTTTAATCAAATGAAATTTAAATAAACCCTTCCATTTTTTGGCAAACAAACAAAGTGCTGCACAACAGAGGTTTACTGTTAAAACTAAAACATGGAAGAACAATTGTGTGATTATGCCTTTAAAAATAAAGTTCTAATAAATATTGTATTGTTCTTATTATTAGTAGTATTACATTAAGACATACATTATACTGTACAATAGTAATATGATAGTAATATATTTCTGTCACATTTTGACGGGTTGCCATGTAGATCTTGAGTTTCTGTGTGTTTATGATACGAAAAATGCTCATGAAGTGACTCTCAGAGCGGCTCTGGAGATGAAGTTCATGTCGTCATAGTAACACCGCGAGCGTCACGCATGCTTCTGTGTGTGTGTGGGAAATGAAACCATTCATTCATTCACACAGAAACACACATTCATATTTAAATAGTCTTCCTGCAGTTTAATATTCACAGACACTAGTCCATATCGCCATGTGATTTAAGTGTCCTGACCTGCTTTTGATTTATTCATCCAAAATTTTGACAAATTCCGTGACATTCCGTGTTATACAGTAAATTCCGCATTTATGACTGGGTTCTGTCTGTGTTTTCTACATTATGGAATCATGGAGCCGTGACTTATGTGCGCTCCATTTATATAGAACAGTGGTGTGCACGCTTTTGGTGTGAGCGCGAAACCTGCGGGAATTAGTCAAATTATGCGCAATACAAGCACTAATTAACCGGAGCAAATGAGACGAGTGAGAACGCGCCACTGGCAACAAAAACCGGCTCGGAATCAATAAGATGTGAGACTCCCGGAAATCAGCCAATTCCGATCCCTGACCGGTTGATTGGTGCATCTCTACACATTTCTTAATATTAAGCCACTAAATGTGTTTTAATATCACTATTAGTAAGGATAGTGTCATCACTGTATAATATCAGTCTTTAAATGCAAGATACACTATATTGCCAAAAGTTTTGGGACGCCTGCCTTTACATGCACATGAACTTTAATGACATCCCATTCTTAATCCGTAGGGTTTAATATGGAGTTGGCCCACCCTTTGCAGCTATAACAGCTTCAACTCTTCTGGGAAGGCTTTCCACAAGGTTTAGGAGTGTGTTTATGGGAATTTTTTACCGTTCTTCTAGAAGTGCATTTGTGAGGTCAGGCACTGATGTTGGACGAGAAGGCCTGGCTCGCAGTCTCCGCTCTAATTCATCCCAAAGGTGTTCTATCGGGCTGAGGTCAGGACTCTGTGCAGGCCAGTCAAGTTCCTCCACACCAAACTCGCTCATCCATGTCTTTATGGACCGACGCTTTGTGCACTGGTGCGCAGTCATGTTGGAGCAGGAAGGGGCCGTCCCCAAACTGTTCCCACAAAGTTGAGAGCATGAAATTTTCCAAAATGTCTTGGTATGCTGAAGCAATAAGAGTTCCTTTCACTGGAACTAAGGGGCCAAGCCCAACCCCTGAAAAACAACCCCACCCCATAATCCCCCCTCCACCAAACTTTACACTTGGCACAATGCAGTCAGGCAAGTCCCGTTCTCCTGGCAACCGCCAAACCCAGACTCGACCATGGGATTGCCAGACAGAGAAGCGTGATTGGTCACTCCAGAGAACACGTGTCACTGCTCTAGAGTCCAGTGGCGGCGTGCTTTACCCCACTGCATCCCACGCTTTGCATTGCACTTGGTGATGTAAGGCTTGGATGAGCTGCTCGGCCATGGAAACCCATTCCATGAAGCTCTCTACACACTGTTCTTGAGCTCATCTGAAGGCCACAGAAGTTTGGAGGTCTGTAGCTATTGACTCTGCAGAAAGTTGGTGACTTCTGCGCACTGTGACCCTCAGCATGCGCTGACCCCGCTCTGTGATTTTACGTGGCCTATCACTTCGTGGCTGAGTTGCTGTTGTTCTCAATTGCTTCCACTTTGTTATAATCCCACTAACAGTTGAGCGTGGAATATTTAGTCGTGAGGAAATGTCAGGAATGGACTTATTGCACAGGTGGCAACCTATCACGGTACCACGCTTGAGTTCACTGAGCTCCTGAGAGCGACCCATTCTTTCACAAATGTTTGTAGAAGCGTCTGCATGCCTAGTGCTTGATTTATACACCTGTGGCCATGAAGTGATTGAACACCTGTTATTACATAAAATGAAATACATGCATTTAAAATATATTTTGATTGATATTTTAATAAAATATAAATAAAAATGACTTATTTTAGTAACCCCTTCCAAATTTAATTCTTCATGACTTAAGATAAAGGTTTACCCCCCAAAATAATTGCACTAAAGTCAATGAAGTCTCAGGTCTGCTCTGAAATCTGAAGTCATTCCCGGTTAGTCGCCTCATAAACACTTTTGCCTTCACTTCTCAGTTCAAACTTATTTCATCAAAGTAACCCATTAGAGCGTTTGAGACACAGACAGAAATCCACGTCCTAAAATAACTCCAGCATAACATTTCCTCTTCACTCTAGCGGTTTTACTTTCAGCAATATTCATCTTCTCCAGAGTTCTGAGATGAAGAATCGGGGAACTTGAGACAAAACAATATTGTTACTTCAACTAGCAGGAATTTGTGGGCAGAAGCTCAAAAAGACGAACCCCTGGAGGATGGAAGGCCACCGGAGACTCACACAACACAGAGCAACAAACAAACGCTCTGCATGTGACTTGCACATCACACGCCGCGACCCTTCGCTCAACGTTTCCGAGAAAAACACGTCCCAGGGGCCTGCTGTTTCACACGCTGACCATCCACAGAGCCACTGTTGTTTTAACAACCTTGTGTTGGAAACAACTAGTCCGCTCCTACAACTTTAGCCGTAAACACAGCGGCAGTGACACAATTACATCACAAAACAACAGCAGACGCTTCAACTCAGAGCCAGAGATCATCGAGCAACACATTACTGAAAATAACACTCACATGTATGATGAACAAGCATGAATTAACAACCAACAATAGCACATATGAATATTAGTCTAGATTAATGAATACTGTAAAAAAACAGCAAACAGCAAATAGTTCAATACCTGCTGAAGATCAATTTAAGTAGCCTCATATGATCAAACAAATGTACTGAAACAATCAGAATATCTTGCTTTGGGAATCACTTCTAACCCGTATTGCCAGAAATATGATGAAATCTTGCTTATAAATGGAAGTGATACACTTGCTGTGATACTTCATCCCTTGATGATTGAAGCCAACTGATTTCAAATGGCACATTTATCCAGAAAAACTGGGAGAAATTACAGTTGAAATGAATCTGACATCATTGCACATTTATGGACCATGAATCAACTTTAAAACAGCAGACGGCAACGAAGCACATTTGTCTGAAACCCATGACCATTAGTAAGAAAGCAAGCTTGTGTTGAAAAACTACAAACTACTCAATGAATGCATGCATAATTTACTTGAAGAAGTCAGAAATTGGCCAGAGTATCACGCAATCTGTGCTACAGCAACTGCTTGGAAACATGCTTAAAATTACCAGGACATGAATACCATTGTTCTTTAGAGCCAACCTATTAATGATTCACGAGCATACAGATATGATAACTGTTGACACTTGAGAATATTCTCTGTCCATTACACTCTTTAAGGTCTGGGGCACTTCATTCACCTGTTAAAGTATTTCCTTTTACAGATTATAATGTATATTAAGTATTCAGAAGCATTTTCCAAGGAAATGCTGCTATAACAAGAAGGCAACTGAAGTATTTCTTTAGTTAACCCACAGGTAGTAGTTCAGTGTAGTTCTTTAATTAAAGGTGGGGTAAGCGATATTTGCTGAACATTGTTGATATTTGAAATCAACCCAAACAAACACACCCCTCTCTTCATTGCTCCGCCTTCTAAGCTCACCCTCCAATCCTAACCGCCCTGCTCCGAATCGGTCTCGAACCCTTCATTGGCATGCGAGGCGAGTGCCCTAATAACAAGGATGCTAAACAGTAAACACTGCACTCTCTAGCAGTCATCAGCCTGCACAACTCTCACTAGCTAACGTCTCGGGTTACGTATGTAACCCTTGTTCCCGAGAAGAGAACAAGACACTTTGTCCGTAACGACACTTTGGGGATGCTCCCTTAGCGTAGCACGTCTGAAGTATGAATGAAACTAGACCAGTCCTGATTGGTGCTACGTAATGATGTAGTATGTAACAGCATACCCGGAAGTATTCCCAAGGTTTATTTTTCTCCATTATGCCACCTGATGGCATTTTGGTTCCTTGCCACTGTCGCCTTTGGCTTGGCTTGCCCAGTTGGGGACACTAAAATTTTCAACTAAATATTCAAATAAATTTTCAACTAAATTACTGATCTGCCCGCATGGTCACTATATGATAATTGAAATGAACTGGATAACATCAACGTTTTCTCCAGAACGGCTGTACAGCCGAATCAAATTCTGTTGCATTATTTTCCTGTTAACACTGTGAAGCTGCTTTGAAACAATCAGCACTGTAAAAAGCGCTATATAAATAAAGGTGACTTGACTTGACTATAAAAGGGGCACCGGCAACAACAGATTAGCTTTCGCCATGAAGCAAGTCGCTCCCAGGTATGGAGAGGTGTGGCAAAGTGACTCAGTGTCTCGTTCCCTTCTCAGGGAACAAGGGTTACATACGTAACCCGAGACGTTCCCTTTCGAAGGAACTCGCACTGCGTCTGTAACGACACTTTGGGGAACGAAATACCCACTATGCCAAACCGTGACGACCCGCCCCGTGTGAAGCAGGAAACCAGGCACACTTAGGATGAAAGCACCCTTGCGCCCAGCGTCATAGGGAGGTGCAGACTGTAAAATCTAATAAAGGTGTGTGGGGTAGCCCAACCGGCTGCCTCACAGATCTCCTGAAGGGGAACTCCCAAATAAAGGGCTCTAGAGGAAGCCATGCCCTAGTTGAATGCGCCCTCAAGGCCACAGGTGAAGGCAAACCGCGCACCTGATAGGCCAAGGCAATAGCCTGCACAATACAGTTACTCACTGTTTGCTTAGAAGCTGGGAGCCCCTTCTTAGGGGACCCAAAACACACCAATAATTGATCTGACTTCCTCCACTGCGAAGATTTCTGAATATAAATTCTTAATGCTCTGACCGGGCAGAGCAAATGAAGCCTTCCCTCTTCCGCCGACACATGAGGTGGAGGATGGAATGCCTGCAAGACCGTAGACCGTGCCACGTTAGATGGCACTTTAGGCACATAGCCTGGTCTAGGACTCAAGATGGCTTTAACTCCCCCAGGGGCAAACTCCAGGCAATTTGGCGTTATAGCCAAGGGAGTAGCCCCACCCTCTTAAGAGAGATGATAGACAGGAGAAAAGTAACCTTAAATGACAGATTCTTATCTGTCGCCGACTCTAGCGGTTCGAAGGGGGCCAGTGATAATCTTTCCAGAACCACCGCCAGATCCCAGGTTGGAACTCTGACGCGAGCCGCAGGCCTCATCCTCCATGCACCACGGAGGAAACGTACGCCCAGCTGGTGCCTCCCCAGAGGCCCATCACTTATAGGAGCGTGGAAAGCCGTAATGGCAGCCACGTACACCTTAAGTGTGGACGGGGAAAGACCAGCAGAGAAGCGATCTTGGAGGAACTCCAGCACTGAAGACACTAGGCAGTTAACTGTGTCCACCTCACGCTCTCTGCACCGAGTGGAAAACACATTCCACTTTAAGCCGTACAATTGGAATGGAAGGAGCTCTGGAACTGAGTATGGTCTCCAACCCCAGTGGGGCTGGATGCGTGAGAGAAAACCACAGTGGACAGTGGGACGTCTCTCGAGACACGAACAGATCCACTTCCACTGGGCTGAACCTCTCGCATATGGACTCCACCACCTCGGGGTGAAGTCTCCATTCCCCGGGCCTCAACCCCTGCCTCGACAGGACGTCTGCTCCCTGATTCTGGTCCCCGGCGATATACATCGCTCTGAGAGACGACAGTTTCCCCTGGGACCACAGGAGGATCTGATGCGCCAATCTGCATAGAGGGCGCGATCTCAGACCCCCCTGATGATTCAGATAAGTGACTACCGACGTATTGTCTGAACGTATCAGAACGTGGTAGCCCTTGATGTCTGTGAGGAAGCTCCTCAGAGCCCTGAACACAGCCAACATCTCCAGGCAATTTATATGCCATGAATGATGATGGTCCTGCCACAGACCCCTGGCAAAGTGGCGTCCATGACCGCGCCCCAGCCAGTGAGGGAGGCGTCTGTCAAAACGGTTTTCCGGCGACATGGTTTCCCAACACCTTGGGAGAGAAACCAAGGTTTCTTCCATATGGATAGGGAACGAAGGCATCTGCGGATAACCCTGATCATACGGAATGGACTTCCCCTCGGGGAAAACCCCTTGGTTTTCAGCCACCACTGTAACGGTCTTATGTGCAGCAGGAAACCTGTTGACGACCGTATTGACTGCATCGTCGAACAGGCCAGAAGGTGAGAGTGGGGCATCAAGGAGAAAACTCTTATCCTTCTCCCTAATGCCCGACAGATTTAACCACAGATGTCTCTACGTGGCCACCAGAGCTGTCATGGGGTGGCCGATAGCCTTTTTCGAGAATGGCGTTACATTTATTGATTATACAAGACAAAGAGCAGCGACGTTTGATGGTGGAGAGACTTTTGGAGGACCCAGAGGATGTGCTGCACTTTGATGATAAAATACTCGTAAATAATTACAGACTCCCATGACACATGATTTTGCAGTTAGTTGAGGAACTGCGACCAACATTACAGAGGCCAACGAGCCGCCACGGAGCATTACCGGTCATTCTTCAAGTGACTAACGCCTTACCTTTTTTTTTTTTGCAAAAGGCGATTTATAAAACAGGCTTTAACTTTTCAACGGAGCTTATCAAATTTACAATCTCTGCCGCACTGAAATTAAAAGCACGCCATTGTTTCTCCATTTTGATTTTAGGTTTACCTCAGAAGCAGTTTGCGCGTTGTTGGTTGCTTGGTAACAGACCTGACAGTTGATTACCGAACTCGATGGAGCGGTTTAAGATTTCCTAACTACAGATAAGATGAGATTTTGTAAGATAGAATAAGAATCCTAAATCAAGTTAAGATTTGCTTCTGTAATACGAAATTGTGAAAAATCCTAAATTAACATATCATATCTTAAGTTAAAACCTAAGATAGAAAGTTTCTGTAATGCGCCCCCTGTCTCTCCAGCGCTAGAAAGCTTTCTAATATTAACGTGGGTCCTCAAGCTCTTTCCTGATCATAACCCTTAATTTTCCAGTGATATTCTTATGAGCTTTTCTATTTTGTAATGTCTCTAATCCATCTCCCTCTTGCTCATTCTCTCTTCACCATCATACACCCTCTAATTGGCTACACGTTTTCCAAATATTGCATACCCCACCTTTAACTGACAGTTAGTTAACCCACGTTTAGTACTTCAGTGTAGTTAGTTAACCCACGGTTAGTATTTCAGTGTAGTTAGTTAACCCACGGTTAGTACTTCAGTGTAGTTAGTTAACCCACAGTTGTAGTTCAGTGTAGTTAGTTAACCCACAGTTAGTACTTCAGTGTAGTTAATTAACCCACAGTTAGAACTTCAGTGCAGTTAATTAACCCACAGTTAGTACTTCAGTGTAGTTAGTTAACCCACAGTTAGAACTTCAGTGCAGTTAATTAACCTACAGTTAGTACTTCAGTGTAGTTAGTTAACCCACAGTTAGAACTTCAGTGCAGTTAATTAACCTACAGTTAGTACTTCAGTGTAGTTAGTTAACCCACAGTTGTACTTCAGTGTAGTTCTTTAATTAACTGACACTTAGTTAACCCACAGTTAGAACTTCAGTGTAGTTAGTTAACCCACAGTTAGTACTTCAGTGTAGTTAGTTAACCCACAGTTAGAACTTCAGTGTAGTTAGTTAACCCACGGTTAGTACTTCAGTGTAGTTAATTAACCCACAGTTAGTACTTCAGTGTAGTTCTTTAATTAACTGACACTTAGTTAACCCACAGTTAGAACTTCAGTGTAGTTAGTTAACCCACAGTTAGTACTTTAGTGTAGTTAGTTAACCCACAGTTAGTACTTCAGTGTAGTTAGTTAACCCACGGTTAGTACTTCAGTGTAGTTAATTAACCCACAGTTAGTACTTCAGTGTAGTTCTTTAATTAACTGACACTTAGTTAACCCACAGTTAGAACTTCAGTGTAGTTAGTTAACCCACAGTTAGAACTTCAGTGTAGTTAGTTAACCCACAGTTAGTACTTCAGTGTAGTTAGTTAACCCACAGTTAGTACTTCAGTGTAGTTAGTTAACCCACAGTTAGAACTTCAGTGTAGTTAGTTAACCCACAGTTAGTACTTCAGTGTAGTTAGTTAACCCACAGTTAGAACTTCAGTGTAGTTAGTTAACCCAGTTAGTACTTCAGTGTAGTTAGTTAACCCAGTTAGTACTTCAGTGTAGTTAGTTAACCCAGTTAGTACTTCAGTGTAGTTAATTAACCCACAGTTAGAACTTCAGTGTAGTTAGTTAACCCACAGTTAGTACTTCAGTGTAGTTAGTTAACCCACAGTTAGAACTTCAGTGTAGTTAGTTAACCCAGTTAGTACTTCAGTGTAGTTAGTTAACCCACAGTTAGTACTTCAGTGTAGTTAGTTAACCCAGTTAGTACTTCAGTGTAGTTAGTTAACCCAGTTAGTACTTCAGTGTAGTTAGTTAACCCACAGTTAGTACTTCAGTGTAGTTAGTTAACCCAGTTAGTACTTCAGTGTAGTTAGTTAACCCACAGTTAGAACTTCAGTGTAGTTCAATTAACTGACAGTTCTTTAATCCAAACTTTTACACATGCAGCTAGTTAGAACAACTTTCTCAGCTTTCACTTCACAAGTCCAAGTGTGTGTCCACCTACACTGTCACATCAATTCAGAGAATAAACTAATTAAATAAAAGCCACTGATAATTCATCATTTAACTATCTCTGTATTTTGACAAACATGTATCCCGATAATCTCTCTAATCATCTATCTGTCATAATCACCAGTGTCTATTTTTAAGCAAACATCACAATCCATGCAGTTTCCTTTCTGAAATCATACTGTGAAATACCTCAAGCAGTATCTCATGGTTATGTAACAGTTCATGTGACATTTTTAATATTAATTTTGATGTATTTTTAGGATTGGAAATGGCAACAGATTGGACTAATGCACATGCCGTGCTGAAAACAAAAGGAAGGTAATATTGTAGGTAATAGATGCAGGTTATTTCTTCTATTGTGTCATTTCTTACAAAATAGATTCTTGAGAACAGAAGTTAAGAATAGACATCGATTACAGCAGTTCCCTAAAGACGTGTAATGATACAGGGTTTGGAAAGCGATCATTTGGACTAAACTGGATGGATGTGTGGAGCATCAACTAGGAATCGCCAGAAACTATACAAATAACCATATTATGTCATCACATACTTCATATGAATCACAGCTGCGGAGAGGGAAAAAAAAATCAAATTAACCAAACGGAACAACCTTATCATTTTAAAATGTAACTATTTTTAGAAAAAGTGACATAAACAAAGCGCAAGTGAAGGCCAGAAATAGAAGGGCTATTTCTGCCGGTTTCTCTCGGATGGATGGCATGTACTCGCTGATGCTGTGCATACGAGGGGAATGTATTTCGTTATTTGTACTCACTTTGGAGGAAAAAAGCGTTAACGCTCATTCTACTCAAATTGTTGTTTCATGACTCATCAACTCTGTTTGGATCAGACAAATATTTAAACACTCTAGACGAGTCTCCGTCTGTTACTATGAATGGTCAATGTGTGATTGAACCAGATCTGATCGATCAGAACATGATGCGCATGTTCCTTCTGCCATATTAAAATCTGTTAACAGAAATACAAAAGTGCACCAGGGTAACGTTTTAACATCAGTTGTTTCTTTTTTGTTTTATATGGAGACAAAGAAAATGAAAAAATGCACGAACAAAAGAATGTATAACTGGCATATTGCCATGACAATTATGCTATTGTTCATACATTCAAACAAACAGTAGGAAATGACTTACGACCTCTGTTTGGACAGGTATATGGAATCATCCTTATATTTCCATTCTCTAGCTTATGACTGATGATTTATGATGAAGTTTTGTGTTTCTAGTTGGCTTAACTCATATAACCTGGCAATTATTGAGATTGACATGGTATCCCGTTTCACCTGGTTCACCTTTGCAATAAAATGGTACAGTAACGAAATCCTCTTGCTTATTTAGTCTAATACATATGAGAAATATTGACACTATATCTCATAATACCTCATAATACCAAAAATTTCACAAAGAGTAAAGCCAAAAAATGTGAGCTAAATGAAAATCTGAAAGACAAAGTCAAAGTCAATTAAATGAAAAGCATCTGTAATGACAGAACGGGATTTCAGATCTCAAAACGAGAGTCCGTAAAACGATACTCCATCACAGGTACCAATGACAAATAAGAGTCCATGATAAAAAAATAAAATATGAAAAATGTGCCTAGAAATTTTGTATTTGTATACCTGCCATGGCGCTTTCATATGGCTTAAAGAAAACGTGTATACAATGTAAGAAAAATTACTCTAAAAATGTCATGTGGTGTAACCAGCACAGTAAAAAAAAAATTAAAAGTTACAAATATCATGAATTCATTCATAAATATCATGTTTTTAAGGAGTCGCCCCGAGTGAAAAATAAATATACCAAAATGTATTTTGTGCTAAGTATACTACAAATACATTTACATATTTATGTACTTAATATAAATACCCTGCAGTTATCTGCTAAATTGGAACAACTAATTTTGTAATCCGGAAATAGTGCTGAGGTTCAACTAAAGATATACTTGAGTATATTTGATTGTGCTAAAATAGAACTTTAGGTAGACTTTAAATACACTATATTGCCAAAAGTATTGGGACGCCCCTCCAAATCACTGAGTTCAGGTGTTCAATCACTTCATGGCCACAGGTGTATAAATCAAGCACTAGGCATGCAGACGCTTCTACAAACATTTGTGAAAGAATGGGTCGCTCTCAGGAGCTCAGTGAACTCAAGCGTGGTACCGTGATAGGTTGCCACCTGTGCAATAAGTCCATTCCTGACATTTCCTCACTACTAAATATTCCACGCTCAACTGTTAGTGGGATTATAACAAAGTGGAAGCAATTGGGAACAACAGCAACTCAGCCACGAAGTGATAGGCCACGTAAAATCACAGAGCGGGGTCAGCGCATGCTGAGGGTCACAGTGCGCAGAAGTCGCCAACTTTCTGCAGAGTCAATAGCTACAGACCTCCAAACTTCTGTGGCCTTCAGATGAGCTCAAGAACAGTGTGTAGAGAGCTTCATGGAATGGGTTTCCATGGCCGAGCAGCTCATCCAAGCCTTACATCACCAAGTGCAATGCAAAGCGTGGGATGCAGTGGGGTAAAGCACGCCGCCACTGGACTCTAGAGCAGTGAGACGTGTTCTCTGGAGTGACCAATCACGCTTCTCTGTCTGGCAATCCCATGGACGAGTCTGGGTTTGGCGGTTGCCAGGGGAACGGGACTTGCCTGACTGCATTGTGCCAAGTGTAAAGTTTGGTGGAGGGGGGATTATGGTGTGGGGTTGTTTTTCAGGGGTTGGGCTTGGCCCCTTAGTTCCAGTGAAAGGAACTCTTAATGCTTCAGCATACCAAGACATTTTGGACAATTTCATGCTCCCAACTTTGTGGGAACAGTTTGGGGACGGCCCCTTCCTGTTCCAACATGACTGCGCACCAGTGCACAAAGCAAGCTCCATAAAGACATGGATGAGCGAGTTTGGTGTGGAGGAACTTGACTGGCCTGCACAGAGTCCTGACCTCAACCCGATAGAACACCTTTGGGATGAATTAGAGCGGAGACTGCGAGCCAGGCCTTCTCGTCCAACATCAGTGCCTGACCTCACAAATGCGCTTCTAGAAGAATGGTCAAAAATTCCCATAAACACACTCCTAAACCTTGTGGAAAGCCTTCCCAGAAGAGTTGAAGCTGTTAGAGCTGCAAAGGGTGGGCCAACTCCATATTAAACCCTACGGATTAAGAATGGGATGTCATTAAAGTTCATGTGCATGTAAAGGCAGGCGTCCCAAAACTTTTGGCAATATAGTGTATATTTAAGCCTAATGTAAGTATTTTACAGTAAATTAATGCTTATTAATTTTTTTATCAATTCTTTTCAATAAAGTAAATACATTTTATTTATTTAAATGCATTCATGTAGTTCATTTTATTTTATTGAAATGTAATTTTTTTTTTTTACAATAAATTAATGCTTATACATTTTTTTCCCCAATACTTTATAATGACAAAAAAAAAACATATACATGCATCATATATTTATGTGGAAGACGAAGTTATAAAATATTAGTGGAACTTGGTGAATCTGTTTTTCAGCCACAGTAATTTTGCTAATGCTGAAATGTGTTTATACACATCATTATGAACATATGGCTACATAAGACTTGCAACGTTCAGTAGACGTGCCACATATCAAATAATGCATGCAAGACGTCTTTTTCCCAAGAGCATGACGTTTGCAATGTCACTTGACCACTTCCGCAGCCCACAATGACATTTCCCTTTATCTCTCTCTGTGAACGCAGGCGCTCGTGAAACGGGCAGGGGTAGATATGGCAGCGTAATGCGGGAATCTGTCGTCAACGTGATGCAAATCGTGAGTTCATGCTGCAGTTTATTCATTTAAAGCGATGCATTATCAGTGGTAAATCAAGCCTGCATTTTTCTGAAATCACATTTCGAATGGTCCTGTTCGCCCGCCGGCTTTGGGCTGGTGATGCTGTTCTTCTTCCAACCACACGAGCACACAGTGATCAACAAGAGCTCAGTCTGTGTAAAACATCTGGTAGTGTATCAACATTTAATCTGTATCGTGTGAGGCTCTGTCAATTATGTTTTACAGTCATACGGCCCGTTCAAAACTGATTATGTACAGCACATTCTTCTGTTGTCCGAATCAAGTGTCTGTGTAAAGCAGCTCTTTGCCAGGCCGTTGGGTCTCTGAACCGTATAGTGAAATCTTTAACGTATGTTCATTATCTCCGTAGATGCACACATCTGCTCTGACGTTCTCCAAACCTCTGACACAATGATGAGGAGGCTCAGGTGAAACGCTCACAGCTCCTGTTCTTGAGAGGAATCACAGCATTTACAGTAAGAGCCCGACATCGACGGCACAATGACAGCAGGAAGGATCTGACCGACCGCAGCACCAACGTCCTGCTCTTCTGAGGGACGCCCATGCTGTTCTTCTTTAAAGCTTCTCAGGTATGACGTCAGGTATTTACTACTGTATGATCATGACTATAAATCAGTAACCATATATACACCACCGGTCAAAAGTTTGGAATAACGGATCATAAACATGAAGCAGCGCAACTGTTTTCAACACTGATAATAATCATAAATGTTTGTTGATCATCAAATCCTCATATGAGAATGATTTGTGAAGGATCATGTGACACTGAAGACTGGAGTAATGATGATAAATTCAGCTTTGATCACAGGAATAAATTACACTTTACTATATATTCACATAGAGAACAGCTGATTTACACTGGAGTAATATTTCACTGTTTTACTGTATTTATGATCCCTTGGTGAATAGAGGAGACTTCTTGATTCTTCCAATGTTAATTATAGCTGCGTTTCCAACAAAATTACCCGGAACAATTTGTCCCAGGAACTGTTATCCCCCCAGACCTGTTGCTGTCTGCGTTTCCGTCGGGGTCTGAAGTACCGTGAAGATTAGTCCGGTGACGTTCACGTGACTTTCCAGTTCCCGCTGGATTTTGCCCTGCGTATACAAACTTAATAAAGCCTGAACTGTCATTCGAATAGCAAACAACTCTTTCTGCACGACCGCAACAGACTTTTAAAAATGGTGGTTGAAATAAAATGCTGCGTAAACTCAACCAATCAGCATGTTCAGCGCCCAAGTCCCATTGCCGACAGGTCCTGAACTTTGAAAAAGTACTACCTCGTGAGCAGGGACTTTCTAAGGGGGGATTTTTTTACTTGGAACTTTTAGACCCTGATCCCTGCGGTCGAAACACACCGGGCCCTATGTTACTGATCTGATCATGGTCTGAAGCTCACGGCGCAGGTGCTCTTCGGAAGCGTCCGAATCCACTTTTGCTAGTTTAATGACGGTCGGTGCTCCCGGTGCATGGTCCAAAAGGGTCGTCCCTCGTCTCTTAATGAGTCATGGGTGTGTTTTGGGCGTAACGTGCAATAAACCAATCAGAGTCTCATCTCCCTTTCCCTTTAAAAGCCAGTTGTGCTCGCACCATGAGCGGATTCACTATTTACATGAGGAGAGACTGAACGCTTCTCCAGAGAGGAATCCTTTTATTTTTAATATTTAAACGTGTGTGTGTGTGCTGCTGCGCGTCCCTGTGTGTGTAATAATCAGAGTGTACGCGCATTGTGCGCCGCCTATAGGCTCATATTACTAACACACCCTTTAAATAACACTAAAAATACTGCGCTATTGACTTTAGAGCAGGTGTGTGTTGGTCAATGGCGCAGTCGTTTTCAGTTCCTCACAATAGCAACGCTCCAACAATGCTCCTGAACACACACCTGGTTTAGACCAGACGCCCATGGGTGAACAGATGCGCCAGTGCATTTGATATTTAAACAACGTGGAGCTGGACGTGAACATGAGAACTGCGCCGGGCTGAAACTAGCAGAACACACTTGCGTCGCGCCTGGTGTCACATTGCACCGGGTGTGTGATAGTGCCCATCAAGGTCCACCCCAAAGTCCCTCGTTCCTGCGGTGGAAGCACGGCTCATTCCAAACGTTTGACCTCCAGTGTGTCTTTCCGATAATGAAAAACTGCTTTAATAGAGGAGGTGATATTTCGTGCATCAAAGGGAACGTGTGTGATGTTTATTCTGCTTCTGTTGGAGTCGTTACTCTAGATCTGACCTAAAGGTCCGGTTCATAGCCGGTTTTATGACGGGGATTAAAAAGGATTGTGCTCATTTGAAATGATTTCACCTTGAAGAAAAATACCTGAGAGTAAATCGCGTCTCATTGCATCCGCACATTCCTCGTCATGCGTCTGATGTCTTGAGGTGAAATGTGTTTCACTCGTTGCTGTTTTGTGAGGATAAATCATGGAGTAATGCTGCATTCCAGCGCAAAAGCACACCATTTGAAGTAAAACTTGGAAACTTGTGCGGAAATCCACTACTACTTATGCTAATGAAATGCATAAAAGAGTCCAAGTTCCAACAGTACATGATGCTAAAGCAGTTTAGCAGAACACTGAGCGGGAAATGATCATCTCTCTTGGTAATCGTGCGCCTGCGGAACAGTGATTGATCATGGATCGTCTTTTTGGAAATCCAGTACGCATTCTCAGAACGTTCTCTTAACGTTAGGAACAAAGTAACATTAATAGAACGTTCGTTCAAAGTTATGTGGTCTTTAATAATGTTCTCAAAATGTTAGCACAAAAACATTATTTATGCATCGATCATGGAACGTTTTTATTAAACGTTTTAGTTCGTCTGACGTTTTTTAAAATGTTGCTACTTGTTTCAGATCGCTCAGAGAACATTCACAAAGTAACGCTCTCATGTCTGACGAATGATACAATGTTTCTGTAACGTTCACATAACCAAGAAAAAAATAAAATAAAAAAGATTTATTTTTCTTTATTTATAAATGTTGTGGAAAGATTTGTAGTAAAAATGAGTTTATTTTACCTTCTAAAGACTACCTTCTTTAAAACATCACCAACAACTCAAGAAGAGTCACGCTGTGTGTGTGTGTGTGTGTGTGTGTGTGTGTGTGTGTGTGTGTGTGTGTGTGTGTGTGTGTGTGTGTGTGTGAGTGTGTGCGTGTGCGTGAGTGTGTGCGAGTGCGAGTGCGAGTGTGTGCTTGTGTGTGAGTGTGTGTGCGTATGTGTGAGTGTGAGTGAGTGAGTGTGTGTGTGTGTGTGAGTGTGTGTGTGTATGTGTTTGAGTAAGTGAGTGTGTGTGTATGTGAGTGTGTGGGGGAGATGTCCCCATTTTTCAAAAGGCTTATAAATCATACAGAATGAGTTTTTTTTTTTTTTGAGAAAGTAAAAATGTGCAGTTTCCTGTGATGGGTAGGGGTAGTGTGTGTGTGTGTGTGTGTTTGTGTGTGATGGGTAGGAGTAGTGTAGGGGGATAGAAAATACGGTTTGTACGGTATAAAAACCACTATGGAATTTCCCCACAATTCACAAAAACAAACGTGTGTGTGTGTGAGTGTGAGTGTGAGTGTGAGTGTGTGTGAGAGAGTGTGTGTGTGTGTGTGTGTGTGTAAAGTGCTCGGGTTGGTAATATCAGCGGGCCGTCGGATGGGCTGAAGTCATTTGCTTAGGTGAGCGGTGAGTAGATCAAACATCTGCTCATAGTCAAATGCTCAACTCCGCTGGCCTGTAAATATTTTGATAACAGAATGCACTATAAACATCATCATCGCTCTGTTTGCATATGATAGCCTGCGCTCTTCACGATAAAGAATGCTCAGAGACGGACCACGGAAGAGCAGATGCAGCGTTTCAGAGCTTGATAAAGTCCGTTTTACTGTAAGTGACTCTTTTGATATGGAATATGACAGTGATTCTCAGCTGCACCCTTCATCTGGTTTGCATCCTTCGGGCTCCAAAAGGTCGCAGATGTTCTCAATCCCTGCACTTGTACGACATTAGTTTACTAATTGCATTTGCATAAACATTTCATGTTTCCTATTTATCAGGCATATTTCCATAAGTGGCTTTGATAGTTTGTGGTCGGTGGCCGTGAAGTGTGAACATGTGCAGCCGTTCCTCGTGTGAAATCTAATACTCAGAATTATTGGGTAAACGTCTTAATTCTCAATCATGTGATTGTTTGCTTGAATGCTTCAGATGGATTTTACCACAACAAGGCTGATGTTGGGAACACAGTTCGTCTGACCTGAGATGAATTCAAAACCACGTTTTGCAAAAAAATTATGAACACTCTCGGCGTCTGCCATTGGTCAGTCAAACAGATAGCCCCACCCCAGATTCACTCCATTGGTTGGGCCAGTTCTTAAGCATTTTAACATCCAAAAAATGACACACTTTAATAATAACTAATATTAAAATATCATTATGATTGATTGTCTATTGAACACACTGTATGCTCTGCAATCATAGCTATTCTTTGAAGGTGTAAAAATCAACTTTTAAGAAACATCAGTCAAGGAAGCATTGAATGATATCAATGCATAATTATGGTCTGGTATGATGCTTGACACATTATTGCTCAACATTAATACTAATAATAGTAATAATAATACAAAAGAATCAGGTCTGACAGGCTGCTGGATGGTGGGCAAAAAGGCTAAAATATTGATAATGATTATGATAATTCTGCCTTTTTGACAGGAGAAAAAACAAGATTTTTTTTCCTTTCACAAGAGTGATTTACTGGAAGTTTAGATGGTTTTTAATATGTCAAACCTTTATATAGAGATCAAGAGCTGTCATATTAGTCCATATGATCTGCAGTGCTTTACATTTGAAGAGCCAGATGTATGATCGGACTTGTGCAAAACATCATAAATGCGGCCCGTTGAAGAGCACTGGGCGACTCGATGAACCCGTGCGAGATGCTGGCAGCTTAACTGCAGTGTCCATCGCTGACCACTAGGATTAATGTCTGTTGTGGCAACAAGTGCTCAGGCTTCACTGGCTCAGATGACGTTTCCTGCTGAACTTCCTTCCTTCTGAGTGATTCTCCAGTGCCGAGGAGGATAACTGAACAACTGTTCTGTCACACCGCTCGTATCTCAGTGGCGGTTCAGAGAGAAGGCCGTGAGGTTATCATCAAGGACTGAAGCCTTCGAAATGTATTATTTATGTGCTGTATGAGAGCAGCCATTATAACTCTAGAGGAAAATGGCCTATTTTATTTTATTTTTTATTTTGTTATTTTTTATAAATAAATTTTATTGTATTTTATTTATTTAATTTTATTATTTGTTTTATTTTATTTATTTTTTTGAGTGCAACAGTTGTGTTCCAGATATAAAAACAATTAATTTTTCCATAAGGAAATAGATTTTTAGCGATAACTTATAAACCGTTAAAGTCAGCTTCGAGGTTGTCAATCGTTGGTATTTGCTACTGTTGAAACTGTCAGCCTGCATTATTTCATCTTATTTTTTTAAATAATCATGTTTAACAGCGGAATTCATGGTGAAAAACTACATTGATTCTATACAGAAAATCCCACCAATCAGAGTCAAAACAAGCAATCACGTTAGCTCCGCCCACTCCCATCAAGCACTATGAATGACTTAAAGCATTAGTTCACTTCAAAATGAAAGTTTCCTGATGATTTACTCGCCCCCATCTCATCCAAGATGTTCATGTCTTTCTCTCTTCAGTCGAAAAGAAATTAAGTTTTTTGAGGAAAACATTCCAGGATTTTTCTCCACATAATGGACTTCAATGGCAACCAACGGTTGAAGGTCCAAATCAATGCAGTTTCAGAGGAAGGGCTTCAGAGGCTCTGCACGATCCCAGAGGAATAGAGTCTTATCTAGACAAACCATCGGACATTTAATAACTATTAAAACATTTATATACTTTTTAACCTCAAATGCTCGACTTCTGTGTTGTTCTTCTTCACGGCGTATGATGTCATCACGTCGGAAAGGTCACATGACGTAGGTGGAAGTACCGACCCAGTGCTGAGAAACTCCATCTCTTGTTCTCCTCCAACTTTAAAATCGTCCGGCATCGTTGTTTTACCTTTATTTTTGTAAATCGTTTGATTTAGTCTTTGCACGTTCGTTTTAACACTGGGTCGGTACTTCCACCTACGTCATGTGACCTTTCCTTCCTCTGAAACTGCATTGATTTGGACCTTCAACCGTTGGTTGCCATTGAAGTCCATTATGTGGAGAAAAATCCTGGAATGTTTTCCTCAAAAAACTGAATTTCTTTTCGACTGAAGAAAGACAAACATGAACATCTTGGATGAGAAAATTATCAGGAAATTTTCATTTTGAAGTGAACTAATCCTTTAATCAAGAAGGTCTCCCTGCGCTCTTAAAGTACTTAAATATTTGTGTATTATTTATATATATATATTTGCTTATTTTACAATAAACGTAAAATATATTGTTTGTATATATTTAATCAACATTTTTAAATGAGCAGTTTTATATTTTTCCATTGTTTTTAACCTGATTATGCTGTTTGCAAAGCTTCATGGGATTGTAGTTCCTTCCCTCACCAAAGCCGTTAAGTTCTTGTACCTTTTATATTTTTGTCCGATTTTCAAATACTTTATCAAAGTTTGTAGTGTGATTCTCCTCATAGCTGGTCGGTTTGGTTCATGGCTTATAACGCTTTAACGTATGCTTTTTAAAATCCCTACGGGAGAAACAAATGGAAAAAATACTTCCGGACCCAGTGCCGCTGAAAAAGTGGGCGGCACGAATGCTCTCGATACACAGTAAAGAGTTTCATAATAAAAGTCCTTCCAGCAAACACACATAGGGAATTCAGAACAGGATGTCTTTATGTGTGCATAAATCTGTCCTGAAAGCTGGACTCTAGTAGTTCTGAGGTTGTTTTGTTAGAGATGTTGTTATGGCCTGTGATCGAGGCTAGTCTAGATCTTGGCGTCGAGTTTAAGGAAAGCGGATATAAAAACATGCAGCCAAATGGCCAAAATGAATCAAAATGAGCAAGCACACCACTTAAAAGTGTGCAAATCAATTTTTGTGACTTCACTGGCTGATCCTGGAAAATGGCCGCTGTCATCAGAGCGTTCTGGAGAAGAACAACACTTTGCGGTCATTTCCCAGTAAACGGTTTGGTAGCTCTTATCACATGGGAACAAGCGTGCTTATCTGATGATATCAGCCTGTGCAAGCCAGAGCAGACTTTACAAACTATCCCAAATGTCACTGTTTTTTAAAGTCACTACATTTTTTGGATGCTTTCAGCAGACTTTCAAAATATCAGATCTCTTTCATTAAGAGCTTAATAAAGCCAAATCTGTGATGACAGCTTGTTATCTTTGTCAATTAATGCAATAAAACGCTGGAAAAGTGCTTTGTGGAATCGAACGGACAGGCCAAGTGCTGAATACATAAACATGAAAGGTAATCGTGTTGAATTCTGATTACGCTGATAATCACAGACAATGACGGCCTGGAAACTGGCAGAGTCCGGCTTCATTTCCTACTGGTTATTCAGCAGGCTCCTTTTCTGAGTCAAAACAAGCGCTCGCATTGCATAATGGAGCCTGGCATGTGAATGCTGAGAGTGAACGGGCTGTTCCCCGTCCTGTCACACGCGTGATCGTTTCTGTTCGGACAGCACTGATGTGAACCTGATGACATAAATGATGTGAACGCTCTTATCGAGTCTCTTATCGTGGATATTAGAGCAATCACACCAGCTATTAGGCTACTTGGCTACAGAACAGTGTTGTTTACATGCCTATGGCGAGAACAAGGCTTGATTAATGTTAATAGCGTCGCATGAACCAAAATAACACAGGGGCACAGCAGCCATTATAACTCTGGAGGGAAATGCCCAGATTTTAGACTTTTATTTTTTATTATTTTATTTTATTTTTTTTATTTTGCGGTGGATGTCATGCATTTATATTTAATATTTCCCAAATCTGTGTTCGTTTTCTTTTGTTTAGTTTTATTTTGTGTGGATATCATACATTTATAAACAGGAATATTTCCCAGGTCTTTATTTTATTTTATTTTATTTATTTTGCTTTATTTTACTTTGCGGTGGATGTCATGCATTTATATTTCATATTTCCCAGATCTGTGTTTTGTTTTGTTTTATTTTGCGTGGATATTACACATTTATGAACAGGACTATTTCCCAGATATTCATTATTTAATTTTATTTAATTTAATTTTTTTAATTTTTTAATTTTTTTAATTTATTATTTTATTTATTTTGCTTTATTTATTTTATTTTATTTATTTTGCTTCATGGTAGATACCATACATTTATATTTAATATTTCCCAAATTTGTGTTTATTTTGTTTTGTTTTGTTTTATTTTGTGTGGATATTACACATTTATAAACGGTAATATTTCCCAGATCTTCATTATTTAATTTTATTTAATTTTATTTCAATTTATTTAATTTTATTTTTTATTTATTTTATTTTATTTTGTTTTATTTTATTTATTATTTTATTATTTTATTTTATTTAATTTTATTTATTTTGCTTTATTTATTTTATTTATTTTGTTTCGCGGTAGATACCATACATTTATATTTCATATTTCCCAAATCTGTGTTCATTTTGTTTTGTATCGTTTTATTTTATGTGGATATCATACATTTACAAACAGGAATATTTTCCAGATCTTCATTATTTAATTTAATTTAATTTAATTTAATTTAATTTAATTTAATTTAATTTAATTTAATTTAATTTAATTTAATTTAATTTTTTTATTTAATTTCATTTAATTTTATTTATTTTGCTTTATTTATTTTATTTTATTTTATTTATTTTGCTTCGCAGTAGATGCCATACATTTATATTTCACATTTCCCAGATCTGTGTTCGTTTTGTTTTGTTTTGTTTTTTGTTTTATTTTGCGTGGATATTATACATTTATAAACAGGAATATTTTCCAGATCTGTGTTCATTGTATATTATATATTTTATTTTATTATATATTTTTGTGGATGTCTTACGATGTCTAAGCTGATGTTCAGCTTGCGATGTCTAAGTCTTGTTTCCAGCTCTTGGTCGTCATAACAGTGACCATGACAGAAATCCCCTCCACGTCTGTTTTTGTTTGCATAGCTCACATTCTGCTGTTTCTTTAATGTTAACCTCAGACTGCATAAAAATCCTCCGTAACCTCCTTCCTCAGCCTGAAATGAAACCCAAAGGGTTAAAACACTCTAAGAGCCGATCGGCGGACGGCCGTTTCAGAGATTTCACAGTCGTCTTCTCAAAAGTGTGTCTGTCCTGTACTAGGTGTACAAAGAATAACGTACGACCTTTTCCACACAGGTTGTATATTTCTATAGGACGTATGTGTATGTCACAAATAAAACGTAGAAGCGCATGGCGAAAAAAGTTTTGATTATAAAAACCTTTCCACTGATCATAAAGAGCTTGACAGTAATCTAAACACATATACACAGTGTACAATATTTAGCTTTGTTGTCCAGAGAAGAAAACCATTCGTCGGGAGCGGTTTACAGTAGGAGAACGCAGGATAAACAGGTGGAACATTCCAGCGTGTTCATCTGGAGACGGCCAGGCCTTTGGGTTTGTCAGGTAGAAGCTGAACGAGGTTTATCTCCAGCATGATTTGTGCTCCTGGATGCAGATGGACTGTTTGTTTTGATTCATGGGCGAGGAGTTTGCGTGGCAGCCGCGCATCATGTCTCGTGTTCGACAGCTCATGAATTCAGCGATGGAAAATCTCAGCTGTAAAATGAAAGGATCCCGCTGTAATGTGTCAAACAGGGCCGAGGGATTCCTCGCCGCTCGCTTTGAATTGTGAAACGCCATCAAAAACAAGGTGCAGATGTTGATCAGAAAGCGTAATACTGTTCAGGTGCTGGAAACGCCTCGGCCGTCTGTGAGATCCATGGGAAAGCGTCTGACAGGAGGAAGGAGACGCAGCCAGCGCAGCATCAGCTCTACGAGCAGCTGTAAATCCACCTGCGGAGACAAAACCCTGTCTTCACTTGTACCTGTCTCTCAGGTGTGCACTAGAGCATTCTCAGACGGGCACATGATGTGTAATATACACGGATATAAGTCAAGTCACCTTTATTTCTATAGCAATTTTTATGCAATGCGTATTGTTTCAAAGCAGTTTACAGTGATAGCAGGAGAATGTTTTGGCTTTTATTCAGCTGAAGTCAGTTCAGTGTTGATTCAGATCCGTTGCAAAGATCATCAATTATTAAATGAGTTCATTTCATCTATAAAGCAGCTCTGCAGAAAACAGTGACATCATCATCAGTTCAGTTCTCATACAGCAGCATCAGTACAGTCGGATCAATAACATTGTTGAATTTTAAGTGTTCAGAGGCGACAGTGGCAAGAACCCAAACTCCATCAGGAGACAGAATGGAGAAAAACCCTTGGGAGAATCCAGGCTCAGTCTCTCAGTTCTCCCCTGGCCAACGAACCAACGTTGTGGTCGTGTCTGGGTGCAGGTCCTCCAGCTGATCTGGATACGGCCCGGATCCGGCTGACTACATCATGCGTTGTGGTCGTGTCTAGGCGCAGGTCCTCCATCTGATCTGGATATGGCCGGGATCCGGCTGACTACATCATGCGTTGTGGTCGTGTCTAGGATCAGGTCCTCAATTTGATCTGGATATGGCCGGGATCCGGCTGACTACATCATGCGTTGAGGTCGTGTCTAGGCGTAGGTCCTCCATCTGATCTGGATATGGCCGGGATCCGGCTGACTACATCATGCGTTGTGGTCGTGTCTAGGCGTAGGTCCTCCATCTGATCTGGATATGGCCGGGATCCGGCTGACTACATCATGCGTTGTGGTCGTGTCTAGGCGTAGGTCCTCCATCTGATCTGGATATGGCCGGGATCCGGCTGACTACATCATGCGTTGTGGTCGTGTCTAGGCTCAGGTCCTCAATTTGATCTGGATATGGCCGGGATCCGGCTGACTACATCATGCGTTGTGGTCATGTCTAGGCGTAGGTCCTCCATCTGATCTGGATATGGCCGGGATCCGGCTGACTACATCATGCGTTGTGGTCGTGTCTAGGCGCAGGTCCTCCATCTGATCTGGATACGGCCAGGATCCGGCTGACTACATCATGCGTTGTGGTCGTGTCTAGGCGCAGGTCCTCCATCTGATCTGGATATGGCCGGGATCCGGCTGACTACATCATGCGTTGTGGTCGTGTCTAGGCGCAGGTCCTCCATCTGATCTGGATATGGCCGGGATCCGGCTGACTACATCATGCGTTGTGGTCGTGTCTAGGCTCAGGTCCTCCATTTGATCTGGATATGGCCGGGATCCGGCTGACTACATCATGCGTTGAGGTCGTGTCTAGGCGTAGGTCCTCCATCTGATCTGGATATGGCCGGGATCCGGCTGACTACATCATGCGTTGTGGTCATGTCTAGGCGTAGGTCCTCCATCTGATCTGGATATGGCCGGGATCCGGCTGACTACATCATGCGTTGTGGTCGTGTCTAGGCTCAGGTCCTCCATTTGATCTGGATATGGCCGGGATCCGGCTGACTACATCATGCGTTGTGGTCGTGTCTAGGCGTAGGTCCTCCATCTGATCTGGATACGGCTGACTACATCATGCGTTGTGGTCGTGTCTAGGCGTAGGTCCTCCATCTGATCTGGATACGGCCGGGATCCGGCTGACTACATCATGCGTTGTGGTCATGTCTAGGCGTAGGTCCTCCATCTGATCTGGATACGGCCGGGATCCGGCTGACTACATCATGTGGTGTGGTCGTGTCTGGGTGCAGGTCCTCCATCTGATCTGGATACGGCCGGGATCCGGCTGACTACATCATGTGTTGTGGTCGTGTCTAGGCGCAGGTCCTCCATCTGATCTGGATACGGCCAGGATCCGGCTGACTACATCATGCGTTGTGGTCGTGTCTAGGCGTAGGTCCTCCATCTGATCTGGATACAGCCAGGATCCGGCTGACTACATCATGCGTTGTGGTCGTGTCTAGGCGTAGGTCCTCCATCTGATCTGGATACGGCCAGGATCCGGCTGACTACATCATGCGTTGTGGTCGTGTCTAGGCGTAGGTCCTCCATCTGATCTGGATATGGCCGGGATCCGGCTGACTACATCATGCGTTGTGGTCGTGTCTAGGCGTAGGTCCTCCATCTGATCTGGATACGGCCGGGATCCGGCTGACTACATCATGCGTTGTGGTCGTGTCTAGGCGTAGGTCCTCCATCTGATCTGGATACGGCTGACTACATCATGCGTTGTGGTCGTGTCTAGGCGTAGGTCCTCCATCTGATCTGGATACGGCCGGGATCCGGCTGACTACATCATGCGTTGTGGTCATGTCTAGGCGTAGGTCCTCCATCTGATCTGGATACGGCCGGGATCCGGCTGACTACATCATGTGGTGTGGTCGTGTCTGGGTGCAGGTCCTCCATCTGATCTGGATACGGCCGGGATCCGGCTGACTACATCATGTGTTGTGGTCGTGTCTAGGCGCAGGTCCTCCATCTGATCTGGATACGGCCAGGATCCGGCTGACTACATCATGCGTTGTGGTCGTGTCTAGGCGTAGGTCCTCCATCTGATCTGGATACAGCCAGGATCCGGCTGACTACATCATGCGTTGTGGTCGTGTCTAGGCGTAGGTCCTCCATCTGATCTGGATACGGCCAGGATCCGGCTGACTACATCATGCGTTGTGGTCGTGTCTAGGCGTAGGTCCTCCATCTGATCTGGATACGGCCGGGATCCGGCTGACTACATCATGCGTTGTGGTCATGTCTAGGCGTAGGTCCTCCATCTGATCTGGATACGGCCGGGATCCGGCTGACTACATAATGTGGTGTGGTCGTGTCTGGGTGCAGGTCCTCCATCTGATCTGGATACGGCCAGGATCCGGCTGACTACATCATGTGTTGTGGTCGTGTCTAGGCGCAGGTCCTCCATCTGATCTGGATACGGCCAGGATCCGGCTGACTACATCATGCGTTGTGGTCGTGTCTAGGCGTAGGTCCTCCATCTGATCTGGATACGGCCAGGATCCGGCTGACTACATCATGTGGTGTGGTCGTGTCTGGGTGCAGGTCCTCCATCTGATCTGGATACGGCCAGGATCCGGCTGACTACATCATGTGTTGTGGTCGTGTCTAGGCGCAGGTCCTCCATCTGATCTGGATACGGCCAGGATCCGGCTGACTACATCATGCGTTGTGGTCGTGTCTAGGCGTAGGTCCTCCATCTGATCAGGATACAGCCAGGATCCGGCTGAATACATCATGTGTTGTGGTCGTGTCTAGGCGTAGGTCCTCCATCTGATCTGGATACGGCCAGGATCCGGCTGACTACATCATGTGGTGTGGTCATGTCTGGGTGCAGGTCCTCCATCTGATCTGGATATGGCCGGGATCCGGCGGACATTTTATTTTATTTATTTTATTTTATTTTATTTTGTGGTGGATGGCATAACTTATATTTATAAATATAAAAGTATAGCTTCATTTTAGCTTTGATTTTTGCACTGTATGTTTTTAATTTTAGGTTTTTTAGACCTTTATAGTTTGTTTATTTAGTTTCTGTTTTATTTTCAGTATTTTAGGGCTACCAAAGTTAATGCGCCAACTGGTATTGTTTAAAAAACATTGATAGCATTACATTTCTCAGCACAGTCTAGTGTAATTAATATCTAGTGGCATTTAAAGTTTTCAAGTTTTATATAATTCCATAAATAATTAAAACTGAAATTCATTTGTGGATTCATTTACTTGAGTCACGGAAATGTATTTTAATGAAGTTTAAGCTTTTGTTCCTATAAATATCGCATGTTGTTAATGTCTGTTCAAAGCTTAGGGTTGTCGACCACAGCAGTGGAATGCCTTTGAGTTATCTCCATATGGAGAATTTTTCCAGCAATATTCATATGCGCAGTTAATTAAGATGATTTGATTAGGCCGGGTCACAGTGATTCATGCCATCATCAAATAATAAAGTACTAAAGTATTACATCTCAGAAGAATATGATGAGATGATAACCAATCTTCAGATATGATATTGCTCTGTTTACGGTTACCTAGACACGTCAGACATCTTTTAATATGCGACATGTAATTATTTTGTAAAGTTCATCCAGATGAAGTGGCTATAGGCGTCCTCTGTTCGACGTTTATTTCCAGTCTCTGGCCGCAGCATTGTTAGTGTGTTTGTGTTATCATATCTTTTGTGGCTATCCACAACCATTTTTCATTGTGATCTTCCATAAAAACATAAATAACTGACTCGGCATGGCACGCTTTAAAAGCACGCTGGCCCATTAAAAGGAAGATCTGGCATCAAATCTGTCAATTTCCACATTTTATCTGCTCTCTCTTGTAGGCCTGGATGTATCTGGGCAAGACCTGCCCACCCACGACGAGCTCTGACGGCCCGGGACTCTTGTCTCGCCAGCATATCTTGAGCGACCTCAAAGTAAATACACTCCCTTTCTAGGGAAGCATGGAAAATTATTATGACTGGACCATTCACTTCACTAATATAGAATGCATCGCACACCACAGCAATAGTTACTGAGCGATTATGAATAGCTAAATGATTATGGAAAAGGACAAACGTGGCCAACTGTTACATCTCATGTCCAACACAGAGATCCGACTACGAGTTGAGCTGGTTGATGTCGTATCAATAAATGACGTCTCTGAAACACGCCAGATGCCACATTTTGTATGCGAATATGTCCTGGTACGTTTATCAGTTTTAGTCCTATCAGAATGGATGTGGTTTGTGGCAAGTCATTTATTTCATGATTTCCCCAAAGATCTGTCACATTTTTAATCCTCAGACGGACATGTAAACTTTTCCCCTTGATCGTGTTTTGACTTTTGAGGTTTCAGCATTAAAACACAACCTGAACGCCATGAAGCGCAGATATAACATCATATCCCACAAGGGCATTTCTGCTTATACAAACGGATCAAAATAGATATTTACACGTTCTTGATATTTTTTTCTTCTTCACGCTATTAAATCCATACAGACAGTTGGAAAATGTTCCCATGACGAGGTCGTTCCAGCAGTTGGGCCGCGTCTGCTGAAGCCTTTATTTTAGACCCTAAACTCATGGGAAAGCTATTTCTGAACTCGCTCAGAAAACACTGCCAGTTGTTTATTAACAGGTGCAAAGGCACAATGAACTAAGAATAGCGTTTTAAAGTAAACACAGATCAGAATAGACGTCTGGCATGGAGTAAATACATTAATATGAGGTTGATCAAGCTTTTGAGGCTATTTGAATCATGACTATTAATGTATGCAGCTGAAAACGCTTGCCTGGGTATTTCCACATCGATCGTATCTGTCGTGTGTAACACAAGAGGAACAGGAGAAATCCCTCTTCTCTTTGTATTCATGTTGGTTTCATATGGTCTTGAAATTTCAAGTTTAAATTTATGACTCCTAAATATCAAGTTCATAAAATATCTAAACATTCTTACATCAAGATACATTTACTGGAGAAGCAAAATGACTTGAAAAATTGTGAGTTTGTGCTTAAAACAAGAACAAATATCTGCCAATGGGGTCAGAAAAATAAACTCAGTTCAACTGAGGACCCCATTGACAGATATTGTTTGTTTTAAAGGGGATCTATTATGCAAAATTCACTTTAATAAGATGTTTGAACACAGATGTGTGTAAACAACCAGCCTATAATAGTAAAAATCCACCAAATACTTTTTTTATAATCCCCATCAATCATTATCAATCGCTCATATTTCCCTCTACTCCTACGTAAGAGTAGGGAAGCCCCGCCCATGCCTGCTGATGATTGGCCCTTTAGCATAGACACGCCCCTGAGTGAGAAGCACAGAGACGCCATTTCTGTTTACTCGCTGTATCAGCGCTCGAGTATTACAATGTGTGCGCCAAAAACATTACTAATGTTCTGTTGATGAACCAGCGAACACACGAGTCTCACAGACTCCGGCATCAGAGCCACTGAGGACACCGCGGGTGAAGTTCATTTATGAAGGAAATATGCGGAAGAATGATGGTAAAATGTTATATATTTGAGCAAATCATTTTACGCACGACTGCTTCACCAACGCTTCGTGCTCTAACTTCATATCCAGAACAAGTGAAGATGGCACTTCATATTCTGTGAATGTTTGCACATGTCCTTTCTGAATGAGCTGAATGCTGTACGGCTAATATGGCTAAAGTTAGCATCGTCTCTGACTGTATTCACAGAGACTAGAGCTGTGCCGTTAGTTTGATCCTGAAAACACTCACCGTCTGCGTAATTCATAAACACACATTTATTATGCATTGTATAGTTGGGTGACGGACGTGTTACGTTCCCACACGAGCACCTATACAACAATTTACAGATTAACATGACGGTACATGCTAGTCGATGAGTTGAATCAGCGTAACTCCACAACAACTAACGTTACATAAATGATCCACTAACCGTTCAGTCTAAAAGTGTCGAGCTCTTCCTGAGTCTCTCATCTGTGTCGACTCCGGCTCAAACATGTACGGCTGCTCCACAACTGCTCATTTCTGACATTTTGTCTGCGTGAGATTCGCCTGTTTTGTTGTTGACGGAGTATCTGAAGCTCGTGTAAAGGATCCTCCCTCTTCTGGAAGGGGCGGGGAGCAGCAGCTCATTTGCATTTAAAGGGACACAGAAAAACAGCGTGTTTTTGCTCACACCCAAATAGAGGCAAATTTGACAAGCTATAATAAATGATCTGGGGGTATTTTGAGCTGAAACTTCACAGACATATTCTGGGGGCACCAGAGATTTATATTACATCTTGTGAAAAGGGGCATAATATGTCCCCTTAAAGCACAAACTCACTTCATTTTGATACATTTTTTGCAGTTTTCAAGGCATGATATTTTCAACCTCATTTTAATATCATGTATCACCTTGACATTTCTGACTTAAATTTATCAAACTGAATTCATTCACAAATTAAAATCATTCCCATCATAGAAAAGGTGAAAGCTTATTATGTCACAATTCTGACTTTTTTTTGAGTTTATATCTTGCAATTTGGACTTTAGAACTTGCAATTGCAAATGTATTTCTCACAGTTCAGAGAAAATGTAAATTGCTAGAAAAAAAGTCAGAATTGTGAGATAAAAAGTAGCAATTATCTTTTCTATTTTGTTCCTCCATGGCAGAAACATAGTCGATACCATAATCAATGAACACAAAAAGATTTGAGCGTGTTGATGGTTAGACCTGGGCGTGTTGAAGCCTGGCGTGTTGATCTGAACACGTAAACATCACGGTATGAGTAAGATGTTGTGTTCTGCTATCTCTGTATGCTCTGCACATAAACATTTCTGCATGTAATTACACGCCTGTGCTCTTCAGCTGCATTTTTCGAGAATGTCTTCAAAACTGTTTTGAAAAGCTACTTGTTGCTTTTGACGTTCAGGTCTGTGAATTGTTTGTGTATAATTGATGTATACACAGCTGTCATCTTAAGAAACACCGCCATCCGTTTAATCACAACCAGCTTTTCCCGAGCATCCCGCGCTCGATACAGGAATGGAAGGAACAGAAAATAGAGATGGACGGAGCGGGTCGAGCCTCTGGGAGCCGCGCGACCCATGTGACTCCCTGCCGCTCTTTTGTTTTTCCCACACTGACATTCATCCGCACCACGGAGCGCTTCTGCTTTCAGATTAATTCTAGTCTTAGCGTATGATTTATAGTTCAGAGAAGGGCAGCATACTTGCTTATGATGTTACAAGCCATCAGTGGCAGGATTACAAGAGTTTAAAAGGTTAGCAAAACATTACAGCACTTCTCTTTCCCAATAAACTGATTCCTGAAGAGCTTCGCAGCCAAGCTTCATTGCTTTTTGAAACTACAAACATCGTAAATCATCACAGTGTCATACACTGCTAAAAGTTATTTTCTTTTAAAGTTAAAGTCTTTTTGTCCAGCACAAATATCTAAACACTCTTAAATCGAGATACATTTACAGACTGAAGATATTTTAAGGTATTTCAAGTGACTTAAAACATGAACAAATATCTGCCAATGCAGTCCAAAAAATAAACTTCGTTCAAAGGGAAAACAAGGGTATTTTTCTGACTCCATTAGCACATATTTGTTCTTATTTCAAGCTCAAAGTCATACACAAATTTATATTAATATCTGGTAATTTTGCTTCTCCAGTAAATGTATCTTGATTTAAGAATGTTTAGATATTTGTTCTGGACAATAAGACATTGAGGAAAAAGAAGTGTATTTCCATCAGATTTGAGTTTAGTAGCATGCAAAGTTGTGTGATGGATTCCTGACATGTATGGCACACGTGTGTATATATACTAATCCAGTCACACAAATTCACTAACTGAGTGGGAAATGTGGACTTTACATGTCCTGGGAATGTGCATGTGTGAAATTAGACCTTTTTTCCCTTGAGCCCTTAAATGTCATACGCTCAAGATCCTGATTTGCTGAAGCTCCAGGTCTGGAAAACTGATGAATGGCTGTATTTCGTGGCGTTCTCTCTGCGGGCCGGTCCGTGCAATGGGAGCAACAAAGCTGGCATCCCATATCTTCTCTGGACTCCCACAGGATGAGCAGAGAACATCGGCCCGGCCCGTTTCCCAGATACACAGGCGCGGCTCTGAAACTCCTCATCAGTATGTCTGATGGCCGGTGGTTTGACCATCTGAAGGGGTTTCCCCCAGTTCTGGATTTGTTCCAAGGGTTATTTATTTGGACGTCTTCCATCATCGCTGCATTTGGATCGGCTAAAATAAGACCAATCGCGTTACGCAAAAGGCCACAACGAGGCGAGTTCATGTTTATATGTGACTGATTTAAATGCAAACCATCAGATGAGATTTGTGGCCTGTAATCTCAGTGTTCACTCCCCGCTGAGACTGACGGATGGGAATTCACATCGATTTAAAGAATCAGATAAGAGCTCAAGGGACATGTTGGAGTAGCTCCCCCCAAAAAATACATTTAAATATCTTTATTTACTCACCTTTGTGCCATTTCAAACCTGTTGGAACCTCCATCAGTGATTCCCAAATGAACTTTACGTGCACATGAACTTTAATGCCATCCCATTCTTAATTCGTAGGGTTTAATATGGAGTTGGCCCACCCTTTGCAGTTATAACAGCTTCAACTCTTCTGGGAAGGCTTTCCACAAGGTTTAGGAGTGTGTTTATGGGAATTTTTGACCATTCTTCTAGAAGTGCATTTGTGAGGTCAGGCACTGATGTTGGACGAGAAGGCCTGGCTCGCAGTCTCCGCTCTAATTCATCCCAAAGGTGTTCTATCGGGTTGAGGTCAGGACTCTGTGCAGGCCAGTCAAGTTCCTCCACACCAGACTCACTCATCCATGTCTTTATGGACCTTGCTTTGTGCACTGGTGCGCAGTCATGTTGGAACAGGAAGGGGCCGTCCCCAAACTGTTCCCACAAAGTTGGGAGCATGAAATTTTCCAAAATGTCTTGGTATGCTGAAGCATTAAGAGTTCCTTTCACTGGAACTACTTTTATGGTACTTTTGCATCATTTTTTAGGCTTGAAAGCTTCAGTCCAATTTATTGTACCTGCATAGAAAAGAGTGACTGGCACATCATTCAGAATTTCTTCTTCTTATGTTCATTGGAAGAAAGAAACAACATAAAGTTGAGTAAATGATTGAATGAGTAAATTAATTTCAGCAGTCTCTCAATAATTGTTTAGTGATGGATGAATCTGTGGAGTGAAGTGAAAAATACATTATTTGCCTTGGAATTATTTGTGAAATTATTATTTAGTTATTTGATTTATTCATTTTATATGTCTTTTAAAGTCGGCATGAAACAGAAGTCACGCTGGTCTTTTCTTCTCTATTGTGCCGTATATCGAGTGAAACGCTTCAGGAACAAGAACAAATGTAGGGCGGGGCTTGAATTTGTCTGTGGGGAATTGATTGGATGGTTGTGGTTTGCTATTGGTGGATCTCATGTGAGTGACAGGTTGCCCCGCCCTCGTCATCAGAGAAGTGATGAGATGAAGTTATTCTGATTCAAGATTATTAAAACAATAATGATGTGCACCCATAAATCATGCACTCAAAAATCAGTCTCTTCCACTGAACACATTCCCAGTGGTTCTCACTTGTTTTGTTTGTGAGTCACAAAAGTCTGGAGACCCGAGATCATGTCGTCAGTGACACAAATCTCCACCAGCGGGTCATCGAGTCATAACAACAGTCCACAAGCCTGACTCCCAGAATCTGGCTTCAGATTCCCCGGCGTTCATCACACTTGGCCTGCAGTCGTCAGTGGGTGCCGAACACACAGTCGCGCTCCTCCTGTAGAAGTGTGTTCCCGCTCAGGAAAACTCCTCTGCATTTCTTGGCGGTCCGTCCGTTGACCCCCTCAGCGCGGCAGGATTGTGTTCTGGGACGGAGCGAGACTGTGTTTTCACTCTATATGAGTGCAGCTGTAATCAGCGTCAGGGAAGACGGCCAGTGCTCGGATAATCGTGAGTTGAGGAACTTAGAGTGTTTTAAAGCAATTATAATAGAAGACAGCAGCTTTATTCAGACACACAGATTTTTAGGCGTAATGGCTGTTTTAATTTTTTGTAGATTGAACGGCAAAACAACAAAAAATCAGTTTTTACAAACCCAGTCTGAACCACTCTGGTATTATTCATTCAGGCATCATGATCAGACTCAATTTAGTTTAGTTTCGTTTTAGTCTGAAACAAAAATTAATTTAAAAACAAAATGCAAAATTACATTTTTCACTAGCTGAATCCAAACGACCTCTGGATATATCTTAATTTTCTCAGTTTGAGCAATCAGGATCCATTTCATGAGCTTTTTGTCATTTATTGTGCAAGAGATTTCAGATTTTCCCATTGTATTTGGTTTAAAATTTACTTTCAAATAATTTTTTTTGTGGAATGTCAGATTTCAAGAAGTTTTCGTTCAGGACGTCATGCAAAGTGTCGTCTAAAGCTCACATATGCAGAAACTTCATGTAGTTAAAACACAAATACAAGCTGTTATTATTTATGCCTTGAATCAAAGCTGCATATTTGTCCATCTGTTTTTGCAGTGATAATATGAAACAATAGTATTGACTTGTTGACACTAAGGGCCAGATTTACTAACAGCTTGCACCAGAGCAAACCCTCTTTTGGCGTTAAAAACTTCTGTCAGGATTTACTAAAGACACGCAGTGAAACATTAGCGCTGAAAAGATATGTAACATATGCATTTGTAGGAGTTTCCCTTTCAGACGCAGTATTTATGTGAGGAGAGTGTTTAAATCAATCATGCGAGGAGATTTACTGAGGTTTGTGCTCGTCAATTTACTGGTGTTTATGCCATTATTTACCGCCCAAAAAAAGCATGTCTTAAACCAGATGCTAACAGATAGATTGTGTTGGTCATTATGGGAACGATCGGCTGTGTTCTTTAATCTGTGTGTCGTCAGTAGATCACGCGCTGAACTTTACACTCCCATCTGCGCTTTTTTGGAATTACACTCTCACGCTAATTTGCCCTGTTTAGTAAATCTGGCCCTTAAAGCGATAGTTGACACAAAAATGTAAATTCTCTCATCGTTTACTGGCCCTCATGTCGTTCCAAACCCATTAGACTTTCCTTCATCACACAAATGAAGATATTTTCAATGAAATCTGAGTGATTTCCGTCGGCGCGAGAATACACTTTTTTACTATGTTTGAGTTTCCGCAGTGCTCGAAGTGGAAAAAATAAAGTGCCGGTACTCACCAAAGGGGGCGGGGCTTTGTTTGGTATCTTTACTTAAAATTCTCTTATACTGAACATAATTTCCTCTCATCTCTTGGAATATCTGAAAGCCAGGTTTTTCCTAATATCTGTCATTATAACACATTTTACACATGGGGAAAACCAATTATAACCAAAACCAAGTTTAGTCAATAATTCAAGAAGGTCCATATTTTAAAGCTCTTTCTAACTTGTACTCAGCCTTAAAAGTAACATAGTTCTTGTAATTGTTTAACTATAGCATTTGTTACAGTAAGGGTTTAATTACAAATAAGACTATTCTCATATGCTTAGGCCAATGTTTATCTATAGCATTTGTTATGAAAAATAGCAACACAGTTAGAAACTATAGCTACAACATGCCACATCTGTAATATAAAAATTCAGTGAAAAATCTATTCCCGTAACAGATTATCTATTATAAATTCTACTAGTCAACATTTACCACAATAAATACAATAGAATGTGATAAATTCTAGCAAATGTGGTCATCATGAGTTTCAAAAGCTTGCAGGATGACGTTTTCCCCTCTTTTCATCAGTCATTTAGGCTTTAGTTTTAGATCATGTTCGACTTTCTCCGTGGCGTTTTACTACATTCTCAAAAGAATTCACATGAGTTGCACATTTTATCATCCCTTACGAAAAAGGAGTATACTTCAAGTTCATTTTATGAAGTATACTTAAGTAATGTTCAAGTAGTTTACTATTTTAATACAAGTAGTACATTTTTTAGTTTATGAAAGTTCACTTTGAAGTGTACTCTCAGTAAACTACTAGTTTAATAGTTTATACTGCAAGTATACTTGTAAGTTTTCTTTAAGTGAACATAACATTATACTTATAGTTTACTATTTATATATTATTTTTGCACTTTTAGTATACTACTATGTTCAAATGTAGATACATTTTATTATAGCTTCATGCATCATTTTTTATCAACACTTGAATGTGGGGAAGTTTCATAAAGAAAGGCAACATTTTAAACAAAAAGTTGAGAAAATCACATTTTTGTCAAAGACTACGCCTTGATCAGATTCAGAGCGATGATCAAACACAGATGGAGTCGATCGAGTCCATCAATACGTGCTGTTTAATGTTTGATGATGGCGTTATTTCACATGTGCATGAGCAATCTTCTTTATCACTTGTTTCTGCTTCTTCTTCTCCTGTGTTTTGATCCGGAGATTCTGTACTAGAAGATGTGTCATAGCGCCGCCTACCGTATAACAGTGAAAACACGGATAGCTGGATAATTCAGTCAATGG